>CM062806.1:593216471-593794309 GCA_031772625.1 Pinus tabuliformis
CCACATATAACAGTGTGCAAAGAACTCAAATCATATTTCTTTGCAATATCGACTTTGTTCTTAGCCAACAGGATGGGAGGCACAAGTGGCAAATAGGTGATTCTGTACTTCTGAATCAACCGAAGCATCTCCACGAGATCAAACTTAGACAGCACAACAATGGTGGATCCGGAACCAAGCAACGCACAAGCAAAAGCCGCAAGCCCATATATATGAAACATGGGCACCGTGACCATACCCAGGAACGAATCAGTCTGGTTCCGGGTACTATTCTCAGGAGTGAATCCCAAGCGCTTCAGCACAATGCAAACCATAGCAATCAGATTTCTGTGGGTGGAAATGACCCCTTTGCTCATTCCAGTAGTCCCGGATGAATAGAGCAGTGTGGCAGTATCGTCTTGCCGGAGTTTAACAACAGGAGCATGGCCAGGATTCGAAGTCAGGAGCATGTGTAGAGTAGAGATGTAATTTTGGTCATTCTGGGAGGCTAATTCAGATGAAGAAGAAGAAATGAGCACAATGGCCAATTTGGTGGCTGCCAATTTGACAGCCAAAGATGGCGTGGCGAAGGCCAACACGGCTGCCGAGTCTCTGGCTTGCTTCGCTATCTCAGCCGCGGTATTTAGCGGATTGGTGGTCGTAACGATGGCTCCAATGGACAAGACAGCCATGCAGATTATGGGGAAATAGATTGAATTCGGCGAGAGGATGAGTACAACGTCGGATTTTCTGATGCCAAGGCCGGCTAAACCAGCGGCAAGTGACTTTACGCTCTGCCATAGTTGGGGAAATGTGGTGGTTTCCCCAGTGGCAGAGTCGATGAGGGCTATGCGGCCATTGTGGCGAAGCGAGGAGATGTAGGTGGGGAGATCCAGGAATTCGTCTTGGGGAAAATCTACTGGTTTTCGATTGCTGTAGTACGTCTGGTTGGAGCTGCAATATCCGCTGCGGGGATCGATCTGGAGACCCATTGCTCTGTGGAATTCTGGATTCAATATACGAGGAAAAAAGAAAAGAAATTTGTGTGCAGCGAAGGGAATTAGCAGATGGACGGAATGGAAGGGATTGGGACTGGGTTTTCATGGTATTTATAGATGCTGGCTCTGTTAATACGACAAAATATAGTACAAGGACGATGGCCTGTGATGCTGGTTCTGTTAATATGAGAAAATATGGTAGCAGGCCGAGGTCATGGTATTTATAGATGCTGGCTCTGTTAATACGATAAAATATAGTACAAGGACGATGGCCTGTGATGCTGGTTCTGTTAATATGAGAAAATATGGTAGCAGGCCTAGGGCCTGTCCAACTTCGTGCTTACTTTTAAAATTTGGGAGCTGCCGACTGCGCGCGCGACAGTTATGGAGGGCTGTTGGGATTTTATGATGATCGGAGTTACATAATCTGGAACCTTTATGGATGTGGGTTTTTTTAAGGTTATGGATCTACCACAATTATCACTCCTCTCCTTATTGTGATGAAGTAAAAACGGTAATATTTTTTTTTTATTTTTTTATTTTTTTTAATATGAAATTTAGATTTGTGTTATTTAAATTGGTTTTTCACTGTATATATTGGACATTTGGATTGTAGGTGTTATCCATCAACTTTGTGATTTCAATAAATTTCTGCCAGATTTTAAACCAATTAAATTAGAAAAACCCATCTGAAAAAACTTCTAAAAAATTTCACTAAAGACCACTGGTTTTAATTTTTAATACAAAAGTTAAAATAATTAAAGTTAGTATCTTTACATTAAATGTCAGATTATATAAATATATTATAGGGATTTTTAGGTATCTTTTTAGCAGGAAAGTTGGAATCATTATATTTAATATTATAATATATTAATTTATAATAAACATTAAAATATTTACTTCATTAATTTATAATATACATCAAAATATTTACTTTATTTAATTGAAATTTAAAAAATAATAAAAACTATCTAAATTATAATTTTTTCTTCATTATTATTATTGATTATAAAAATAATTAACATATAAGTTAAATATATATAGATTTCAAAAAACAAGTAATAAGATTTTTAACCATGGAGATTCACTCTTATTTTATCATGGAGATTCTTGTAAATAGGTTTTGTTACAATATAATGAGCCAATACCTTGACTACAACTCATTTCATATAACATTTGTTCATATAACATGTTTTTTATTAATCAATTATATTAAATGGAGAAAAAAGCATAATTATTTTAGAGATAAATTTTAACATTGATTATTATTAAAAATATTCTATGGAAGTTAAATCTCTATAATTCACCTAATAATTATTATGTCGATAGACATGCCTATTTCAATATATGCCTTCCAAATTTTTAATATAATTATCAATGATTATTAGGTGGATGGTTTGTAGAAATATGATGTAGAATTGCAACTGAAGTTTTATCTAAAATCAAGAGACACAATCCTACTCTACTGATTTGTGGAATTTAATTTACAATTTAGAACAATAATCTCAAATATGCAATAAGAAATAACACATATGCACAATATTTTTCCAAACTGCTAAAAACTCCTTAAGCCTACTTGCATTAATCAAATGAATAGGGATGTATCACAATTGCTTGCTCGCTCTAAGCACAACTTGCAAGTGAATAACATATTTGTGCTCAATGAGAAGCTCTGACCGAGACTTAGTCAAATTCCGCCTCAGCTTGAGCCCCTATTTCCTTACACAATTCCTAGAGAATTATGCCTTGTTTTTTAGGATTTGTTCTCCAAATTGATTGTGTGATTCTCAAGGTTGATCATATGGTTGCATGCAACACCTATATACTATGAACTAGTCTACATTTGATGTTACACTTCCTTCGAATCTCCTCCACAACTGGGGAACACAAATTCTCTACATGCACTAGTTATTTTGAGTTGATTGACCAATTAACTAGATGATCACTAAGTTAGATTATTGTCCCACTACACAACTGGCCTTCCACTAGTTCCTCCAATTGTTAGAACTAGTTTAAATGAATACAACTTAAAATAATTGACCTTGATTGCTACAAATTAACAATCACGCATGCTTAACTAAACTCCAAGCCCTCTAACTCAAATTTACAAAGTAAACTGAGTGACAAAAGCCATGTCACACAAGTTAACTGCATACAATTTGTCAGATGATGTGGAAATTCAAATTTTCTCAATTTGACCAAGGCAAAATCAAATTGAGACTTTCTTGTTGCACTTCTCAACACTCCCTCTCAACAAGAAAGGGATTATCAACCACCCCTATCCTGCACCTGTGGAACTCGAACTTCCCTCTTGACAAAGCCTTTGTCAAGATGTCAGCATCTTGTTCCTCTATTAGAATGTATTGTAGCAACATTATCCACCTCTGCACACAATCTCGTAAATGATGATATTGAATATCTATATGCTTGTATTGATCGTGAAATACTAGATTCTCATAGAGCTTAATGAAACTATAATTATCACAATAGATCATTGTTGGATCCATCATCTAACGAAACAGTCCCACAAGTGTCTTCCTTGTCCAGATCCCCTCACATGTTGCTTGACTTGCAACCATGTATTATGTTTCTATAGAGCTGAGCACCACAAATCTTTGCTTCCCACTATACCAGGAAACTATTGTGGACCCAATACTAAAAATTCCACCTAATCTACTCTTTCAGTCAGATGGACTCCCTGCCCAATCTGCATTTGTGAAGCCACACAGCTTCACTCCATATGTCCATCTGTACCATAATCCATATTGGGTAGTGCCTCTGAGGTACCGTAAAACATGCTTTAATGTCTTCCAATACAATTTGGTTGGCCTAACCATAGCTTTTTTTAGTTGGCTGACTGCATAACACATATCTGGTCGTGTGTTTACAAGATACATTAGTGAACCCACTAATTGTTGGTAAATGGTAGCATCCACCTCTTCACCTAAAGTGGCATTCTCCTTCCTCTAGTTAATCTCTAGAGGTGTCTCCATGGGCTTACAACTCTCCATGTGGAATCTTTGCAGTATCTCATTTTCATACTTGGCTTGAGACATAAACAATTCTCCATCACCTTGTCATACTTCTAGCCCTAGGAAGTAGTGCATGAGACCTATTTCCTTCATTTCAAATTTCCTTGCAAGATCCTCCTTGCAAGCATTAATCAGCTGCTCATCACCTGTCAATATTAAATCATCAACATATAAAACAATGATAAGCAATTTACCTTCTACCAAAATATGATAAAGGTTCGCATTTGCTTCACTTTTGGTGAATCCCAAACCAGTGAGATAATTGTCGATCCTGGTGTTCCAAGCACGGGGTGCGTGTTTGACACCGTATAATGCTCGCTTGAGTCTGCACACATGAGACTCCCGATCAAATGTCTCAAAACCTTATAATTGCTCAATATACACCTCCTCCTCAATAACACCATTAAGAAATGTTATTTTTACATCCATCTGGTGATCTTCCACCCCATATATGCATCTAGTGCAATAATTGATCTAATGGATGAATACCTTGCTACAGGAGAAAATATTTCCTCATAGTCAATTCCCTTAACTTGAAAGAATCCATTAGCCACAAATCTGGCCTTATACTTCTTTATGTTTATGTTTGTCCCATGCTTAACTTTGAAGATCCATCTCGAACCCACAACTGAAATATCTACAAATGTTGGGAGCACTTCCAAAACACTATTCTTCATGATGGATTCATATTATTCCACCATTGCATCAACCCAAATAGATTTCTCAACTACTTCCTCAAAAGAGAATGGCTCAGTCTCTACAAACTCAATCATTAGAGCCATGTAACTAATGTACCTCTCAAGTGACCTCCTTTGCCTACACAAGTTTGAAAAAACTCCTACATTCTTCCTTGCATCGTGCACCAATCTATCAACTCCCCTGGTTTTTTTTCTCCCTTCTCTGGATGGTCCTACTTGAGTGGATGTCTCCACTATGCTTCCTCTTTGTTCCTCCATTTGTGGTTGCTCCACAACTTCCTAAGGCTCCTTCTTTGGAGCTAAAATATCCTCTTCTAGTAGGATATGAAGCTCCCTATCAAGAGAGCACCACATCACTTTCTCCTCATCAAACTTTACCTCTCTTCGCACAATTAACATTCCTAGGGAAGGTAAGTATACATGGTAATTGTGTGGAGTTTCAATGTAACCCACAAAAACTCCCAACTCTATTGTTGGCTTAACCTTCTTCCTCGAATCTTTGGAGACATGGTAGTAAACAGAGGCTCCAAAAATTCTGAAGTGAGACACATCTGACTTTCTCCCCAAGAAAGCTTCCTCTGGTGTAATCATACCAAGAATCCGATGAGGACTCCAGTTTTGCAAGTAGATTGTTGCGTTACATGCCTCGGCCCATAAATGCAGTGGTATGCCTTCCTCATGTAACATAGCTCTTGCAGCTCCAACAACGCTATGGTTATTTCTCTCAGCTACCCCATTTTGTTGCAGGTTTTGGGTTGTTGTCATCTCTCTTCGAATGCCTTCTTTCACACAAAAATCCTTGAATTCATTAGAAAGATAATCACCTCCATTGTCGCTCCTATGAGCCTTCAACTTCTTGTTAGTCTCTTTCTCAACTAGTGCCTTGAATTCTACAAAATTTGCGAATGTCTCATCCTTCTTCCACATGAAGAAGATACAACACTTCCTTGAGAAATCATCAATAAAAATAACAAAATACTTATGTCTAGGTGTGAAGGTTGTTGAGAAAGGTCCACAAACATCAGAGTGGAGTCTTTCCAAAACTGCATGTGCTTTGTTGTCTCAATCATGGAATGTGGATTACACATACTTTCCCAAGGTACAACCTTTTCATACATCTTTCTGCTCAAGTGCTTCTTTTGAGAGGCCAGTGGTTATTTGCTGCATAATTTTTAGGGCGCCATGATGCAAATGGCCCAATATCCTATGCTAAAGTTCACCGACATTGCGACTCTGCACTTTCTCTGCCTTACTGCTTATTGCAATATAATCTTCCACATCCAAATTGTACAGGTTCTTCACTCGAACCCCGATCTGCTTCACTTGTCTAGTGGCTATGTGTCTCAGGAATGATTTTCCTTAGTTGAAGATCACATCATAACCACAGTCTTCCAAAACTGCAACAAAGATGAGATTCTTCTTTAGGCATGGAACAAACATGACATCTTTGAGGCGAAGAGGGGATCTTGATTCCCTCCGAAAGGTGACTGTACCAATCCTGGTAGCATTGTACCTTTCGTCATCCCCCAGCTTAATATGCATCTGGAAATATTTCTCCTCTAGGTCACTGAAAAAATATCTACACCCTGTCATGTGGAATGAGACACCGAAATCCAAGTACCACACACTCCCCATCACAGAGTTGGCCATGCATGCGATAAGGGTGAAGTCTAGCTCAAACTATGAAGACGATACTTCACCTGTTTCTCCTCCTGAGTTCTTCTTGCTAGACTTTGT
This sequence comes from Pinus tabuliformis, assembly GCA_031772625.1. Lineage (NCBI taxonomy): Eukaryota > Viridiplantae > Streptophyta > Pinopsida > Pinales > Pinaceae > Pinus > Pinus tabuliformis. The sequence goes on from CM062806.1 coordinate 593,222,916, forward strand.
GTGGACACTTCATAACATAGTGCCCAAATTCATGACAATTGAAGCAAATTTATTTTGGACAAGTCTTTCTTCTTTCCCCCTTGGCTAGATTCAGGTTTGGTTTGAGATTTCTTCCCTTTGCCCTTCTTTCCCTTTCCTACCAATGCAAAATTTTCTTCATCCTCTACTTTGGATGGAGTTCCATCCTAGTTATTTCTCCTGAACTCTTCTTGTACCATGTCAAACTACAACCTTTCCCACTTTGGTAAATTTTCCCTTCCATTCATTGAGTCCTGGTAGTTGTGTCAGGATTTTGGAAGTCCTAGAAGAGTTAGGCTCACCAAGTCCTCTTCTGCAACAGCCACACCAACCCCTCCAATTTCATTTTGAACTTGTGTAAATTTGGTGAGATACTGCAAAATAGTATCATTCTTCTGCATCTTAATGTTTCGAAGTTTGTCTTTGAGGGCCAGTTTTATATAATCACTGTTATTCTCACACAGCTTTGTCAGTTCCTTCCACACGCGAAAGGAGTTTCTTTTCCATGGATATTTGGGACAATGTGGTCTCACAATCCCTCCAAGATTGTTCTCCTGAACTTGGCTAATCGTTCTTCTAATGGGATAGGTTTTGTGCATCAAATGCCTGTGGTTTTGCAATATTTGTCTTGACATATTCTAGCAATCCATTGTCATCAAGCACTGCCTCCATGAGATCCTTCCATGCAATGAAATTCGAGTTGCCTTCCAAGGCATACTATAATCTCAGCCCGTTGAATATCATCTTCCCAATACTAAAGAAATACTACTACATTGAAGCTGTAAATTTGAACCTCCTGAGGAAAAACTTCGAAATTCCAATTTAATGTGAATCATGCTCCGATACCATGTAGAAATATGATGTATAATTGCAACTGCTCAATCATTTTTATTTAAAATCAAGAGACACAATCCTACTATACTGATCTGGGGAATTTAATTCACAATTTAGAACAATAATATCATACATGCAATACGAAATAACACACATGCACAATATTTTTCCAAGGGAAAGCAACTGCTAAAAAACCCTTTAGCCATCTTGCATTAATCAAATGAATAGAGATTTATTACAATTGCTTGCTCGCTCTGAGCACAACCTGAAAGTGAATAACCTATCTCTCTATGATCCGAATCGGATCCACAAAAGACTGTCAAAAACCTTGACTGTATCGGGTTGAACAAATCTCTAATGAAATCCAAAACAGCGATAAAAAACGCCTTGAACCAGTGGCAATGGCCGCCGACGTGGAACGACGAGGACCTCGGTCAAAGCGCGTTGACCGAGGCCCATGGAGACTGCGCAAGAGGTCAAAACAACCCCTGGGAGCCCCGGATCGGGAAAAGGAGGCGGTTCTTGAAGCGCGATCGTGCATCGCTAGGCAAAAAGGGCCAAAGTGGAAAAGCCTTAAGCACTCGGTCACGTTGGGAGCCGAAGAACCACGGGCAGAGAAAGAAAATCGCTAAAGGACAAAGGTGGGACCCGCGCTCTAGAAAATCGATGGTATTGATCGGGGCGCCCTTGAATGGTAAGAGGTTTTGGAGGAAAGTGAAGCGATCCCACTCAGCGATCGACGCATGGCAACGGAGGTGAGAGAAAAACCGTCGTGATCATGTGCTATCGGTCGAGCAAGTCAACCGCGCTCGACGTGCGTATGAAATTGGATCTGGAGGAGCCCAGATCGGACGGGTGAGATTGCGCCCGATGGAGGAAGCGGAATCGACAGGGGGATTAAGGCGCATTCTAAAAGGATTTGGAGTCCGGTTGACCGCCACGGTGGAGAAAGGACGAATACACGGTGTAACGGAAGAAACGAACCGACGAAGCATGCTGGCACTAGTTAGATGGAGACACGTGGCCACTTCCCGAGCGTTCATGATGACGCCGAACAGGGAACTCCAAGCGCAACTGCAGAAGGTGAATTGACACAGGCGGGAGAGGAATCGAACAGGTACAGGGATCGAATGGCTAAAGCCATGAACAGAGACAGTCGAACAGAACAAGGGAAAGCCGAAGAAGAGTCCGAGCGACCAGAAAGACAGTGAACAGTGAACCCTGAGAGGAGGACTGAACACAGAGAGCAGTAAAGCCAAGCAGAGGAGACAGAGGGCCGAGCTGACCACAGGCAGCATCGAGCACCAGAGAGCTTGAAGATTCAAGCCTTCCCATAGAGGAATCTGTCTGGATTGAGCATCACAGTTGGCTCTTTCCACTGTAGACCAAGGGTCGCAAAGCTAGTAGGAAGAGAACGAGTCTGTGTACTCCGAGTGGCTTGGGGAATCCAAGAATCACCCTGCCAAGCAAAAATCTGTTGTCGGAAGAACTCATATTGAGTCCTTGCAATTGTAAATCTTTGCTTAAAGACACAATAAAATAAGGCCACCACTGAAAGCTAGACCGGAGATGTAGCCCTCGAGAATAGGGTGAACTCCTTATTAAAAATTCTTGTGTCTTTATGTTGCTTACTGTATTTCTCTGCTGTCTTTCCATTTATTTTTCTGTGTATTGGCAATCTGATCGATCCGTTGCTTAAATAACACAGAACACACACCAGCACATGAGTCTGTAATACCTTTTGTTTAATAAATCTTCAAACTGAAGTCACTCATAGGGTGATTATTAGATCACTCTACTCAATGAGAAGCTCTGATCGAGACTTTGTAAAATTTTACCTCAACTTGAGCCCCTATTTCCTTGTGCAATTCTTAGAGAATTAGGCCCTATTTTTTAAGAATTATTCTCCAAATTGATTGCGCAATTCCCAAGGTTGATCATCTGGTTGCATGCAACACCTGTACACTTAGAACTAGTCTACAATTGATGTTACATTGCCTTGGAATTTCCACCACAACTAAGGAACTCGAATTCTCTCCACGCACTATCTATTTTGCACCGAATAATCAGTTAACTAGATAATCACTGAGTTAGAATGTTGTCCCACTGCACAATTGACCTTCCACTAGTTCCTCCAACTATTGGAACTAGTTTAACTGAACAAAACTTGAAATAACTGACCTTGATTGCTACAAATTAGAAATCACACATGCTTAATTGAATTCCAAGCCCTCTAACTCGAATTTATTGAGTAAACTAAGTGACACAAGTCATGTCACACAAGTTAACTACGTCCAAGTTGTCTGCTAATGTGGAAATTCAGATTTTCTCAATTTGACCAAGGCAAAATCCAATTGAGACTTTCTTGTTGCACTTCTCAATAGGTAGAGATTGGACCTCTATGAAATGTACTGAAATTTTCATAGTAGTATTCACAAATCAAGGGTTCATATTTATCTCCAAATTAGTTATGCTCTTTTAATTAATTTATCTCAAATGAATTTAGTTAAAAAATGTCGTATCAAGAACTCTCATATTGAGTAAATGGCATTGACAAGTCACAATATTGGCCCATGATATTATAATAAAATCTATTCACAAATTAATAATTTCCATGGTAAAATGAGGGTGAATTTGCATGATTAAGAATATTATTTAACTCATATATTAATTATTTTTATAATTAATAATAATCAATTAAATTAAAATTCCAAAACAAACATATCTTATTCCAAAATAAACATGTCTATCAACATAACTATTTATCTATATATAATTGGTGTAAATTAAATTTATTCACACTGAAATATTATTATAAGTATAATTTTTACATATGGTTTTTATGTTTAACATTTATCAATAACTTTTTAGCTTAAACTTTGATAATCATTAAATTTTATAAAATAAAAATTATATATATGTCTAAGTTTAAGTTAAAGGAGTCTCTCGGTTGCATGGGGAGTTTAAGTCTATATACTAAAATAGTGGTAGTTGTTTTATCTGGTGAAATAGTGACAACGGTATATACAAAATTACTAATTCTATTGAATAAAATGTAGTCATTCCTATTAAAAAAGAAAAGGAAAAAAAAAATAATTAAATGTGTTATATTAATTAAAATAAAATTAGATTTATTATAAAAAGGTTAAATTATTCAAAATAAATTATATATATATATAATTATAATTATAATTTTTAAATAGAAGTAGAATTTCATTATAAGTCAAAATCATATGTACAACGAATATTGTTTTTAATATTTTATATAATTTTAAATGTGTTTAATTTTTTTTAATATTTTATTGAATTCTAAATGTATTTAAATTTTTAAAAGTGGCTTATGTATTATTGTTTTTAATATGTATTATTGTTTTTAATATTTTATTTAATTTTAAATGTGTTTAATTTTTTTTAATATTTTTTTAATTCTAATTGTCTAAATTTTTTAAAATTATTGATGTATTATTAGATTTAAATTTTGATAACCATAACAAAAGTTTACAAGAATATATGATTTTTAAAATATCTTATTAGTATCTAGACTAACTTGGTCTATCAAATATGTATTAAACTCCATTATTGATGAAAGGAAAGGTCAAACACCTTACCTCACATGCATATAATGGTTCTATATTCATGTTTGAACAGGATTTTTTTTTTGCATGGAAATACCTCACCCCAATAACTAATAGCATGATACATGCACCCATGTTTTCACCTTTAATCATCATATTTTCAAGCAATATGTGCAAGTTAATGATAGCTTTTTTTGTTTATAGCTTAAGGTTTGTCATTAGTGCTTATTGTTTACCCAAAAGTTAGAATAAATTAAAAATCATCCATTACCACATATGGAATACACAAGATATTTATACAAAACATCTTAAAAACCCTAGTTGGTACCGATGAAAATAGTTATACACCAACCCATAGTGCATTCCCCATTTTGATGTGGTACTCATCTCCTCACCAAAACGTAGACAAAAAATAACTTTAATCATAGTGAATTAGGATATTTGTTCTTTAACATTTCCATACTCAATTGCACTACATCACATCTCTTGATTATCAAACTTAATATTTAAAACTCAATAATAGTTTTTTTTCCAAGATTTATATACAATTTCCAATTCCAATTAATATATGTGTGTGTGTGTGTGGGGTAAGCTTAGCAATACTTTTCATTCATTCATCTATAAACAAGCAGGTTACAATTATATATGTCGTTTGGTGGTCTTAACCTACCTAGTGGGAAACCAGGTTTGTTGGCCACTGAATCACATTATAAGCCATCCAAAACATAAATAGTTTGGGTCTATTTAACCAAGCCTTATAACGCTGATAGTGTGGAAACCAACTAGTAAGCATAACACTGAAAACATAAATGCTACCTACCATATACAACCAAAATTAACAGGAATAACTTCGACCAACTAATCATCTGATGATTCCACCAACGCAGGATCTTTAACACTTGATCCTGACAATTTAGATTGCGATAGACATAAGATATACCGCTCAATACGGCCCAAGCAAGCGTTCTGATTCTGCAATTGAAATTAAATAAACTAGAATTTTTTTTAGTATCTCATAGACCCAACTAAGAAATTTTAATATTTAAAAAAATTATATATTATTTTTTTTTTCCAAAACATATCAAATAAAAATTAATATTTAATTTTCAACAAATTTCATAACTATAACTATAAAAATACATACTTACATTCTTAAAAAAGAAGAAGAAGTTAAAGTAACATTTTCTACCCTAAAATGTTTATAAAATAACCAACTTTCATAATCTCCTCTAATTTTCCTTCTCTCACAATCTTAGCCATAGAACGTTTGTATAGGATTTAGTTGAGAGGAGGTTTCTTAAAGCCTCTTAAATTGAGGGAGTGAATCATTTGTTCATCCTTTAAGCATGTGAATATCGACTTCCAGGGATTAATGATGGATTGACTTCTTCCTAACCTTTTTAGATGTTTATTAATGATTTATTTATTTAAATGTTTCAAAGCCTTCCATGGTGCTTCAAATTTTTTATAATAAGATATTAATAATATAATAATATATGCGCTTCTATGTTTTTATGATATATTAGTTTTTTAATGATATATTGTTTTTAGTTATAAAGAGGATTGAAATTCGGTTAGTCACCTATTTAGAAAGTCTTGTGGAAAGTTCTTCTATATAATGGAATTTAAAGGTAGTCATACAAAGAATTGATATTGGATATAAAGGAGATGGATGGGATATAAAGGAGAGTAGGTGGGAAAGGAAAATAAAGAGTGAGTGTAAATATAGAAAAATTGAAAGAGAATATGGTAGATAAAAAATTTATTGATATTGTATTATTTATGGAATTGAAATATAGTTAAACAAGAAATTGATATTGACGAGAAAGAGTAAGTGAGGAAAGAAAAATGGGCGAGTACAAGAATTATAAGAAAGATGAAAATTATAAATATTTAATGAGAGAAAATTGAAGAGATTTTATGAGACTAAAATTTAATGTTTTGTCATCCAAGTTTATGTTTATCTAGATAATTAGTTTTTTAATGTACTTTGAGATGTTTGGGATTGATGATATTATCATTTTCAATATGATGTCATTTCAATTTGATTATATTAAGTATATATTTTTGCATATTATAGAAGGTTATACATTTAAATTTAAATTTAAAATATCAGAGATTAATACTCAAAACAATAACTTGAAGAATGCATTCCAAATACTACAATTTATAGACAAAATTCGTTGGAGATTCAACAATGAATCCACCAACTACCAATGACTCCTGCCGACTATTAATTACAAACTTTCTACCCCTTGTATTTTTCCGACTAGGGAACAATCATCGTGATTAATCGCCTATACTTCACCGACATGTGAATAGTCATGATTATTTTGACACCTCCCCTTAATCACGACCTCTATGTTAACTCGCTTGCTAGTCTAAGTCTTAGCTATGCTTACAACATAATTTGGATTTTCTACACACAAAGGTTACTTCTACAAATTTAAAATTTAGCCTTTCCAAGAGGCTTGGTGAATATGTTAGCCACATTTTCATCTGTATTAAAATATGTTAAGTCAAATTCTTTTGATTCCACTTTTTCTCTTACAAAATGATGTGTTTCTATATGTTTTGACACTGCATGATATACATGGTTTCTTGCCAATTTGATAGTGCTTTGATTGTCACATCTGATTGTTGTAGGTTCTTGTTGTATTTCTCCAACATCTTCAAGTATCCTTCTAAGCCATATTGCTTCATAGGTACGACTGTTTAATGCTTTATACTTAGCTTCATTGGATGACAAGAAAAAAATTGGTTGTTTCTTACTGCTCCATTATATCGCTCTTGAACCTATATTGAACACGTATCCAGTAACAGATTTCTTGTCATCTAGATTTCCAGTCCAGTCAAAATCAGAATAACCTACCAACTCAACATCAAATTCATCAATATACAAAATACCAAAATTAAGTGCTCCTTTCACATATTGGACTTTCTTTGTTGCTTTCCACTGGCTTTCAAAAGGCTTAGCCATGAGCTGACTAAGTATGTTGATAGAATATGTTATATCTGGCCTGGGAGTGGTGAGGTAGTTCAGACTTCCCACCAATTTACAATACAAGGTTCCATTCACCTCTTTGGTTCCATCTCCACTATACAATTCATCATTATTTTCTAAAGGAGTAGATACTACCTTGCATTCAATCATATTGAACCTTTTACAAGTTTCTCTTATATATTTACTTTGTGTGATTAGTGTCTTACCAGGTTCCCTCTAAACTTTAAGACCTAAACAATAATGCAATTCACCAAGGTCTTTCATCTCAAATACCTGTGACAGCTAACTTTTAATTTCTTCAATCGACTTGGATGCATTGCTTGTAATGATAAGATCGTCAACGTATACAAATATCAAAGCAATATTCCCATATTTATCTTTCTTGATGTATAGATTAGGATCATTTTTGCTTTTCATAAAACCTTTCTCATAGAAGAAAGAATCAATTTTCAGATACCAATATCTTGGTGCTTGTTTCAAACCATATAAATCTTTCTTTAACTTGCAAACAAGATGTTCATGTCCCTCTTTTACAAACCCTTTAGGCTAAACCAAATAAACTTCTTCTTTTAACTCACCATTCAAAAAAACAGATTTGACATCTAATTGATGCATTTTCCAATTATGTTTTGTAGATAATGCAATCATGATTCTAATTGTGTTCACCTTAGCTACAAGTGCAAATGTATATTCATAATGAATTCCCTATGTTTGTGAATAACTTTTTGCAACCAATCTAGCTTTATGTTTATCAATACTTCCATCAATATTAAAGTTGGATTTATACAACCATGTGCGTCCTATGTGAACTTTATTTTTACGCAATTCTATTAATTCCCATGTATCATTATTCATTAGAGTTATATTCTTCATTGATTACATCTCTCCATTCTTTATATTCTTTAGATTCTTCATAACTTGAAGGATCTACAATCTTCATATCTTATATGTGTTTGAATTTGACGTGATGGCCTTCTTGGAGTTTTACTGCTTTCATCTTTCTTTCTTCTTTGTGGAGTCTCCTCTGCTCTTGCCGGAGTGTCATGATTGCTTGATTCTCCTTGCTCTTGAACCCATACCTGTTCATGTTCTTGTTCTTGTTCTTTTTCAACACTTGTATCTATTTTGACATAATCATCAATATCTTGCAATACACTAGTATTATTCATTTTTTCACCTTCATCTGCATTCTCATGAAACACCACATCCCTACTTGCAAGCAATATATGAGAACTAGGATCAAACAACTTGTATGTTTTTTTATCACCACAATAACCAATAAATGTGCACTTGATTGATTTTGCATCAAGTTTTCTTCTTTCATCTTTTGGAATATGAGCAAATCCCTTGCATCCAAAAACTCTTAAATGACTCACTTTTGGTTTATACCCATAAAATGCTTCAAAAGGTGTTTTAAGATCTAAAATTTAGGGTTGGACTCTGATTTTTCAAATAAACTGTAGTATTAATGGCTTTAGCCCAAAAACCATTAGAAACATTTTTACCTTGAAGCATACTATGTGCATATTCTACTAGTGTTATGTTTTTCCTCTTAGCAACTCCATTTTGTTGAGGTGTAGGTGGCACTGCAAATTATTGTAGAATCCCATTGTTTTTAAAATATTGATTAAATTCTCTTGATTTATATTCTCCACCTTGATCAGATATGAGAATTTTGATGCACTTGTGAGTTTGTTTTTCCACCATATTTTTGAACTCTTTAAAATACTAAAAAACACCACTCTTATTTCTTATAAAATCTACCCATGTATATCTAGATCTATCATCAACAAAAATAAGAAAATACTATGCTCCACCAATATATCTAGTTTTCATTCCCGGATGCGGGTGCTTGTGATGGACATTAATATGACGGGACAGGGTTGGGGCGAGGCAGATCACCACTTGCCCGATCAGTACAAGAAGTTAAAGAATGGTATGGCATCTGGCGCATGGCATGAGCGCAGAGATCGGAATATAGGACTTCAATCCAGACGGTTCAGCTCACACATCAGGTTCAACGTTATGGTTTCTACCTCAGTACACACCAGCCTGCATCAGAAGGCGAGAAACATCAATGCGGAAGTAATGGGAGGAGCCTCCCGAGGCATGACAAAGAATGATAAGGTCAGGGGAGGTCCTGGGGAGGTGACAACATTATTGTTTTATTTGCTCTTCTCTCTCGCCTCCGGTCTCACTTCGGACTTCAAGTCGCCTGAGGGGATTCAGGTTCCTCTGTCGCTTGGCTCGGCCCTCTTGGCGAAGCAAATTCTGTTCCTCTTCGCGTTTCTTTTCGGCGTTCTGTGTTGTTGCTTTCATGTCCTTATCTCAGTGATTCATCTCCTTTTCTGGTCGTTGGTTTCTAGTACAGGCAGGGATTTCTCTGAGCTAAGTTTGGCTCTCCTGGAGGAAGGGTTTAAGCTCAGCAAAGGCTGTTCGATCAGCAGGCAAAGCTGCTGCCACCCGCCGGTTCGTGCTGTTGTGCCGCATTCCTGGACCTCTGCGGTTGCTATATTCCAGATGCCTCGTTTACGACCAAGGATGGGCTGCCGTAGAGGCCAGCCAAGGCGAGCACCCACCAGTTCGTCATCTAGTGAATTGTCAGCTGGACGTCGCCCATTTACCCGAAGCAGGAGAGGGCGATCCCGCGCCACTAGTTCCCGCCACGGGCCTATCCCCACTTCTGGTTCTGCCATCTTCACCTTTGATAGCACTCTGAATAGACCCAGGATAACTGCTTATTTCACGGTGGTCTTTCATGAAGAAAGCCAAGCCGAAGATACAAGTACTCATCCTGGGGGCTCGGGGGAAATCTCGGCTCCTTCTTCTTCCCTCCAGTTGAATGTCGAAAATGCTCCTCGGCAGGCAGCAAATGAACAGACATGCAGAGCTCAGGATGTGATGATGGCTGACCCGGGTCCCTCTGTTCAGAATGCGGCACAAGCAGGGGATTTGCCAGATTTTGGATGGTGTCGTATCATAGAAGAGCCTCCTGATGACTAGCTCGTCCACCCAAGCCTCTTCTTCTTGCAGTGCGCCCTTCACCACTGGGCATGATTGTAAGGAAAATAGTTTTTGGGTTCTCTGGTGTTTCTTAGTTTTTTGGGTAATTTTGCACTGTCATATGTATCTCAGCTCGGTCCCCTGCGTGGGTCCTAAAAACAAATAGTTTTTACACATGTTTTTTTGGATAGTTCTGCCTCCTGCCAGTGCAGAGTTCTTGACTCCGGTCATGCTGTAAATGTACCTTTACCTTGTTAATAGAAATAGTCTTATGTAGAAATATATATATATATATATATATATATATATATATATATATATATATATATATATCTAGTTTTCATAGGCCCACATACATCAATATGAATTAATTCAAGTATTTTTCCTCTTTCAACTCCAACAATGCTACGGTTATTTTTCTCAGCTACCCCATTCTGCTGTGGGTTGTGGGGTGTTGTCAGTTCTATTCGATTTCATTCTTTCACACAAAAATCCTTGAAGTCATTTGAAACATACTCACCTCCATTGTCACTCATTAGATCCTTCACCTTCTTGTCAGTCTCTTTCTCAACTAGTGTCTTGAATTCTACAAAATTTGAGAATGTCTCATCCTTCTTCCACATGAACAAGGTCCAAGACTTCCTTTAGAAATCATCAATAAAAAAAAAATACTTATGTCTGGTAGTGGAGGCTATTGAGAAAGGTCCACAAACATTAGGGTGGATTCCTTCCAAGGAATATGGATTTCACATACTTCCCCAAGGTACAACCTTTGCAAACATCATGTTGCTAAAGTGCTCCTTTCAGGAGGCCAGTGGTTATTTGTTGCATAATTTCCAGGGCACCATGATGCAAATGTCTTGATCTCATATGCCAAATTTCACTGACGTCGCGACTCTGCACTTTATCTGCCTTAGTGCCTAATGCAACACAATATTCCACATCCAACTTGTACAGGTTCTTCACCCGAACCTCGATCTGCTTCACCTATCTAGTGGCTATGTGTCTCAATAATTCTTTCCCTTTGCTGAAGATCACATCATAACCACGATCTTCAAAAACTGCAACAGGGATGAGATTATTCTTTAGGCATGGAAAAAACATGACATCTTTGAGGTGAAGAGGGGATCTCGACTCCCTCTGAAAGGTGACTGTACCAATCCCGGTATCAATGTGCCTTCCATCATCCCCCAACTCAATATGCATATGGAGATATTTCTCCTCCAGGTCACTAAAAAAATCTCTACACCCTGTCATGTGGAACAAGGCACCTGAATCCAAGTACCACGCACTCCCCATCATAGAGTTGGCCATGCATGCGATAAGGGTGAAGTTTGGATCAAACTGTGAAGCCAATGCCTCACTCGCTCCTCCTCCTGATTTCTTCTCGCTCAACTTTATGTGGACACTTCGTAGCATAATGCCCAAATTCATGACAATTGAAACTTTTTATTTTAGACAAGTCTTTCTTCATTCCCCTAAGCTAGATTCAGGTTGGTTTGATATTTCTTCCCTTTTCCCTTCTTTTCCTTTCCAACTAATGCAAAATTTTCTTCATCCTCCACTTTGGATGAAGTTCCATCTTGATTATTTCTCCTGAACTCTTCTTGTACCAAGTTGGACCACAACCTTTCCCACTTCAGTAAATTTTCCCTTCCATTTACAAAGTCCTGGTATTTGTGCCAAGATTTTGGAAGGCCTAGAAGATCTAGGCTCACTAGGCCCTCTTCTACAAAAATCACACCAACCCCTCCAAGCTTATCCCAAACTTGTGTAAATTTGGTGAGATATTGTGGAATAATATCATTCTTTTGCATCTTAATGTTTCGAAGTTTGTCTTCGAGGGCCAGTTTTCTATGATCACTGCTATTCTTGAACAACTCTGTCAGTGCATTCCACATTGTGAAAGGAGTTGCTTTTCCATGGATATTTGAGACAATGTGGTCTCGCACTCCCTCCAAGATTATTCTCCTCGCCTTGGATACATCTTTCTTCCAATGAGATAGGTTATGTGCATCAGATGCATGTGCTTTTGCAATATCTACCTTGACATATTTTAGCAATCCATTGTCATCAAGCACCACCTCCATGTGATCCTTCCATGTAATTAAATTTGCGCTACCTTCCAAGGCATACTCTAAGCTCAGCTCGTTGAAGATCATCTTCCCGATCCTGAAGAAATTCTGCTACACTAAAACTGCAAATTCAGACCTCCTGAGGAACAACTTCTAAATTCTCGTTCTAATGTGAATCTTGCTCTGATACCTAGTAGAAAAAGGATGTAGAATTGCAACTGCTCAAGAAGTTTATCTAAAATAAAGAGACACAATTCTACTCTACTGATATGTGGAATTTAATTCACAATTTAGAACAACAATTTGATACATGCAATAAGAAATAACACAAATGCACAATATTTTTCTAGAGGAAAACAACTACTAAAAATGATCTGAATTTAAACAGGAACGCAACAAATTACAGATATAACCATAAATACAGAGATGTAGCATAAATAACACTTCCTTTGATTAATATCAAATAATGAAATATGCTTACAAACAATATGGAAATAAGACAAGCTCAACGATGGTAACTTATCTTTGAGAAGAGATGTGGTGGCTACATGCCTATGAACTGCGTTACAATGAGGCTCAAGGGCCTTTTTATTATTGAACAATAAGAGAAAACCCTAAACAACCAAAACCCTAACCCGAGGAGATGTAACACCAAGAGTTTATGGGCCCCGTTGGGGTTAGCTGGACAACCAACTTCCTGGGGTTGCGACTTGGTCATATTATCTCCATTTGATGCACATAATACCCCGTTGGAAAGATCTATCTGAGGACTACAACAGAAAAGATGATTTTATCAAAAAACCATTGGTGGTAGATTATCCAAAAAAAAGTTGTTTAGGGCCTCAAAATGGCTCCGGAAGTTTAGGACCTGAAAAATTGCTAAAAATAGTAAACTATGCTACAATTAAGGAAACTGAAAAAACTGAAAGAAACAATGTTGGGGTTCCAAATGGAATTGGCTCACCAATATCCACCTGGATCAAAAAATCCTTTAAGCTTGTTTGCATTAATCAGATGAATAAAGATATATTACAATTGCTTGCTCGCTCTGAGCACAACCCATAAGTGAATAACCTATCTCTCTACTCATTGAGAAGTTCTAATCGAGACTTAGTCGAATTTTGACTAATCTTGAGCTGTTATTTTCTTGCGCAATTCCTAGAGAATTAGGCCCTATTTTTAGGAATTATTCTCCAAATTGATTGTGCAATTCCCAAGGTTGATCATCTGGTTGCATGCAACACCTTTACACTAAGAACTAGTCTACAATTGATGTTACATTGCCTTGGAATCTCCACCACAACTGAGGAACTTGAATTCTCTACATGCAATAGTTATTTTGGGTTAATTGATCAATTAATTGGATGATCACTGAGTTAGATTTTTGTCCCACTGCACAACTGACCTTCCAGTAGTTCCTACAACTGTTACAACTAGTTTAACTGAACACAACTTGAAATAAATGACCTTGATTGCTACAAATTAGCAATCACGCATGCTTAACTAAACTCCAAGCCCTCTAACTCGAATTTACTAAGTAAACTAAGTGACATAAGCCATGTCACATAAGTTAAATGCATCCAAGTTGTCTGTTGATGTGGAAATTCATATTTTCTCAATTTGACCAAGGATAAATCAACTTGAGACTTTCTTGTTGCACTTCTCAACAGGTAGAGATTGAATCTCTATGGAACATATTGGAATTTTCATAGTAGTATTCAAAAATCAAGGGCTTATATTTATCTCCAAATTAGTTACGATCTTTTAACTAATTTATCTCAAATGAATTAATTTAAAAAATGTCGTATCAAGAACTCTCATATTGATTACACGGCATTGATAAGTCAACGTATTGGCCCATGATATTATAATAAAACATATTCACAAATTAATAATTTCCTTGGTAAAGTGAGGGTGAATCTTCATGATTAAGAATATTGTTTAACTCATATATTAATTCTTTTTATAATTAATAATGCTAATAATAATTTAAAAAAAAGTTTTAGTTAATTTTTAAGATATTTTTCTTTTAACTTGAACAATGTTTGATGTATCGTGGCCATTTAATTTATATAGTTGCACTAGTTAACAATTAAATTAAAATTCCAAAACAAACATGTTTTTTTCCAAAATAAACATGTCTATCAACATAACTATTTATTTATATATAATTGAGTGTAAATTAAATTTATTCATAGTGGAATATTATTAGAAGTATACTTTTTACATATGGTTTTTATGTTTAATATCTATTAATAAAATTATAGCTTAAACTTTGATTTTATATATATATATATATATATATATATATATATATATATATATATATATATCATTTCACCGGTAAAACAACTACAACTATATATTATTTCTCCAGTAAGCTAATATTGGAAATAGTTGTTTTATGTGCTAAAATAGTGGTAGTTATTTTACCTCATAAAATAATAACAGTGGTATGTATACACTGCGATTACTACTTCTACTAAATAAAATGTAATTTCCCTTAAAAAAAGGAAAAATAAAAATAAAATGTATTAATTAGATGTGTTATATTAGTTAAAAATAAAATTAAAAAAAAATAGAATTATTATAAAAAAAAGTTAAATTATATATATATATATATATATATATATATATATTAATTCACCAGGTAAAATAATTACCACTATATATTATTTCTCAAATAAGGTAATCTTGGAAATTAAATTATTTACAATAAATTATATATATATATATATATAAATTTTGTTAAAATGTTTAAATATGATTAGAATTTCATTATAACTCAAAATCATATTTACAATAAATATTGTTTTTAAATATTTATTTAATTTTAAATATGTCTATATTTTTAAAAGTTACTTATGTATTATTATATTTAGATTTTATAATCATAATAAAGGTTGTTACAAGAATATATGATTTTTAAAATATCCTATTAGTATCTACATTAATTTGATCCATCAAACATGTGTTAAACTTCATTATTGATGGAAGGAAAGGTTAAACAACTTACTTCATATGCATATAAGGGCTCTACACTAATGAGTATTTGAACATGGTTTTTTTACATGGAAATATCTCACCCCAACAACTTTGTGATGGTTTTTTTATATGGAAATACCTCACCCTAACAACTATGTGATTGCATGATAGATACACCCATGTTTCCATTTTTAATCATCATATTTTCAAGCAATGTGTGCAAGTTAATGATAACTTTTTTTGTCTATAGGTTACAGTCGGTCTATTGCTTACTCAAAAGTTAGAATAATTTAAAAATTATCCATTACCACATATGAAATAGACAAAATATCTATACAAAACATCTTAAAAACCCTAGTTGATATTGATGAAAATAGTTATACACAAACCATAGTGCATTCCCCCATTTTAATGTGAAACTCATCCCCTCACCCAGAATGTAGACGAAAAAAAAAAACTTTAATTGTAATGGATTAGAACATTTGTTATTTAATGTTTCCATACACAATTGCAAATCAGATCCTTGATTATCAACCTTAACATTTAAAACTCAATAATATTTTTTTTTCTAAAATTTATATACATTTTTAATTTCAATTAATATTTAAACAAATTATATATTAATTTTTTTCCCAAAACCTATCAAATAAAAATTAATATTTAATTTTAAACAAATTTCATAACCATAAAAATACATTCTAAATGAAAATTTTAAAATAGAATTTTCTACCCTAAAGTTTTAATAAAATAACCAACTTTCATAATCACGTCTATCTCACAATCTTAGCCATAGAACGTGTGTCCTTAAGAGGAGATTTCTTAAAGCCTCTTGAATTCAGGGAGTGAATCATCGACTTCGAGGTGTTAATAATGGATTGACTTCTTCCGAACCTTTTTAGATGCTTATTAATGATTTATCTTTCAAATGTTTCAAAGCCTTTCATAGTGCATCAAAGTCTTTCTCAACTAAGTTTTTAATAATATAATAATATATTTTCTTTTATGTTTTTATGATATATTAGTTTTTTTATTATATATTGTATTTAGCCTTTTTTAAGTTATAAAGAGGATTGAAATTTGGTTAGTGTATCACCTATTTAGAAAGTCTTGCTGAAAGTTATATACAATGGAATTTAAAGGCAGTGCTATAAAGGAGAGAGATGGGATATAAAGGAAAGAAGGAAAGAAATAGTGATGAATTATAAGAAAGAAGAAAATTATAAATATTAAATTGAGTTTACGAGAGGAAAATTGAAAAGATTTTGTGAGAGTACAATTTAATGTTTTTGTTATCAAAAGCCATGTTTTTTTAAGTAGTTAGTTCTTTAATGTACTTTGAGATATTTTAGATTGGTGATATTATTATTTTCAATATGATGTCATTTCAATTTCATTATATTAAATATATATTTTTGCATATTATAGAAAGTTATAAATTTAAATTTAAATTTAAACTTAAATATCAGAGATTAATATTCAAAATAATAGCTTGAAGATTGCATTCCAAATACTATAATTTATATACAAAGTTTGCTGGAGATTCAACAGTGAATCCACCAACCACCAATGACTCTTGCCGACTTTTAATTACAAACTTTCTACTGCTTGTATTTTTCCAACTGCAGAATAATCATTGTGATCAACCACCTATACTTCATTGACATGTGAAAAATCGTGCTTATTTTGAAACCTCCCCTTAATCATGATCTCTATGTTAACTCGCCTGTTATTCTAAGTCTCAGCTAGGCTTACAACATAATTTGGATTTTCTTCAACACACAAAGTTTAGTTCTACAAATTTCAAATCCAGTCTTTCCAAGAGGCTTGGTGAATATGTTAGCGACATTTTCATCTGTATTACAATATGTTAAGTCAGATTATTTTGATTCCCACTAGTAGTGGTGAGGTAGTTCAAACTTACCACCAGTTGACTATACAAGGTTCCATTCACCTCTTCGGTTCCATCATCACTATACAATTCAACATTCTATTATAAAGGAGTAGATACTACCTTGCATTCAATCATATTGAACCTTTTAAGGATTTCGCTTATATATTTTCTTCATGTGATTAGTGTCTTACTAGATTCCCTGTAAACTTCAAGACCTAAACAATAATGCAATTCACCAAGGTCCTTCATCTCACATACCTGTGACAAATGAATTTTAATTTCTTCAATCAACTTGGATGCATTACTTGTATGATAATATCATCAACATATACATATATCAAAGAAACATTCCCATATTCATCTTTCTTGGTGTATAGATTAGGATCATTTTTGCTTCTCATAAAACCTTTCTCATAGAAGAAACAATCAATTTTCACATACCATAATCTTGGTGCTTGTTTCAAACCATATAAAGCTTTCTTTAACCTACAGGCAAGATGCTCCTACTCCTATTTTAGAAACCCTTTAGGCTAAACCAAATAAACTTCTTCTTTTAACTCACCATTAAAAAAACAAAATTTGACATCTAAGTAATGCATTTTCCAATTATGTTTTGCAGCTAATATAATCATGATTCTAATTGTGTTCAACTTAGCAATAGGTGCAAAAGTATCTTCATAATCAATTACCTCTTTTTTTGAATAACCTTTTGCAACCAATCTAGCTTTATATTTATCAATACTTCCATCAACATTAAACTTGGATATATACAATCATTTGCATCCCATGGGAACTTTATTTTTTATGCAATTCTGTTAATTACCATGCATTTTTCTTCATTATAGATTTATATTCTTCATTCACTGCATCTCTCCATTCTTTATATTATTTAGCTTCTTC
This sequence comes from Pinus tabuliformis, assembly GCA_031772625.1. Taxonomy (NCBI): domain Eukaryota; kingdom Viridiplantae; phylum Streptophyta; class Pinopsida; order Pinales; family Pinaceae; genus Pinus; species Pinus tabuliformis. The sequence goes on from CM062806.1 coordinate 593,241,201, forward strand.
ATAACTTGAAGGTTCAACAACATTCATTGCAAGAGACATTAATGCACAATATTTATATCTTATAGGTTATGAATTTGACGTGATGAAATTAGTGGAATTTTATTGCTTTCATATTTCTTTCTACTTTGTGGAGTCTCCTCTCCTCTTGTTAGAGTGTCATGACTGCTTGATGCTCCTTGCTCTTAAACCTATACATGCTCCTGCGCTTGTTCTTGTTCTTGTTCAACATTTGTATATATTTTGATATAATCATTAATATCATGCAATACACTAGTATTATTCATTTTCTCACTTCATCTGCATTCTCATGAAACACCACATCCCTACTTGAAAGCAATCTATAGGAACTAGGATCAAACAACTTGTATGCTTTTTATCATCACAATAACCAATAAATGTGCACTTGATTGAATTTGCATCAAATTTTCTTTTTTCATCTTTTGGAATATGAGAAAATGCCTTGGATCCAAAAACTCTTAAATGGCTCACTTTTGGTTTATACCCATAAAATGCTTCAAAAGGTGTTTTAAGATCTAAACGTTTGGTTGGACTCCTATTTTTCAAATAAACTGTAGTATTAATTGCTTCAGCCCAAAAACCATTAGAAACATTCTTACATGAAGCATACTATGTGCACATTCTAATAGTGTTCTATTTTTCCTCTCAGCAGCTCCATTTTGCTGAGGTGTATGTGGCACTGTAAGTTATTATAGAATCTCATTATTTTTACAATATTGATTAAATTCTCTTTATTTGTATTCTCCGCCTTGATCAATCTGAGAATTTTGATGCACTTGTCAGTTTGTTTTTCCACCATATTTTTGAACTCTTTAAAGTACTCAAAAACATCACTCTTCTTTCTTATGAAATAGACCCATGTATGTCTAGATCTATCATCAACAAAAATAAGAAAATACCATGCTCCACCAAGAGATGTAGTTTGCATAGGTCCTCATACATCAATATGAATTAATTCAAGTATTTTTCCTCTATCTTTTTGCTTTATGTACAGGAAATTCCTCTCTAAGTTGCTTTCCAAGTGCACATGCTTCACATTCAACATGATCATTCTTCATAATAGGAATACCTTCAACCATTCTTTTCTTTTGAAGTAACGTTAGATCATTGTGATTTAAATGCCCATACATTTGATGCCATAAGTCTACTGTTGACATTGTTGTAGATGCCAACCCTTAATGACCTGTCCTAGTCACATCTAGCTTATACAAACCTCTAAGTCTGGTACCTGTGGCAATAAAATTGTAGTGATATTGAATGTCTTTAACAACACATTGCGATTTAACAAATATCACCTTCAAATCTTGGTCAACAAAATATTAAAAAAATAAAAACTTTTTGATACCAAGAACATACATCACATTATGGATGTGTCTCTCTTGTCCATTAGGAAAATTCACACCTTTTACTCCATAACCTTGAACTTTAAGTGATTTGTTATCTCCTATATAAACATATGTTACATCAATGTTCTCATAATATTCATCAAACAAATCCTTATTACAAGCCATATGGGGTGATGCATTAGAATCAATGAACCAAACTTCACATCATCAATTTCTGTAGACAATGCTGCATCAGAAACAAACAATCTAAGATTTTGAAATCCATCACTGATTGAGGTGTCTTTATCCACAAAATTTCCATTATGCCTTGTGTTTCTTTGTTTAGACTCATTATATTTTATTTTATAGCAATCTTTAGAATGATGACCAAGTTTACCACAATAATAACAATCATTATTTCTCTTATCATGAGTTGGAAATTTAGATTGTGCCATACCTTTATGTTTTGCTTGAAACTTGTCTCCTTAGTTCTTTTCCGATGGATTTAAGTATATGGTTTTTTACCCTAGTCTACCAATGCCAAATATGAAATACTAGATCCCAGATTAAAGGTATTCATCCTCTCTTCCTCTTGTAGAAGAATTTGTGTCAATTCATCAAATGTAGGGGGCTTCTCTCTAGCTAAAAGAGCTGAAACAAAAGTTTGATAATGTTTCACTAAGCCATTTAATGTGATGGTAACCAAGTAAGTACTTGACACCTTTTTACCAATATCTCCTAACGTATCACTTAAATATTTGATACAACACATGAAATTGCTTATATTTTCATTTTCTTCCATTTTTATAGACAAAAGCTTAGTCTTCAAAAATAAGATTTAGTTTGTATTTGTTGTTTCATACAAAACTGTTGAGCATATCCCATATTTCTTTGGATGTCTTGCAATCTCCGATGTGAGGAATAATTTTGTCCTTTACGAACATTCGCAATAACACCTTTGACTTCATCTCCTGTTTCTCCAATCTAGAACAAAAGCTGCAATAGTGGGTTTGGGTTCATCCCCACTCACAATTGACCACAAATTATAACCCTCAACAATTGTCAACAACTTTAATTTTCAATTCACAGAATTTCCTCCATCAAGTTTAGTGGATTCATTCAAATAGGTATCAGCTAAATTTCCCAAAAATTACACCAACTCTTAGATAAAAATCAAATACCCAATACCAAATAATCCTATATCCAAACACCAAATATAAGAAATACTTTCACGGCACACTTTTAATACCCAATACCAAATAACCCTAGATCCAAACACCAAAGATAAAAAAAATACTTTCACCACACACTTTTACAACATCATAAATTTTTTTACCAACAACCTTTTTTATTTATTTAAAAATCCTTTCTTTTTTTTGTGTAAGTCAGAATTTGAATTAACAAAAGAAAGTATAGTACAAACTTCTGCATCTGCAGAAGACTGGCCGCAAAACAGCAGGCCTGACAACAGGAGACTGCAAATAAGCAACAGAGCACCTGAAAACTAAGAACAACGCGCCACGCAGGGCGGTAGAAAACCAGAACTGTCAGAGGGACAGAAACAAAGTGGAGCCTGACTGACGACACTACAAGCTAAAAAGAACGACTTCAGAACCCCTGACAAGAAAGCGAGCAGCCGGAAAGGATAGACAATCCACCTCGGTCCCGAAGAGAGGTTCAAAAGAGAGTGGAACAGAGCAATAAGAAACCAGACGAGCAGAAAAGCATGAGCCGAACCACGGAATCTATTCACCGGTGGTAGAAGCTATGGTTCGGCCTTTTTTTCCTTTCTTTTTACCAACTTTTACCCAGCCAGGATTACTCTGCTGGGCTGCCACGATTTGTAAGCTAAGCTGGGCTGAGGGAGAGCTCTCCTTGTCTGAGTCCGAAGGAGATGACACATGAGTTCTCTTTTGTAAAATAGGAGGGATCTTGGGAACCTCCAGAACAGTCGATGTCGGATCCTGTGCTAGCGTTGCGTCCATATCTTCCTCAACCTCCTCCTCAATCTCTTCATCTGAGCTGGAATCAAAAACACCCAATGGGGGAGGTGCATGTGGTTTCCAGCTTTTGGATTTTGGCTTAGAACTAACTTTCTTATTCTTGGCAGGCATCGAAGGGCACGAATTCTGAAGGTGCCCTGTAAGATGGCAGTTTCGGCAGCGAAAGGCTGTATTCTCGAAATCCAGAGTTTGAGTCCAATGGAAATCTCCCATTTTGAGAATAACCTGCTCGGGGAGACCTTTGCTGATGTCAATTTCTGCGTAGATTCTGGCGAAAGTGTATATGCTCTTTTCCCCTCTGGAGGCGTCTACGTCGAGGTAGCGTCCTAGTGAATTACCTATTGCTTGAAACACAACAGAGTGCCATAAGTGCGCCGGAAGGTTGGGAAGTCTTACCCAGATGGGGAGTTTGGTAATAACTGCTGTAGACGGATCAAAGTCTGGGAACCAGGGGGTTAGGAATAGACCCGCAGAGTCCCAAAACCATGGTCCTTCAGTTAATGCTTTTTGGTAGTCCGCATTACAAGCAAACAACACCATGAAGAAACCTTTAGAACAGAGAAGGACCTTGCAATTTTTGGTCCAGTTAGAGTGAATCCATTGGAAAAGATCTGCTGTGCGTGGCCATAGCCCATTGAACCTGCAGATGATTGCTGTTTCTACGAACATTTGGAATTGCGAGTCCATCAAGGGATGCTTGATTTCAATGGATGGGGATTCTTCCAGTCTGTCCACCAAAAAAGGTTTTGGAGCCTGGGCTGGTGGTGTTGTTTTCTTGGGCATCTGAGCATGGACAACATCTTTGTAAGAAGGCGCTGCAGCTGAAGATGACTGTCCCCCTGCTCCCCCTCTCAGACGCAGGGAAAAGATGATGGAAGCATTTCTTCGGATGTTGTAAAAAGAAAGAGGATTTGAATCCTCCAGTTGCTTTCCTTCATATAGGAGTCGTTGAGATGCCGAGGAGATCCCCAACTTAAATTCCAGGATTTGTTTGAGGTCTTGGACTAGATCTGAAGAGCTCACCCACTGAAGAAGAGATTTGCCAGAGAGGAGCACCATCACGATTTGGAAAGATACTGGGGTGTCTGACTCCTGCTTTCCTCTATGAAGTTGGGAGGAGCGGAATCTGGTGCAAGCAGAGCTTACTGAGGGCTCTAACTGTGCTTGTTTTTGAAGTTTTTTCATATGGCCACCAACACTATTGATCGCTAAGAAAGGGTTGCAGAGGTACGAAACCTCTCTGAAGTCCATTGCTTCCTTTTCTGCAGAGCACAGCACAGGCTCTGCAGCTTCCAACTCCTTCATCTCCCACCCATTTCTTAAGAGCTGTACAGAGAAATCATTCTGTGCAGAGAAATAAAAAAGTCTCCTCCAGGAGACCACATGTCGGTGAGGCATTTCGTCAAACACTTGTCGCATATCCTCTTTGGATCGGGCAAGTGAAAGCTTTCTTTGCTGGGCCTGGAAGTCCGAGATTCCTGTTTCCCGAGCCATTACTTTCAACTCCTTTGCGTCCCCATCGTTTTGCAACAGCAGAGGGATCCCCAACAGATGTAGCTGATCCACTGAGCACCGCAAATTGTCCTGGAGATTCAGCGCTTGAGAAACCAGCACCGATATTGACCCTGGGCGTGGTATCGGGTGCTTTAACAGTCTTTCTTTCTGGGTAATTCCTGCGCCGTGAACATTGGTCTCGTTGATGTTCCTCGGCCCTGAGAAGAGCCAGATGGTTCCCAAGGGCAAATGATGTCCAGGAGAATTATTTTGGCAGCCATCCGGAGATTTGGTCCGAGCAGGGACAAAAGAAATGCCCCTCAGAACCGCCGTTTCAGAAAATGTTTTTGACTGCCAAATAGCGGCTCGACTATGGGCGTTCGAGTGTGCTTGAAACCCCGTATCTACGATGTGTAGTCAGGTCACACAAAAGACCCTTGTCATTCCATCTGTTTCGACGGCCAGATAAAGAACTGGAGCTTTCTGCTGGGTTTGACGCGCTGTGGAATTCGCCTTACCGTGCGCCGTAGCCACTTCCGCTGCCACTGTGGGGTCACAAGCTACCAGGGTATTCAGAATCGCCATCCCAATCAATACCCTATTTCTTATTTAAAAATCCTTTCACCACTTAAAAAAGGCAAATATTTTAAAAATCCTTCTCTCTCCTTTAAACTCAAGCAATTTACCTTCCATTAAAAAACAAACTCAAATAAATTATTTTCACCATTAGGAAAGCACCAGACTCATTTGTTTTTAAATAATATCACCACATAATTTGGGTTCTTCTAATACTAATATAATTCCTTCTCAATAAGTAAAACCTTATATTAAAGCAAAAGACTTACTCCACATGTTCATACCAAGTTTTGATATTAGAAACAAAAAGCTCTCTTCACTAATGGACTTGTCTCCTTCAACGATGTCCAAAACCCACATACCTTCTTCATTCCAATGAACAGTGGCTATGGATACCCAATCAGTTCGCATTTTAGTATTGTATCACACTCAGATTTCAAATTTCGACTAGTCAAGGTAGTCAACGATTTGCAGACAACGACTCCTTAACAACGACGATGGCTCTGTAAAACTTCACCAAACCTCCCACACAATGCTCACACAACAAATTCACACAAGAATCTATGTCGCTTTCACACAACAACATCTACCACAAGTCTCACGCTCTATGCACATTGATTCACCAAACCTCCCACGTAGTTCTCAAACTTCACAAAGGCTTCACAACCTTGTTTTGATATTGTATCAAAGATGAACACTCAAATCAACAGCTTGAAGATTGCATTTCCAATACTGCAATTTATACACGAAGTTCGTGGGAGATTCAACAATGAATCCACTTATCAATGTCTCCTGCCAACTATTAATTACGGAGTTGCTTTTAGTGCGAGTTTTTAGAAGTTTTTTCTAGTAGATTTTCTGCTCTAATTTCTCTTAAATTTGGCATAAATTCATTGAAATCGCAAGATTCATGGGTAAATCTTGCACAATAAAAAGTGCCTTAGGGGTTTTTCATGGTGCTGAATCCATATATACAGTAAAAAAGCTATTTCACCTCAAATTTTTCCACTTGATTCTGACACACCGGAAACTCCAAAAAATCACACTATAGACAACTCCATTTAATTATAAGCATTCTACTCTCTGTACTATCAACATGTGTACAATCATAATTAACTAAATGTAAAAAAATTAATATTATAAGTTTTGAGTAATTTTTTTTATTGTTATTTTATATTTTTAATTAAAATTTTATTTGTATTTATAAAAAAATAAAATAACATATAAACATTTTTTTGGTATTAAATTAAAATTATTAAGTAATTTCAACAAATTGTTTTTGTTCTAGGATTCACATCAATAACCATCATTTCACAATATAAAAGTTGTGAAGATAAATATTAATGATAATAAGCTGAATTGACTACATATATAGTCAAATTCATTTTTATTTTATAAATTCAAAGACTTGTTTTATTTTTTTGGGTTGGCTGATCCAATGGTTTGAACCCAAAAAAAATCATAAAACATAAGTCTTCCTTGTCAAGATGATTTTAGATCAAGTTATTGATATGAATTTAAAAAACTTTTAATTTAAAATGTTATTATTGTTATTATTATTATTATTTCCTTGTATTAAAGCAACATGACGACATATGTTTAAAAAACTAAATTCAACTATTTTGTATTTGTTTTAAGAGTGTCCAATTCAACTTTATCCTTTCCATGTATTTATTTGTAAACATTGAATTGTGCCATAATGTAGCTAATCCCTATTAAAGTACGGAATATATTGTTTTATTTGCAAGTCAAAAAGTGTTTTTAATTTTTCATCTTATTCTTATTGATAGGTGAAAAAAAAATCACCAATGCAAAATATAATATATGTTTTTTGAATGTAATTTATTTTTAAAATATATAACAAAAAAATTGCATTTAATAAAATATATTTATTTTTAAAATATATAAACAAATCTCAAAAAAATTACATTTAATAAAATATATTTATTTTTAAAATATATAAACAAATCTCCAATGGGGTGTAATAACTTCAATAATTGAGGTCAGTAATTAAGAATGGGGTTTTCATATCCCACTTGTTCATTACAAAAAATGACATAGCACATGGAGGCCAACTTACATGATCAAGAGGTCAGCTCGCATGCCTTGGCCAACTTTCATCCTTGGATTTCAAATACTCGCATGTTGTTACAGTTGGGGTGGCAAAGTGTAGTGGCGCAGAGAGGAGAGGGTGAGGCATTCTCCTCCCCTCGTACCCTTGGCTTTCCTGTTATGTTTATTGATGTTTGGCTTATAGTGGAGGGTGAGGTTCTTACCTATCGTTGTGGTGGTATTGGTGATTTGTGGTCGGAGGTCCCAAGGGTGGCAAGTCTACTTTTTGTAGCGACAACCAGTGGTTTTTCGTTCCAAGACTTGAGGGTGGTGAGTTTGCACTTGGTGTTGAGGATGTTTTTCTCATGAAAGGGCTTCGATATGTTGTGGATGGTGGAGAGTATATCTCAGCGTGCCTTGCATATCAGTTAAATGTTCTTCATACTTTTCTTGCATAATTCTGAACATGGCCCGAACTTTGAACTAGTGGTCATCCTTTCAACTTTGACACCCTTGGTTCTTGACTTAACAAGCATTTCATTTGTCTACCCTGTCTTGGTTTGTGGGTGTTGGTACCCTGGAAAATTTTCCATCTGGTATTAGGGTTAAGATTTATGAATTAAATTGTTGGTCAACTCATCACTTGAGTGTTTTCAATTACCCTGTCCCTTGTAAATCTGTGTTTTTTCAAATTTGTAAATATTGGACTTGTGCTAGATTTGTTGCTATCTGTTTCAGTATGTTTTCAATTTTCGTCACATGGTCACTTCGTCCACTACAACTCCTTTATGGTTCTTATCTCTGGGTTGGTTTATGTTTTCGGGTAGGAAGTGTTCACTTTTTGCATTGGTTTTCCTTTCTAATTACTAGGGTTGTCGCTATCTTGTTGTTCGTTGTTGTCAATAGTTATCCTCAATTGTATTCAGGCCCTAATTTTCTTGTGGTGTGTTGGGTGGATGACTTGATCCTATTTGGTGTGTCTAGTTCCATTCCTTGGCTTCCTCTCTTTGTTTCTCCAATTAGTCTCACTCCTATACTCGGAGGTATTTTATTCCCATATACCATGGCCCCACTGCCAACGACAACCCAACTGTCGAGGTGGGTCTAGTTCGGTTCATTTGCAACCCCGACGACTTTTCACCTGGGAAGCAATCACTACATATTTTGATTTACTGCCTCCAGAATTAAGAAAATATTTTTTTCATATGGAATCTCAAGTATTTGGAGAACAACCCTATTTTTTTGATTCTGAAATTGGTGATAAGGGCCTTCAATGGATCCCAATCTCAGGAAGGTTAAAAACTTATAGGCTATACTTTCTTCATTCGTTAACAGTCCACCATGAATTGGACACTTTGTTCTAAATGATTTTAAGAGACAAACAGGTGGATAAATACAAGTTTTTTGTTGGCTAGGAGGATATCAAACGGATCCTCCAAAATCTCAGGTATGCTTTGGATGAAATCAATGCTCGGTCAATGGGAGTGGAAAGTTATGTGATCTCTGAATCTTCCTCGGTAGACTCGTCTGATCCCCCCAGTGGTTCCATGATTTCTTCAGTTGATAATCCACATACTCTCACAATCATTTCTTCTGACTAGCTTTGTCAAAGGTTATCGGATTAATATTTTGATCTGACAAGTTATATGGATGCTGCTGTTTATGGTTTTTTTCTCATCATAGTTTCTAGTAGCTACTAAGAGACATCCTCTTTCGGTAATAGTTTCACGGTTTCAATTTGTTGTTCTCACATGGTTTGTTGCACACTTTTAGTCTTTCTTGAGTTGTTATGGTGTGGCGTATAGAGCATCCAAATGTTTGTTGGGCTCTCATTTTACTACATGTTCCTCTCATTCAAATACCAACACTTATGGCTTGCCTGGTTTTGTTCCCTGGCTTATGCGCAAAAAGCTATATTTGCAAAGCCTCTACTATTTTTGTTGGTTGTTGGACATTGATGCTCTAATCTTCGTTTATGATTGATATGTTTGTATGGAGTTTATGTTTTTAAAAGTCATAAAATGGATTATGTGGTTTCTATCTATACTGGTACAATGGTGTTGTCATTTCTCCATTGGGTTAATGGCCTTGAAAGCTCTGAGGTGGCAAACTCTGCCTATGTTTTACTCATGACTTCACAATCTATCAGATGTATTTGCAATACTTTGTATATTAATAGAAATCCTTCGTATTAGCTTATGTGTGTGTGTGTGTGTGTGTTTAAGGATTTTTAAAATTGTTATGTAGTAACTTTCATTTATTATTGTTGATTTTTGTTTCTTATATATATAAAAAAAGAGAGCGATAAATATCATTTACATTCAGTGTTTTGATTTTAAAGTAATTAATTTTATATATTCTATTTCAATGTTTTTATGAAGATATTCCTTGATTAATTGAGAAATTATATATATATATATATATATATATATATAGATATAATTTTATTTTATTTTCTAATTTACTTTATGTGTTTCTCTATTCATTTTAAAACTTATTTATTTTCTCCCCCTGATTGGGATGCGAGACAACTAGGGGCTTCCTTGGGCTTGATTGATATGACAAATATTTTATGATTTTGGGACAGTGGGTGGTATCCCCCAGGCCCTCACATGCGTATTCAGTGTGATAATATGCAGTGTCGCAGATCTTGGCAGATCTACGACGTGAAGGTTGGTAATCATTGGCGCCTATAGGTAGTGGGAGTGAAGGTGGAGATAAGACCATATGTCCAACATATAAAATTGGGTCCTCAACTTCTTAAGGAGCCTAAGTTTGTTGGTTACAGGTTCGCGATGCTGGGAACATGAGAGGAATACCTAGCTGTTGCCTATCTCTGCTCGAATTTGGCGTATAAAGTCTGTTATGTTATAATGCTATTTTTGTATCTTGGGTGGGGAGAAGCTCTTGGGATAAACTTCGCACCCGAAGGGGAAACAAAACACTACTTAAATTAGCAGTTTCTATACTGGCAATTAGGCCTTCTCGATTATGCAATGTTGACTTCCATATTCTTTGGAAATATTCTTTATCGCATGGGCATGTTTACTAGTTTCGAAATTTTTATCATGATGTTTTCTCTGCATGTTGATAATTGGGTTTCCCGATTTAAGCTTGAATTGTCGGGACAAGCCCTCTGGAGAGCAAGGGTTTTTGAAAATGATCATGGCCAAGTCTAAGGACTCAAAGCTCAGGGGGCATGGGGGACACCATTCTTATTCTGGTGATACCTCCTATCTCTAGAGGGTTATTAATTATATATGTTTACTCTCTCGGGTGGTGGAATTTTGAAGGGACGCAGTGTTGTCTGGTGTTGCATTTGTTTTTCTGGCCATTCATTAAGTTAATGCTTGTTTTTTGGGTGGTTCTCTATACAAATTATTATATGTCCATTTATGTTGTCTTCATTTTTGGCCTTTATAGAGTGGGTTGGGTCACGAGTTTGGGAAAGTGGGAGAAGAGTGAAGAAAGGGGGCCCGACCTTGGTAGATATGGTGAAGTCTCAGCCTTGCGGTGGAGCCCTGGGTCAAGGCGGAAGAGGCAGAAGACACTAGGAAGATAAATGAAAAGATGAAGATCCATCATCCAATCAGACTGAGCGGCAGAGGACTGGGCGACAGAGGATTGAGCGATGGGAGACTACGCAGCAAGGGACGATGTGGAGGAGGACTTGCGGAAAGGAACAACGCGCCAGGGGACTATGTGGCAGGGGATTGTGTGACATATGGGTTGAAAAACAAACACTAAGAATCCTCAAGCCACGGTCCAGGCTTACTGCGAAGGGACCCCGACGCAGGTGAAACAATTGATTGCGAACTTGGAGGCAGAGATGAATTTGCAAGCTGAGCTTGAATTGTCTGTTGAAGACTGGGGGGAACTAATCATGGACCTTGGGTACACGCGTGGTCGTCTCACCCTGTTCAGACAATCCATTCATCTTTACTGGTTAATGAAGTTCATAGTGGCCAAAGTAATGGTTGCGACCACCATCACAATGATGCATAGTGAGGCCGAGCCGGGCCTACAAGACATTCAAATGAGCTCCAACTTATCAAATGATAGTTGAAGAATTAGATCGCTCATCTGGGCCGCATCGAGCGACATATCCCATGTCTACCGCAATTTGAATTACTAGGATCAAGTGCTAAAGATCTTGTTTGGGTGAAATCATCAGATGATTAGTGGGTCGGAGTTATGAATGTTAATTTTGGCTTAATTTTGGATGTTTATATCAGGCAACATTTTTTTTTTTAGTATGATGTTTACTAGTTGGTTTCGAAACTATCAGCGTTATAAGGCTTTGCTAAAAAGACTCAAACTATTTATGTTTTGGATGGCTTATAATGTGATTTGGTGGCCAACAAATTTGGTTTCCCACTGGGTGGGTTGAGGCCATTGAATAACTCGTATATTTGTAACCTACCTATTTATAGATGAATGAATGAAAGGTACTGCTAAGCTTACAAAAAAAACACTTATTTATTTTCTCAATTTTATATTTGAGAAAGTCTAACGACTTTGGCTTTGACCTGACTCGGCAAGGCATCTGGAACCCTAGCTACCTCGACCCTGGTTCATGTCGTTTGTTGCCTCCCGCGGCTCATTTCCATCGCGGTGTTCCACATTGCTAGTGTGGTTATAGTTTGTGGTGGCCTTTCTGCAGATTTTGGTATGTGCTATTGTTCGTTGGGGTCTTTTTGTATCATAAAGACTGTTTTAGGGTCTGCTTCTAGGGTTTCTATTTCATCAACAGAGTAATTTAGATTCTAGAGGGAGTGGAGGTTTCTATTTCATCATGAATCATTGACACCTCAACCTTGGTTCACGTTGTCGATTACTTCCCAAGTCTCATTTTTGCCATGGTGTTCCCCTTTGTTGGTGTTGCTACAGTTCGTGGTGACCTTTATGCATATTTTGGTGCGTGTTGCTCTTCATCAAGGTCTTTTTTGTTTCACAGATGTTGCTCTGGGGTTTGCTTCTATGGGTTCTCTATGGTGTTGTCATTTTCCATATGTCGTCATTTTTTTGGATACCTATTATGTCTGCGTTCGTTGTCGTTGGGGACGTCATTGGGGGTTATGAGCCTTGAAACCTTGTTTTCTTGTCATGAAATAGCTTTATGCTAGCTTCCATAAGCAATGAGGCGACCTTCCAAAGCATCTCTAGGAATTTATTTCTAGTCAGAGTATCTTTCGGTGTTTACTTTCTTTCCTATTAGAGTATCTTCCTGCTATGTTTTTCTTGTAGTTCAGAGTATCTTTCGGTGTGGCCAGGGTGCCCTTTTTTCATCTCTAGGTGCACCCAATATGGTCCGAGCATCTTCCGACTATTTTTCATGACTATTTATGCATGTGCATGTGATGAGGCCTGTCGAAGCATCTCCAAGTGCATGCTGGTCAAAGCATTTTCCAACTATTTTTTTGCATGCCTTACACCCTTTTTTATTTTAGATTTATGTTGGGGTCTATAGACTAGCATTGTAATGATTGACTTCCCTTTTGTTTAGGTTATATATGGTGCTCCCTATGGGGTATTTTGGTAAGCATGCATGCACTGCTATCATGTTTCTTTCACAAATTACGTTAACAATTCCATTTTAATGAAAATTGTTGGTTTTTTCCTTCTGGAAAAAAGTCTAACCACTTTGTGGCATGTTCACTTGTTTAGAAGAAAAATGTAATTTTTATTTTGCAATTTGTTAAACATGAGACTAAACTGTCACATTTCTTAAAGGAATATTCTTCAACCCACAATGTAAGAATGTGATCCAAGTTCAAAAATATCCATATAAATTTGAAACCATTAAAATTTGAACACCATTCAAATTCATAGATGCATGTAAATAAATAATGTAACATAAATTAACATGATCAAACTCATTAAAGCTGCAATTTGAAACCATTAAAATTTGAACACCCTTCAAATTCATAGATGCATGTAAATAAATAATGTAACATAAATTAACATGATCAAACTCATTAAAGCTGCAATTTGAAACCATTAAAATTTAAACACCATTAAAATTCATAAATACATGTAAATAAATAATGTAAAATAAATTAACATGATCAAACTCATTAACATGATCAAATTCATAAATGCATGTAAATAAATAATGTAACATAAATTAACAGATCAAACTCATTAAAGCTAAATATCCATTTTATTCACAAAATTAATATAAACTTAAATTGCAAAATTATAAATAAAAATCAAACACAAAAATAAATATATAAGTAGACATTTAATAGCCCCATTCCCCTCCTTTTATCTTTTCCTACGGTGGACTCATTGCTCCTCACATGCTCTCCACAACCATTTTTGGCCTTTACATTAGTTTTTAACAAAATATTTACATATCTTGAACCATGGAAAGCTTACCTAATAGTATATGAACATTGTAATTATTGAAAATTGTAATTACACGCATAACTATTCACTAATCAAGATTTGGCATTGATTTCAACACTAATAATTCATACAACATATTTCGTCATAGCGTTCCTATTTCGTCATAGGTGGATAGGGCAACATTGACTTTACTTTTTAATTTAATTCGTTGGGTGAGCTTTAACTTGAGAGAATATACCTAAAATATGCTTCGTCTCACATCCACCAAGCGATGGAAAACAAATTATTTAACTTTGCGGTGGTGAAATTTTGTTGGCAGCAGCGGCCGTGACACACGTCGCTCATCTCCGTGCGAACCATCTCCCTGCAAAGGTAATAGATTGATCATTGCTTGTGATGGATTGTTGGTAAGAAGTCATCATTTATTCAACCTGATAGTTATTATGATTTTAAAAGTATTCAAGCTTATTATATTTAAAATTATTTTTTTAAATTTATTTTAGTTTTTAATTTTTAATTTTTTATAAAATTTTTAATATATTAAAAAATATACATTTTTTTTTTCTCGGCAAACTTAACTACTATTGTATTAATATGTACATAAAAATTATACAAGCAAGGTGTTTGGCAGCCCAAGGCTAACTGCGGCACTTGGGTGCATTTTCAAACATTTACAACTGCCCTGTTGGGCTTTAAGATGTTGCAACAGAATACTAAGACTTTCACAAAACAACCCACGCAGGGGCGAACCAAAACTGACCTCCGGCCCAATCCAACTATGAAACGTTAAGACAAAAAAACTGGAACTTACAGAAAAAAACCATGCAATCCCACAGGAGTTGCGCCCCATAGTAGTATATGTCCCCACTGCCATAGTATAAACCGCAAACTGATCCAGACATAACATAAACACTGTCCTCTGTGTGACACAGAAAAAAACGCAATTATGCTTACCCCGAAGCTCGACAAGAGTGCAGAAGACCAAAACACAGAACCACCCTCCGAAGTTATTCCTCCGACTCCACATCCATTGCTGCCAGGTTATGCACCGAATCCGCCTTCTCCATAACTTGAGGCGGGGCTGAGGCCATAGAGCGGTCCGAATTGCTTTCCTCTTTCTCTGACTCCGCCTGAGGCAGTTTCCCTTGACTGGTTGCCGACCCTTCCTCCTCAGAAGACGGCACCTCCATGGGGAGTTTGCCTTTGTCAAGCACAGCATTGTCCTCCGCCATGACCAGAGAGGAGTCTTCAACATGCTCCTCCTCAGTTCGAGTGAACAGCACTGAGATGTGGGCGTTAAGGCCTGGATTGTCCTCAGACCTGCCCAAAGAAAAAATAACAGAGCCAAAAGCAGGTAGCTTTTGCTCCCCACTGCTCGAGCCTCCGACTTCCATAGATTGACAGGGCTGGATAGGATTGGCTCCCATCCGCCAGTGACAATAGCAATAGCAACAGTGATGGTGCGTGTCAGCAGCTGGAGGGCGAGAGGATTCTCCACGCCAAGTTCCTCTGCGACAAGGCATTCTCTCCCGCACCATGACCACCAGCAAACGTTTTTGCCCTTCCCCGCCAGACGACGTCCGACGATGAAGCGGCCTCTTGACAAAGATAAGCTTATAAAGGCAGTGTACCAGTGCGAGGAGCTCGTCCAAATTCTGGTTCGCTGCCCAACATTCCAACCTCTGCTCCGCGCATTGAGGATTATCCCTCTGCCTGAGCCTATAACCATGATAATCTCCCGTCTCCAGGCATCCTCCCTTCTTAAACCGCCCCTCATTACCAATGAAAAGACCCGCCATTAAAACCTCCCGCATGCTAACAACACTCTCCCCCAACGCCATTAAGTTAGCACAGAGTCCGCATAGGTTGATGGGAACCGGCGGCTATGAGCATTTAAGGACGAAGGGCTATCACGTGGCAGCCCATGGCTGTCATGTGGCTCGTTGCTGCATGTCAAACTGTCACCCGCATCCGGGGTTAAAAAATATACATTTATATAAATAACATTTTTTAATATTATTATAATAGATTTTTTAAATATAACTAAAAATAATAATTAAGAATCAAATTTTTTTTGGAATCAAAATTTTTGATGACCTTCTTTCTTGGTATCAAGAAGGTAGAGATGGGTATCAAGTTAAGTGTTGGAAAAGCAAAAGATTTAGTTGAACTCCAAGCAAAATATCTAAAGTGGGGCTCAAAGATCCTTGCACTTCCCATTACAAAAATTTTCAACAACATCATACAATAGTGGCTCCCCACATATTGGACAACTATTCTAGCAAAACTTCTTTTCAAGAGCAGTGACATTAATAATCCCTCCAAATATAGGACCATCATGAAAAACCCTTTGTTCGCAAAGCTATTTAGAAACATGCTAGAAAATAAAATTAGCAAGTGGGAAGAAGAAAGAGATAAGTTTGCTAAAGGGCAAGTAGGTTTTATACCTAAATATTCCACAGTTGATCGTTGTATAACTTTAAGGCACATCATTGAAAAAGTTTGGGAGAAAAAGGAAGAAGCCTTTTGTTGCTTTGTCGATTTCTGAAAAGTGTTTGACTCAGTTCCTAGGGATAAACTTTGGCACAGAATAGAGGAACTTGGGTTCCTAAACATTTGAAAGCAATTGTGCATAGGCTGTATGAAGAGGTGAAAGTCAAAATTAGAACTTTAGCAGGCATTTCTGAAAGTTTTAGAAGCAATATCGGGGTCAAGCAAGGTTGCCCACTATCTCCTACACTTTTTGGTTTATACATCAACAAGCTTGAGCAGTGATTGAATTCGCAAGGGGGTGATGGTCACGTTATGGTATCTATTTGGAGAAGTTTGTTATAAGGCTTCTTTTGTATGCATATGACCTTACTCTGAATGCTAAATTGGCTCTTGGTTTGCAAGAGCACTTACTATCCCTTGAGCATTTTTATAGAAGTGTGGGGATGCAAGTCAATATCAGCAAAATGAAAGTAGTGGTTTTCTGTAAGAAAAGAAAACATAACCAGCATAAGTTCTTCTTTGAAGACAACATTCTGGAAGAAGTTGTGGATTACAAATACCTCAGAATCGACTTCCACAAAAATCTAAGTTGGGATGGTTGTAGAAAGAAAATAACTTTGGGGGGTTGGACAATATTTTATGCTTTTCAAAATAGGTGTAGAGAGGCAGAGTTATGGGACTCGAAACCACTCAAACTATTTTTGGGCTTCTAGTGATTCCGATGATTCTCTATGGTTGTGAACTATGGGTCAGTAGTACATCCGACATGCAGCGGAAACAAATTGAGAAAATTTAGAAGCATTTGATTACAAACAAATTCAAGATTAAAAGTGCAGTTCCTTATGCTATCTTGTTAAGTGAAATAGGGGTTGCTCCTATTGAAGCAACTGCTATGGTGCGAGTCATAAGGTATTTAAAAAAATGAGAAAATGGAAGAGGGTAGATGGCCTAAGGTTGTCTTTAATGACAGATTGTGCAACAAAAAAAAAAAACTTGGATGCAGCAAAATAATAAATGGTTTAGTAAATGGGGTATTTGCTTGAACGCATGTCCCATAAACAACAAACAGATACAAGATTTTGTTATGGAAAAGTTCCACAAGCGTACTTGGGATAAGGAGCTAGGAAGAAAGAAAAAGTACTATATTGAAGTGTTTAATCCCACTCATAGTCATCAACCAAAATCATACATAGAGGCCAATATCTCTTGGAGAGCCAAAATTCTTATTGCTTAGTTAAGGACTAATTCTCATCAACTCCGTTGTGAAACATGGCATTGGAAAATGCCAAAAGAAGTGTGAGTGGAAAGAGTATGCATTTTTTGTTCTTCCGGAAAAGTGGAAACATAAAAACATTTCATTTTAGAATGTGAGGCCTTCAAAGACAATAAGGAAAGTTATGTAGATATGCTGGCAGCTAGCTCTTGGGATAATCTATTTAGCGAGGGGTTTGTCAATAAGATCGGAGCATTTATTGTGAAGCTTCACAGAAAAAGGACCAAATACATCAAGCAGATGAAGAAGCAATATTTCCCATAGGCTATCTTTAGCCTCGTGGACGTTAAAATAATTTCTTTATTCTTTCTTTACAAATAATAATCAACAATAAATATATGTATTACTAAATAACAAATAAATTTGTAGTATCCTTAAAATGCTTATGGAGATTTTAACTTATTTGTTATTTTTAATTTTCTATTTATAATTGTCATTTTTATTATATTTACACTTTAGCGTTGTTATGGCTTAGAATTTATGAAATATTATATTTTTCCTAAGATTCATGAATTATTTTCATTAGTATTATTTAAAATATTTGTTATTTTAGCTATTATTATTTAAGATTTTAGTTATTTTATTTAAAAAATATTTTGTTCTTTAATTTTTATTTCATATTTTCATTAAAATATTAATAATAAGATAATTAAAATTAATGTAATTTAATATATTCTAAAACCTCCTATGTCATGGAAATAGACACTTTTAATTCACATAGTTTTACTATTATTAATTATTATTATTTCTTTATAAAGGCTGGATCAACTATTTTATTGCTAGAAAAAATTTATTATTATTATTTAGTAGATCCTTGAGTTTATCAATCCCTTGGGTGTATTAAACTAAGGGTTTATATTCTTAAAGTATAATATGATTCATAGGGTTTATAATATTAACCCTAGGGTCTAATATAAATCCCCTTAGTTTATAATCATGGTCAACCATGGTCCAACGCCACATTGTGACAAAGATTTCATCACTATGAAAATCAACCATGTTCAATCATGGCAAACCATAGTCCACCATGGTCCAACGTCGCATTGTGACAAATATTGTGTCAATCTTAAAATCAATCATGATCAACCATGGCCTATCATGGTCAATCATGGTCAGACATGGTCCACCATGGTCCAACATCACATTGTGAGAAATATTGTTCTATATGAACATCAACCTTATGTGAACCATCGTCAACCATGGTCAACCATGGTCAATGATGGTTAACCATCATCAACCATTGTCAACTATGGTCCAACGTCACATTTTGAAAAAGATTATCTCAATATGAAAATTAGCCATGGTCATCCATGGTCGAAATGTTGGTGACATTGTGTCAGTCAACCAGTCAACCATGTTCAATCATGATCTACCATGGTCCACCATGGTCCAACGTCACATTGTGACAAAGATTGTATTTGTCTTAAAATCAATCATGGTCAACCATGGTCTATCATGGCCAATATGAAAATCAACCACGGTCAATCATGTTTATTCATGGTCAACCATGGTCCAACGTCATAGTGTGACAAATGTTGTCTCAAAATGGACATCAACCGTATGTGAACCATGGTCAACCATCATCAACCATTGTCAACCGTCATCAATCATGGTCAATAACCATGGTAACATTGTGTCAAAAGTTGTCTCATGGTCCAACACCACATTATGACAACCATGGTCGACCTTGGTCCAACGTCACATTCTGATAAAGATTGTCTCAATATGAAAATAAACCAAGGTCAACTAGGGTCCAATGTCGCATTTTGAGAAAGATTTTCTCAATATGAAAATCGATCATGGTCAATGATGGTCCAACAATGCTTGTGACAAAGATTGTCTCAATGTGAAAATAAACCATGGTCAACCGTGTTTGTTTTAGGGTTTATAATATTTATCTTAGGTTTATATAGCTTGGGTTTATAATATTAATCCCTTGGCTTTATTAGTGCCTTGAGTTTATCAATCTAAGGGTTTATTAATCCATTTGGTTTATTAATCTAAGGGTTCATATTCTTAGGGTATAATATTATTGATAGGGTTTATAATCTTAAAATCAACCATGGTCTATCATGGTTAATCATGGTCAATATGAAAATTAACCATGGTCAACCATGGACCAACATCACATTGTGACAAATATTGTCTCAATATGAACATCAACCTTATGTGAACCATGGTCAACCATGGTCAATGATGGTCAACCATCATCAACCATTGTTAACCATGGTCAAACGTCACATTTTGACAAATATTGTCTCAATATGAAAATCAACCATGGTCAATAACCATCGTCACATTGTGTCAGTCAACCATGGTTAACCATGGTCAAACATGGGCCAACATCGCATTCTGACAAATATTGTCTCAATCTTAAAATCAATCATGGTCAATATGAAAATCAACCATGGTCAATCATGGTCAGTCATGGTCAACCATGGGCCAACATCACATTGTGACAAATGTTGTCCTAATATCAACATCAATCGTATGTGAACCATGATCAACGATTGTCAATGATGGTCAACCATCATCAACAATTGTCAACCATGGTCAACTGTCACATTTCAACGGAGATTGTCTTAGTATGAAAATCAGCCATGGTCAACCATGGTGAATAACCCTAGTCACATTGTGTTAAAGATTGTTTCATGGTCCAACGTCACATTGTGACAACCATGGTCAACCTTGGTCCAACGTCATATTTTGACAAAGATTGTCTCAATATGAAAATAAACCATGGTCAACCATCATTAATCATGGTCAACCAAGGTCCAATGTCGCATTGTGAGAAAGATTCTCTCAATATGAAAATTAATAATGGTCAATCATGGTCAATGATGGTCCAACAATGCATTGTGACAAAGATTGTCTCAATATGAAAATCAACCATGGTCAACCATGCTTTTTTTAGGGTTTATAATGTTTATCTTAGGGTTTATATAGCTTGGGTTTACAATATTAATCCCTTCATTTTATTAGTGCCTTGAGTTTATTAATTTAAGGGTTTATCAATCCCTTGGGTTTATTAATCTATGGGTCATATTCCTAGGGTATAATATTATTGATAGGGTTTATAATCTTAAAATAAATCATGGTCAATAATGGTCAATATTAAAATCAACCATGTTCAGTCATGGTCAACCATGGTCCAACGTCACATTGTGACAAATATTATCTCAATATCAACATCAACCTTACGTGAACCATCGTCAACAATGGTCAACCATTGTTAACCATGGTCCAAAATCACATTTTGACAAAGATTGTCTCAATATGAAAATCAACCATAGTCATTCATGGCCAATAACCATAGTCACATTGTGCCAGTCAACCATGGTCAACCATTGTCCAACGTCACATTCTGACAAATATTGTCTCAATCTTAAAATCAATCATGGTCAACTATGGTTTATCATGGTCAATATGAAAATCAACCATGGTCAAGCATGGTCATTCATGGACAACCATGGGCCAACGTCACATTGTGACAAATGTTGTCTCAATATGAACATCAACCGTATGTGAACCATGGTCAATGATGGTCAACCTTTGTCAACCATGGTCGAACTTCACATTTCGACAAAGATTGTCTCAATATGAAAATCATTCATGGTCAACCATCGTCAATAACCTCGGTCACATTGTGTCAAAGATTGTCTCATGGTCCAAAGTCACATTCTAACAACCATGGTCAACCTTGGTCCAACGTCGCATTTTGACAAGGATTGTATGAATATGAAAATCAACCATTGTAAATCATGGTCAACTAGGGTCCAATGTCGCATTGTGAGAAACATTCTTTCAATATGAAAATTGATCATGGTTAACCATGGTCAACGATGGCCCAACAACGCATTGTGACAAAGATTATCTCAATATGAAAATCAATCATGGTCAAACATGTTTGTAGGGTTTATAATATTTATCTTAGGGTTTATATGGCTTGGGTTTACAATATTAATCCCTTGGGTTTATTAGTGCCTTGGGTTTATGATATCAATTCCTTGGGTTTATAATCTAAGTTTTCATATTCCTAGGGTATAATGTAAGGATTTACAGGGTAAGTTCCTGAGACAAGACACCAAAGGACACCACTCACAAACAGATCACAGATCAATACACCAATATTCTTGATGTGGTTAAAACCCTCAAAGAGGGAAAGAATCCACGACTTGAGCCAATGTGGCCACTTCAGGCAATTTATTAATAAAATAAATAAAATTTACATAGGCTTCTCTCATGAACGGTTAGCCTACAAATGTCCCTCCATGCTATTTAAATAGATATCATGGACCAATCGGGTGTTAAGCGACGAATAAAGTGTTGGTAATACCGAGGAGAGAATGAACCGTCAGACCACTTCATGTCTAGAACATATTGTGACCGTCAAATTGTAAGTTACAAACGTACATAGTAAAGAAACACACTTTACCTAACTCTACATTAGACCAAGTTATACTTAACTATTTCCTATGTGTTGGAATATCCTAACACCCTCCCTTAAGAACAACTTGGGATAGGATTGAAGGATGTACAAATATGACACAATAGGAGAAGGAAGGAGGCATTAGAGCCTATACCCCCTTAGTGGTCCAACTTCCTTAACTCCAACCATAAATCGAAGTTTAGTAAACTTCGCCTCTATGAGAGCCTTTGTAAAGATGTCTACAACTTGATCATTTGTTGAACAATATTGCACTTCAAGAACATGGTCATGAAATGAGATTTCTGATGAAGTGCATGTGTAGTTCAATGTGTTTGCTGCGCTGATGTTGGATTAGATATTTGCACTGTTGAATGGCACTTTGATTATCACACCAAATTGTAGTTGGATGCTGCTGCTGAAAGCCAAACTCAGACAGGATCCGACGAAGCCACAGGGCTTCCTTACTAGCTCCTTTGACACCGTGATACTCTGCTTCTGATGAAGAAAGAGAAATGACACTTTGTTTCTTGCAAGCCCATGTAATAGGTCTAGAACCAAGAGTGAACACATAACCTGTAGTAGACTTTCGATCATCAGGTCACGAGCCGAATCGAAATCAGTGAAACCAACCAATAGAGGAGATTCTTCTACACTATAATGAATCTCAAACTGAACTGTACCTCGAACATAATGAAGTATTCTTTTAGCTACTTTCCAATGAATTTCATGTGGGTTTTGCATAAACCAAGCAATAAGGCCAACAACAAAGGAAAGGTCAGGACAAGTATGGGTCAGATACAAAAGTTTTCCTACAAGATGATGGTATAAGGTAGGATCAACTTTAGGGGAAGTACAAGTGACTAAAAGTTTGGCTCCAGACTGAAAGGGAGAAGCGGCTGGCTTACAGTGTTCCATGTGAAAGTGGCGTAGAAGATTACAATCATAGTTGGATTGGGAAAGGGAAATACCATCCTTGGTTTGCAAGACTTGAAGACCAAGAAACTAATGCAAGTGCCCTAAGTCTGTCATTTCAAACTTATTTTTAAGGCTAGACTTCACATGGTTTATAAGGCTAGGATCACTACCAGTAAGGATAAGATCATTAACATAAAGAACAAGAATGATAAGAGACTTACCCACTTTCTTGGTGTAGACAGTATTGTCAAAATGACACCTAGAAAAGCTAGTATCTAAAAGAAAGCTATCCATTTTGGCATACCAAGGTTGAGGGGCTTTCTTGAGACCATAAAAGGATCTCTTAAGTAGACATACAAGGCTGGAGTCTGTTTGTATATAGCCAGGAGGTTATTCCATATAGATTTCTTCATGCAAGTCCCCATGCAAGAAGGCATATTTAACATCCATCTGATGGACTTCCCATTTGAAAGAGGCAACAAGGGAAAGAACAAGGTGGATAGAGTTCATTTTGGAAACAGGGGAGAAGGTTTCAGTATAGTCAATGCCTTCAACTTGTGAAAAACCCTTAGCAACAAGACGAGCTTTATGTCTATCAACTTTTCCATCTGGTCCAAAATTGGTTCCATAAACCCATTTCCATCGAACAAGATTTCGTCCCTTTGGAAGAGGAACAAGATCCCATGTATCATTTGCCAATAATGAAAAATATTCTTCATTCATAGTTGCATCCCAATCTAGATGGCCTGAAGCTTCTGCAAAGGTGTTAGGATCATAATTCGTTGAAGCTTGAGCCAGTAAGGAAGAGGCTCTATCGAACTGAGAATGGGTACGTCATTGATTTGTAGGATCACTTGCTGCATCCCAAGTAGAACTGACCAATTTTGGAAGCTGAGGAGCTGAAGGAGGATCTTGAGAAGGTGGGGGAGGATTTTCATCCTTGCTGTCATCATCCGAGTAAGAAATATTTTCAGAAGTAGAAGGGATAGAGAGAGGTGGCACATCTGTCGAACTAGCCTTGTAGGCCGATATATTTTTAGCAAACTTTACATCTCTTCTAATGATAACATTTTTGGACTTAGGTGGAATAAGTCTATATCCTTTGACATCTTCAGAATATCCAAAAAAAATAGATTTTTCACTCTTAGGTTCTAAATCTTTATGTTTCTCATCTAGAATATGGGCCCATGCTTCACTTCCAAAAACAAAAAAGTGACTTACATCTGGTTTAATTGAGCTCCATGTTTCTTCTGGAGTGATATTCTTTAAAACCTTCGTAGGAGTGCGATTTACTATGTAATTTGCACAGTTAATTGCTTCTGCCCAAAACTTAATACTAAGTCCTTTAGATTAAAGCATACAATTAGCCATTTCCTTTAAGGTGCAATTCTTCCTTTCAGATACACCATTTTTTTGTGGAGTATATGGAACAGTATGTTGCATTTGAAATCCATGCTCAGTGAAAAATTTGATGAATTTGTTGTTAACATATTCTCCTCCATTATTAGATCTTAGCTTAAGAATTCGATGTCCAGATTGTTTCTCAACAAAGGCCTTAAATGCCAAGAACATGTTAAAGACATCACTCTTGAGTTTTAAGAAGTATACCGAAGTGCGTCTGGAGAAATCATCAATGAAAGTTAATAAATATTTGTAACCAGAGAATGAACAACTAGAAGTGGACCAAATAAATCACTATGCACAAGCTGTAAAGGGGTTGAGGTGTGCCAAGAGGCACGTTTTTCAAAACTATCCCAATGATGTTTTTCGAGTACACTTCTGGAACAAACACGATCTCTACAAGATACCATAGGGAGATCTGTCACCATATTTTGTTTACATAGATTTTGAAGGGAGCGATAGTTTAAGTGACCAAATCACTCATGCTAAAGTTTGCTCACTTCATCATTATGAGCAACAAATACCGAGGGAAGAGTTGATGACCCAAAGTTGTCAAACTTATACAACCTTGTAGAATCATAAACAATGCCAGTAGCTAAAATCTGTCTAGGATCTCTTAGGTCCTTAATTACAACATCGTGAGGTGAAAATTAAACGATTTTACCTTCACTTGAATGAGTTATCTGATATACAGATAGAAAGTTGCAGGGTAAGGTTGGAACACATAATACATCATTAAATTGACAATTGTCTAGATGAACAGTTCCAGTCCCTACAACACTAAGAGATCTATCACCACCAACATATATATTTTTGATGTTACAATCATTTAAATAAGAAAACATGGCTTTGCTTTTGGCCATGTGATAAGAAGCTCCATAATTAATGAGCTACTCATGAGAATGAGAAGAAGAAGATACATTTAGTGCATAACCAGACCTAGATGCTTGACAACCACATGCAGAAAGTGTTATTACTAAAGATGAAGTTGAAGTTGAAGAGTGCTCCAAATGGATGTTATGATTCTTCATTGTTGCTTCCAAGGCTCCCATCTTCTTAAAGCAATTGGATTCTATGTGGCCATCTCGATTACAAAAGCTGCAATGTCTATCAGTCTTCTTCCCTTTGATTTTATTTACCTTATCATTTTGTTGAAATGATTTTTCATTTTGAGACTGAAATTTCGTAGGACCCTTGTTTGGTTTATGACCATTCTTTTTAGGATACTTCTTCTTAGGATTATTTGAATTTGGTTGTTGTTGGGCGACTAAGGCTTTCTTAGAAGAGTTTCCAAGATTAAGAAGACCAAGATGTAAGAGTTTTTTTTTGTTCTCTTATTAAAGAATCACAAAAGACATCAAAGGAAGGGGACTTGTAGTCTTGTCCTTGAGAAATAAGGGCTTCTCTTGTAGAATGGAAGGTGGAAACAAACACAAAGTAGGTTGGTACCAACTTAGTAAGAATAGAATAGATAAGGATACCATCTTCTTTCTTAACCTTAACACCTTCCAAGAGAAGCCTAAGGGTCTTGAACTTGGACAAAAAGTCTTCAATGGAAGAAAAATTATTGGGGTCTAATGTAAGCAACTCATTTTCGAGTTGATGGGCTCTAATTTCATTTTCAATTCCAAAAACTTTAGTGAGTTGTTTCATTGCTTCATTAGGGGTATCAATTTCTGCGATATGGAATCTAAGGTCTGGAGAAATAGACATCCCTATCAACCCACGTGCTTGATCTTGCATATTTTCCCATTTGGCTACCTTATCTTCATCTTTAGGTTCAGTTTCTTGGCCTGAGGCTAGTCTGTAAAGACCTTTACTTCTAAGTAAATCCACAATGTAGGACCACCATTGGAAATAGTTGGTGCTATCAAGAATAACTTGGCATGGAATTTCCATTTTAACATAAACTGAAGCTATAGATACTGAAACTAAGTGTTCCAATGGAAAGATCTTGAAAAATTAGGCCGATTAAAAAAAAAGGCTTTGAAAACGACTTCTGTATGAAAAAGTTATGCCTTTTTGAAGAAAAGTTGTTGAAGATGCCGACGAAGTGCGTGAATGTGTGGAAGTGAATGATAATGTTATATTTAAAAAAATCCTATCCCTTTTCAAAATTAATCTAATTAGCTCACTTTGAAAAAAATATTTTATGTGACTCACTTTTATATAAGTGAAAGTCACTTTTACAATGGTACTTTATAAGCTACCCACTAAATTGTAACTTAAATAAAAGATAAAGAGACTTTAGAATTATAAGTGACTCACTTTTTATAATGGGTGATAACACTTTTACATAAAGTAATTTTAAAACATAAGTTACATGTGCTTTTTGAAAAAGTAACTCAACAAAAGAAAGGCTTGAACCCAATACCTCTATTCTCATAAAGTAACTTTGGACCAAGTGAACTAGTTTAAAAGGTTAGTAATTTTCGGAAAAGAGGAAAGGGTTTTTTGTTTTTTTAGTCACCGAAGCTTTGGGGTGCGTTCTTACTTGAAAAAACTCTTTTTTCCTACAAAACAAACAACCACACAATCTAACAGGGACATGCAAAAAAAACCAAACCTTATGGCTTCAAGTTAGCTTTCCCCAGAAACTAAATATTTTCCTCAAAGTTTCTGATTTTCCAAGATCACACTAAGGCATGACAGAAAAGAGCATACGCATGAGAAAAATCCTTCCTTTCTGTTTCTGATTTGCCCAGATTGCACAAAGTCGTGGGGAAAAGAGCATACACAGAAATGAAAGGTATAGATTCGATAATAAAAAACAGAGAGCTAAATAAACTGAAATAAACAAAGAGATGAATAACTAAAACTGCAAATAAAGACTGTATACCTCCAGATCTTAAAAATGACATAGCTAGGGCTACTAGAAACCTTTTCACGTGAAATGAAAGGGGTTCCTCACTGTAACAAATGCTCCTAACACAATAGAGCATTCCTCTCGGCCTGAAAGCGGTCAGAAATAATAGATCTAGGAAATGACAATCGGATGCAGTTGTGCCGGCTTCCGATTTGGATCACCAATGGATGCGACCCTCACCAAAGGACACCGCTCACAAACAAATCACATATCAATACACCAATATTCATGATGTGGTTAAAACCCTCAAAGAGGGAAACAGTCCACGGCCTGAGCCAACGCGACCACTTAAGGAAATTTATTAATAAAAGAAATAAAATTTACATAAGCTTCTCTCATGAATGGTCACCCTACAAATGACCCTCCATGCTCTTTAAATAGAGATCATGGAACAATCGGGTGTTAAGCCACGGATCAAATGTCGGTAATATCGAGGAGAGAATGAACCGTCGGATCACTTCATGTCTAGAACATATCGTGATTGTCGGATTGTAAGTTACACATGTACATAGTAAAGAAACACACTTTACCTAACTCTACACTAGACCAAGTTATACTTAACTATTTCTATGTGTTGGAATATCCTAACATATAATAATATTTCTAGGGTTTAATATAAATCCATTATGTTTATAATATAAATTCATTGGGTTTATTAATCCTTTAGGTTTATGATAATGCCAATATGGATTTGTGACAAATATTTTCTCAATATGGAAAGCAATCATGGTCAACCAAGGCCAACCAAGGTCAATCATGGTTAGCCATGGTCAATCATGGTCCACATTTCTCAAGCATGTTTAACCATGGTCAATTATGGTCTACCATAGTCCTACACCACATTGTGATAAATATTCTCTCAATATGAATATCAACCATGGTCAAACATGGTCAACCAAGGTCCAACGTCGTATTGTGAGAGAGATTTTCTCAATATGGAAATCAATCATTGTCAACCATGGTTAATAAGCATGGTCACATTGTGACAAAGATTATCTCATGGTATAATGTCACATTTTGACAACCATGGTCAACTATGGTCAAGCATGGTTAATAAGCATGGTCACATTGTGACAAAGATTATCTCATGGTCTAATGTCACATTTTGACAACCATGGTCAACTATGGTCAAGCATGGTCCAGCGTCGCATTGTGACAAAAATTGTATCAATTTGAAAATCAATCGTGGTCAACCATGTTTATTTTAGGGTTTATAATATTTATCTTAGGGTTTATATATCTTGGGTTTATAATATTTATCCCTTAATATTATTCCCTTGGGTTTATAATACCTTGGGGTTTTATAATTAATCCCTTGGGTTTTTAATATCAATCATGGCCAACCATGGTCCAACGTCACATTGTGACAAATATTTTCTCAATATGAAAAGAAACCAATGTTTCATTGTGACAATGATTGTCTCAATATGAAAATCAACCATGGTCAACTATGTTACAATGTTGCATTGTGTCAAATATTGTCTCAATATGAAAATCAACCATGGTCAATCATGGTCAACCATGGTCAATAACGATGGTGACATTGTAACAAATATTGTCTCTTGGTCCAACATCACATTGTGACAACCATGGTCAACCACGGTCCAACATCACATTGTGACAAACATTATCTCAATATGAATATTAACCATGGTCAACCATGCCCAACCATTATTCAACATCACATTGTGCCAAAGGTTGTCTCAATATGAAAATCAATCATGGTCAACCATAGTCCAATGTCACATTATGCCAAAGATCGTGTCAATATGAAAATCATCTATTGTTAACCATGTTTATTTTAGGGTTTATAATATTTATCTTAAGGTTTATATATCTTGGGTTTATAATATTTATGCCTTGGGTTTAATATTATTCCCTTGAGTTTATAATCCCTTGGTCCATCATCACATTCTAACAACCATAGCCGCCCATAGTCAACCATAGTCCAATCTATTTATTTTTAATAAATAAACAAAACTAATAATTATAATAATATAATAATATTATTATTATTATTATTATTATTATTATTTTCACAAAAACGGGTATGAGCTTTCATTAACTGGGCAGCCAAAAGCCATATATTTGGTTACAAAGACGGGGTAGATTTTCTGCATGTTTTTTCAGCCAGCGGGATATGCCACCTAA
Organism: Pinus tabuliformis; assembly: GCA_031772625.1. Classification (NCBI taxonomy): domain Eukaryota; kingdom Viridiplantae; phylum Streptophyta; class Pinopsida; order Pinales; family Pinaceae; genus Pinus; species Pinus tabuliformis. The sequence continues at coordinate 593,270,548 of CM062806.1, forward strand.
CCTTAACAGGATCTTCTTATTACAATTAACAAAGTGAGTTTTTGTTGCTAGTTTCCCAAGGTGGAAGATACAAGCAAACTGATGTAGAAGGAGACAAAAAAACATTTCACTTTAGGGAATTGGGTCCCAAAGAGTTTCGTTGTCTTTGAGAAGGGATCCAATGTCTAGTTGAGTTGCCTTGTTTGCTTCATTGTCCGCTTCTTTGTTATTGGTTCTTAAGACATGGAAATACTTTAACTTCATGGGCTTTTTCATTCCTTTGATCCTTGAAATTATCCTTGCAAGCTGTAAGTTTGCTAAGTTGGAATTGGTCGCCAAGGCTTGGATAATCACCTGAGAGTCTCCTAAGACGTTTGCCTCCTTATAGCCCAGGCCCTTGAGGAATTTAATTCCTTGGTAGAGGGCCATCGCTTCCGCTTGAATGCTTGTGGAGTGGCCTAATCCCCAAGCGAATCTATGCACCCCTGTTCCGTATGAACTTATGATAATACCTCCGGCTCCCGCAGTGCCTGGGTTCCCTTTAGCAGCCCCATCGAAGAAGAGAGATGGAAGAGCTTGGATGGACATCCAGCTTTGGAATTCGTCTTCATTTTTTCTGATTTGCCAATCTTTACAAGGAGAAGGGGAGCTAATGGCTTTTGAGAATTTAAATTTTAGAGCAGATCCTAGCTCTATGTCCTGCTGACCTAAGTTTATGTCATCCCCCTTATCTTCCAGCCACTCTGCTAGTTGGCATTTTGCTGCATTGGCCACTAGTTTGAAATCCTGTTCCTTATTTCGAAAAATTCTTCTGTTCCTTTCCAGCCATACTTTCCAGTTGATAAACTTTGGTAGAGCACTCCAAGTTGACCTGACTGTTTTATTTTTTGGGGAATGGCCTGGATAATTGTTCATCCAACTCGCAAATAGATCTTGGACTGCTGTTGGGAAGGCGAAATTATGATTCCAGGTGTTTAGGAGCTCCTGCCATATAGTAGATGTGAATCTGCATTCAATCATGATGTGTAGAGCAGATTCAGAGTTTTCCTTGCACAAGGAGCATCTAGACGGCCCATAGAATCCCCTTTTCCGTAGCTTGTCTTCAATCAAAATTTTCTGATGGCAGAGGAGCCAACAGAAATGATCCACCTTGGGGATTGAAGGAATTCTCCATATGCTGATCCAGGGAGCTGGGTTGGGAGGCACGTGGGGCCTCTCGAGGAGTTTGGCGTAGCCCTGAGCTACAGAGTAGCCTGATCTACTCGTTCCCTAGCCTCTCACGTCTTGTTTGGTTTTTCGGGAAGGAGAAATCCCATGAAAATTTGTGATAAGCTTGTTCAGGTCAGAGCGCAGATGGGAAGGGATTGCGAGTTGCTTCCACCCCATCCACGCATTTTCCTCCCAAGTTGATAGATCCCACAGCGTGTTTATGTTGGCTTCAGCCATCCAGCGTTGCAGATCTGGCATGTTCCTTGTTTCTTCTAACGAAGATCTGTTGAGAATGTTATCATTCCAAATATAGATGAACTTTCCATTGCCTGGAATCCAGTATGCGTGGTCCCTGATCAACGAGCTGGTTTTGCTGATAAACTTGCCGAAAGGTGAATTGAATTTGTTCTTGGGCTGCTCCAGACATCTAGTTCTCGGTCCTCTGAAGTATTTTCTCCATAACGCAATTTGCACCCAGCCAGGATTTGGAGCTATGATTTTCCAAATTATTTTGGCTCCCATGGCTAAGTTTTGGGCATTGAGATCCTTAAAATTCAAGCCTCCCTCCTGAAGAGGTCTCATGACTGTGTCCCAATTTACCAACGAAATTCTTTTCTCGTTTTGTTTACCTCCCTTCCAGAAAAAAGTTCTGATTAGATCTTCCATTTTTTTTATGATTCCTACAGGTGCCAATAGAACTGAGAATTTAAATAGGGGAAGGCTGCTAAGCACTAATTTTATGAGAACTGATTTCCCTGCTATATTTAACCAGGAGGACCCCAAGGACTGCAATTTTAATTTAAATTTGTCTAACTGAGGTAGCCAGTCTTTATTCAACGCCCTTGAATGGAAGATGGGAAATCCCAGATACTTGAAAGACGACCATGAAACAAAGATTGCGAAGCCCAGGTAGCGAGCAATGGAACTTGCAGTTGAGGCAGAAACATTCTAGCTGTAGATGTGACATTTAGCGTTGTTTAGGACACTTCCTGAAACCTTGCAATAATCTTCCAGAACTTCTTTGAATTTGGATGCTGAATGAGGTGTTGCAGCCCCCAGCAAAATAATGTCATCCGTGAAGAGGGCGTGGTTGATTCTTTTGGCCCCTCTAGCTATGCACAGGCCTGATATATCTTGATCTTGTTGCTTTCATTGAAGATGGAAGCTGAGAACAACAGCCTGAAGAACAAAAAGGAGTGGAGACAGGGGGAACCCCTGCCTCATCCCTCTAGTGGCTTTGAAGAAGCCAGCTGCCCTTCCATTCACCAATGGGGCAATCCATGGCTCCAAGATGCAAGCTCTAATCCACTTGATAAAGCTTCGACTAAACCCCATTTTTTGCAAAACATCAAACAAAAAACTATGTTTAACCCGATCGAAAGCATTTACAAGATCTAGTTTGACTACCATACCTTTTTCCTTTTGGTGGAGACTGGAATGGATCGCCTCTTGGACCAGCACGAAGTTGTCCACCAGTGTCCTTCCATGTATAAATCCACCTTGATTGTCCGGGATGATTTTGGGGAGGATCCTTTTCAACCTGTTGGCTATCACTTTAGTTATGACTTTGTACCCAATATTGCATAGGGAAATTGGACGAAATCTATTGAAGGAGTTTGCTCCTTTCTCCTTAGGAATGAGGGTGAGGAAGGCTGAGTTTGTACAGCCACCTATCTTTTGGCAATCTTGAGATTTCTGTATCATTTTGTAAAATTCATTCTCTACAATCTGCCAGGAAACCTGAAGAAACCTGGGCGTGAAACCATTTGGCCTGGGGCTTTGTCTGCGTCCATTGATAAGAGGGCTTCCTTAACTTCCTTCAACGTGATTTTTGATTCAAGAGACTGATTCATTTTAGAGGATATCATATTAGGGACAGCGTCCAACAGGTCAGCGTTGAATTCAGCTCCTGATTCCTCTCTATACAGCTGTTCAAAATGATCAGTAGCTGCTTTTTTTATGCTGTTAAAGTCCTTCAAAACGTGGTTATCTTCCTTTATTTCGCTGATGGTGTTGCGACCTTTCTTGGCCTGGGTTTGTTTGTGGAAAAATGAGGAGTTTCTATCTCCAGATTTGAGCTAGAGACTTTTAGACTCGAGCCTCCAGAATTCTTCCTCTGCCAGACAGGTTTTGTGGAAGCTTTGTTGGAGTTTGGCCTCCTTTTCTAACTCATCCTTAGTGATTTCCGCTGTTTCAATATGCAGATGTTGTCTTTCTAACTCACTTTGAATTTTTTCCCTTTCCGTTGCAGGATTTGACAGGGTCTTGGCCCAATTTTTTAGCATGCTTTTAACTCTTCTGAATTTTTCCTCCCACACAAAAAACGTTGATCCACTGACTGGATTTTTCCAGCATTCTTTGATCTTATCCATAAAATCATTTTCTTTGATCCACAGGGAGCTGAATCTGAAAGGAATAGGCCCCAGATCCTTAGGGGTCAACAGTTCAAGACTTATGGGTTTATGATCTGATATGCTGCTGTGGAGGATGTGCGATCTGGCTTCTAAACCAAGGAGCAGAAAGGAACTTTGCAACAAGAATCGGTCCAGTCTTGCTGCTATGTGCCCTGGGCCAACCCTTTTTTTTGACCACGTGTACTTGCCAATGGCCGGCTTGATATCTATCAGGTCCCAATCTTGCATGAGGTCATCTACTGCTTCTCTTGCCGGATCTCTAACTATACTGCCTCCTCTTTTTTCTGTCAAGAGGTGAGGTTCAGATCTCCAGCAATGATTATATTTTCCAAGTTTTCTAGATCCACCAAACTTTTGATGGAATCCCAACATGATTTTTTTCACTTGCATTGTTAGGAGCATATACATTTAACAGGCAAATAGTTTCCTTCGATTCTAAGTGCTGTAATTTTAACAAAATCCAATGAATATTTAGGGACTCAGAGATAAGAGAGAACTTATTTGGATTCCATAGCCACCTGAGACCTCCCGATGCTCCACGGGTAGAGGTTGCTTTTGCTCCGTCTTTTTTCCAAAATTTTTTGCTTGCTTGAAGGAAGATTGAGTCCTCCAGTTTAGTCTCCTGGATGAGAAGAATGTCCAGGGCTTCTAGTCTTATTAGACTATTCATAACTTCTTCCTTGGCTTTGGATTCCATTCCCCTAAAGTTCATGGAGACTATCTTCATCATTTAATTTTGCTGTGATGAGCCCCTTTGGAGCTCTGAGTTTGGATCCTCTTCATCTTTGGGGTTTTAGCTAGGAGTTTTTCTAGCGTTGGCTAGCTGCCCTGAAGTTTGTCTTTGTATGTCTCTTGGTCTCTTTTTTCCTTTGTTGACATCCTGCCTGTTGTTGGGAAAAGTATCCAATTCGGAATGCCCCTATCCCACTCTAAGAGGTGATAGTGCCTTAGCAACAAACAGGTAAACTTATTCGAGTATTCTTCTTTATGAAATGCAAGTGAGGAAGAAAGATCTAACTAACCTGTATCTTCCGCTAGTTTGTCGATCCAATCGCTCCTCTCTTCAGTAGTTCCCAGCTCCCAGCTCTCTCACCGGCCCAGCTTCACCGAATTCCTGCATGATCACAAGAGAGAGAAACTACAAGAAGATACAGATATACATTCATAAAAAGCTCAAGATCAGATTAAGCTAAACATGTAAGCATAACAACACATCATTGGTATACAACATGTAGGAGAAACTCAAATAGTTTATTGATAGAGTAATAAAGTCCAAGAGGAGATACAACCAAGTGAGGCCCGATCCAACATCTACCTCCCAGCAATGGAATCCCTTCCTCTCCTCCAACAAAGCATAAATCACCCAATGTGCTAATATCAATCTCAAACCAAGAGCAATTCTCTGCAAAGTATAAAATTCTAGCCTCCTGAACCTCTGGGTGAGAGATCCATATATAGATGTGAGCAGAGAGGATGAGTCAGCTCATGTTTTGACTTGTGGCTTCTCTCTGTCAGTTCTTGCTTCCACTTGGAGGTTGAGAACCTCTTACTCATCACTAGTCGAATTCATTGAGGCAAGTGTCATTGAGGAAGATTCTGGAAGCTTCCATGGTCTTTCCACCTCGTTGAATGAACTTGCCATTTGTCATTTCCCGCTCAGCGCACCCTGGTAGTGCTTCTACCTGCGTTGCAGTGCACCTAGCCAGTGTAATCTCTACATTTCAGCGCAGACAGCTAGTGGAGCCTCTGAATTGATCCTGAATTGACTGTTTCTGAGTGGTTTTTGGTGGAGAACTTCTGGGAGAAGCTGTCATTGGTTGACGTTGTTCCTTTAGGGGTAGGAACAACTCATTTAGGGACTTTGGATCCCTTGGATTATGGACATTTCATGCTCAATGTTGTAAGGCACAAAAATGTCTATAACAGTTGCCCCCTAAAGTATTAGGTCGTTTATCGGGTGAAATGCTTTATTAGGAGGATCCGAAGTTCTTCCAATGCTGGGAGGAGACCTGTAATAAGATACAATACAATACATTATTTTTCATACTGCTTTCATGATCTAGCTGAGGTGGGCATTCCCATGCTCAACTTTATAAATTCATTTTTCTGTACATAGAACAGACAATCGTTTGATGGTAGACTGATGATTTTGATGAAATCATCATCCTTTTGGTAGGATGATTATCTGCTGTAATGCTGTACATGTCAATGTCTTTATTTTTCCTGAATATATATCGCAGCCCGGATGGATGAAACTAGATCCGGGGTCTTCAATCTCGTTCGATCTTCACTCTAAGTACAAGTCGATCCATGTGAGAAATGTTCTGAAGTCGAACATGGAAAGACATCGCTTGATTACCAGTCAATGATGTAAACTGTTAACAAGCGCGAGAGGAATCACTGATAATGATAATGACCCTCAAGGTACTGCAGTAAAATTCACGTGGTGTGAATAAAGGACTTGGCGTCGAACACCACGCAAAATCTTTCGGTCGAAGGTCATTGATGTATACCTGTCGCCGGAAGTGAGAAACTTGCCATTGAGGCATGCAAGCTTCAAAGTACTGAGGGGGGTGTTCCTGGATGAACTTCTTGGATAATGAGCTGATGTCAACAAGAAGCGATCCGTCAAAGGAGGGCCTTAATGTATCCCACATCAGTGACACGGAACGGAGCAAATGATTTTGATGGAGGTGAAAACGATCTGATGATATATGGTTCAGGGTGGCGGTCATGAAAGAATGAAGGATAATGTATGGTAGTGGATGGGACACGGTTGACTTCTCTGGATGACTTCTCTTGAACATATCGGCGACAATTGTGTGATGGATTGGTAGCATTTACCCCAAAGGTGGATGGTATGGCGAGACCATGGTGATGTGACCGGTGAATGAAACAACCCAACCCGACTCAGGCACGGAGCGGAAGTGTCATGTTCAAGAGCGACTTGCTACCAATAAAGTTCTTTGAGTTTCTTCCCAATTTTTCCCCAGTCATTTCTGACCAGTACCTCTTTATTTTTGTCAAGCTTGAGGAGGATAACATATGCTTGTTCTATAATTTGCCATTCGGGCAAACCCATCGCTATGTTTTAACGAGCCTAGCGATAGTGAAACTCGTTCTCATCTAAAGACAAGTTTGTCGCTATTTAATGTTTTTAACAAGTCTAACGACAAAGATAACTTGGTCCTTTTCATTTTTAGAGAGTCTGAAAAGGTACGTAAAGTCAACTCCGGAAGTCTTTTTCGTCATCTAATCCCTTAAGTCCGAAAAAGTATAAAACAATACAGAAGGGATGAGTTTTCGATAGTTTTAACGAGCCGAACAAAACAAGCGCTCGATCTTTTTGTGCAATAATCCCTCAGGTCCAAAAAGATTAAAATCTAGAGGAGGGATAGCATTTCCGGTCGCTTTAACGAGCTGGAAGGCCAAAACTCGGCAATCTTTTCATATTTTACGAGTTAGATGAAAAGAGCTTAAAGAAGACTCGTCTTTTGAGGAACGAGTGATAAAACGGGTTAGCAGCTGATTCCAGGTAAGGGTTGGAATTTTCCAATCACGGCAGTGTCACAAGGATGGCTAGTGAAATCACTCTTCGCAGCTGTTCCTCAAAATGGGTAAACAATCAAATGGAGGTGAATGATCAGCCAATGGAAAAGTGGAGGTGACGGTGCAAACACGACCAAGGCTTTAATGGCTGATAATGTTACATTCACGGTGGTTATTTACCGGAAGTTCATTTTTTAACGAGCTTAAACGCGGATTGAAACATTTGCTCGATCTTATGTTTATTTTTTAACGAGCATGGACTATGCACTAAAACTGCTCGGATCTTGCGTTTATTTTTTAACAAGCATGAACTTTGTGACAAAACTGCTCGATTAATCCAGTCATATGATAAGAATGTCTCATGTAAGATCCCATTTTTTATGGAGCTTGCACCTTACAAAGCTTTGCTCCTGGAATCCTTTCTTTATGCAAGTTCGGAAACGACTAATCCTACGAGTTTAAAGGGTTAGAGGTCCTAAAAATTTAAAAAATAAATAGCCGCCCCTTGCTTGCACTCCAAAAGGTTTGCATGCCCCCAGGTATAAAACAGAGTTTCAAGGTTACCCCTACTTTAGTCTGATAAAACATTTGTTTCAGCGAGAGAGGCATACCTCTTACAGGTCACCCAAAGATTGTTCTATTAATCTTTCAAACAAAACACTTCTTCGGCAATGTCTACCGAGATAGACAAGGGTGATTGACTCAATTCTGTCAACTCACATAACTTTGAAAAGAGAATCTTATTCTAGAATAACCCCTCTTCCAAGATGGACGGGGTACAGACTAGTCATATTCTCCCGCGGAAACCTACCCTATACCCAAAGTTTTCCTGCTGAAGCAGACCAGGACGCATGCCCCCTGGGTTCCAGTCATATCCTTCCGAATTACTCGCGCTCATCGGGAGGACGGACCGTGGGTTGAGACATTTCTTGCGTGAAGAGACCATTTAGGGATGGTATATGATTATTTGCGATGCGTGATTCGGGAAATGAAAGCTGGTCCACGAGCTTGACCACTCTTCCTTCGTGCGGAAAACACATTACTCTAAAGAGTGAGGAGACGATGGCTCCCATGCAATATATATAGTCTCATCCAAGGAGTAGGTTATAATCCAAGGGTCCTTGAACGACCATCACGTTCAGTTGAACGGTCTTCCCTTTCAATGTTATGGGCACATTGGGGAGGATCCCTAAAGGTCGACTGGTTCCTTTATCAAAGCCTGTCAGATTTCTCATTTCAGGCAAAAGCGTTGGCGAACCAAGCGCTTTCCAAGCAATAGAGGAAAGGATACTCACAGATGCCCCCTCATCAATGATGGTGCTAGCCATGACCATTCTGTATATTTGGACGATAATTCTGAATGGTATGTTTGCTGGCAAACGAGGTCTGCCTAGTTGGTTCCAGTCGAAGGAGACAACTAGGTTGCTTGGTGGTGGGACTGAGTAAACGGCCGGGTATCGCTCTGACAAACTTCCTTCCTGTGATAAAGGAATGGGGGGAGTGCCCCCGTGCTCGTCGGAGTCTGCGTTGATGAAGAGAATTTGGATGGTGTCATCTTTATCCTCTTCAGTGACTGTATCATTCGAAGACAAAACCTCTGAAGGCAAGACCGGGTCAACTGCCGCCTCGACCTTTTGACTTTCGTCGGGTATGGATTCAGCTAGTTCATCTTCAATGACTAGCGCTTCAACTGACCACTTGAGCGGGCTAGCTGGATTTTCAACTAACGAAGGACTCGGCAAGAGTTTTTTATCGACGCGTTTCGAACCAACCAGTGTGGTTCATCGTCAGGACAAGTTGAAGAACCAATCCGGCTTAGCTAGATTAAATAGAGTGTGCAGAGACTCCAACGGCTATAATGCTAACGGCTAATTTGACCTAATGAACCTGGTCAAACTACTAAAATAGTTAATTAATATTTCTAGAAACAGTTAAAATAGGTAAATAAAGGAATTCATTTGTTAATTTAAGTATAATAATAATATTTTAATTATAATGGTCATTATATAATATATATTCAATGATTTAATATTATTCAATTATTATTTAAATAATTTAATAATAATAAATTAATTTAAAAATAGATATATTATTAATATTATTTCGAATATTAAGAGAATCTATAGTATAATATTAATATTTTAATTATAATGGTCATTATATAATATATATTTTAAATGATTTATTATTATTTAATTATTTAAATAATAATTGAATAATATTAAATCATTGAATATATATTATATAATGACCATTATAATTAAAATATTATTATTATACTTAAATTAACAAATGAATTCCTTTATTTACCTATTTTAACTGTTTCTAGAAATATTAATTAACTATTTTAGTAGTTTGACCAGGTTCATTACGTCAAATTAGCCGTTAGCATTATAGCCGTTGGAGTCTCTGCACACTCTATTTAATCTAGCTAAGCTGGATTGGTTCTTCAACTTGTCCTGACGATGAACCACACTGGTTGGTTCGAAACGCGTCGACAAAAGATTGGTTATGTGATTTTGCCGAAGACTATCTTAACAATGTTATGGATCACAGAAGTCTAAATTCCTTAAAGAGTTTTTTATATCCAGGAGGAAGTCATAACGGTGAAACCGGACGATCATCCAAAACTCTTTTCGCTTCGTCTAAGAAGGGACAACGGTGGATGGCGTGGTTGCCTTCACACAGTCTACAAGGAGATCTAGCTCTCCCTTTTTGTCCAAGGACTTCACTTTCGCTAGTTGACGGTATGCATTCAACATGGCTATCAGAGGTTGATGCCACCGGATTGTGCAAACGGGGAGACCAGTCCCTTAGTATCCGAGGGATGCAGGGACAGGGACAATCTCTGTGGAAGTGGTCTCCCTTGCATATGACGCAAGGCGATTTAGGCCTAGTCAGTGTTGTGTGTGGATTTTTGTCAGACGACACTTGTTTGCCCCCAGTCGCTTTTGGCTCCTTCTTCTTCTTCTCTTTCTTTGTATTTTCCTTCTTCTCCTTAGGAACTTGGTTTTTTGTTTTACCAGTTCCGTCAAGCGAAGAGGAAGGAGGAGAGGAAGAATTAGAGGAAGTAGAAGGCTGGTGGGCAACTCTGGACTGGTCTAACTGTTGATTCGACTGTTCAGGAGTAGTGGTGTTCTGAACGACATTGGTTGAGAAGAGCCAAACCGGCAAGCCAATTGTCAGTCCTGGAAGCGACAATGTGGCCATATGGGGCGCACCAACATCTCCCCAAGAGGAGAAGGGACTAGGATTTCCACCAAGGGGAATTCCTTGGTTGGTGGGCTCCATTTTCTCAAACTAAAGATCAACGCAGGAAAAAGGGGTAATTTTTCTGTTTAAAATAAATTTTAACGACGCTTTAGACACAACTTGCTTTTTCACTTTTAAAGAGTCGAGAAAAAGCTAAAGATGACTCTAGTATCCTTCGATGTTTTAACGAGCCCGAAGTGACAAATGCTTGGATGGACTTTTTCCGTTATAGAGTCTGAAAAAGGCCAAAAGGAACTGCTCTGGAGTTCTAGGTAGAGGGTGTTGCAAACTTTTCGCAAAACCGCAGAATACTTTTTAGGGTACGGACGGTCAATCTTCCTGAATGCTGTGTTCAGTGCGTTGCGATCAGTAGGGCGGCCGACACGGCTTCCTAAGGATAAAGGTTTTATGCCTATAGGGGTCTCCCAATATATACTCGACAGTACGTAGGAGCACAATCCGTACTGGCGCTATCGTCCCTCAGGAGGAATCACCCAACCATCAGCGAGATCGACAGTCACCATGCTTTACGACGCCGGAACACGTCTCTAGCCTAGAGCTCTATGTTGTGCGTTAAGTTACAAAGCGTTGTTAAGTTCATTCAATTTATTTTAGGTTGATCTTTCTTAGAAGTTTGCCTTTTTGGATCACCACGAGATGTATGATACAATTCCTAAATGCAGTCTAAATATGATAAGCAAGCTTTAATATCTTTTCAACAATGAAAATCCTAGCTACAATGGGAAAAGGAAGACACAAACTTTTCTCAAAGAGCATAGAGCACACTGTAATGCACTTTTCCCTAAATCAAAGCATGCAAACTATCAATATGCAAATGCACAAATGCATGTATTTCTTTTCGCTTTCTTAATATTGATGCCTAAAAAAAAAGCTGTTGTACAAATTTGAATTCGATTTCAAGTGAAAACATAAACAAGTTCCTTTTTCAAAATCAAAAGACGATTACGACACCTTATGATTTACTTGTTTCGACACTAAAAATGCATAAATTCAAACCAAATGACAAAAGTAAAAGCTCAATCAACTGTGAACAGCAAACAAACTCACTCCTAAGATCAAAACGACACTTATGACAGGTCTAGATCTAAGGGCGACAGTATGACTAGTTTACTTTTGTAATGGGAAACTGTAAATGATGTAACAAATACACAAAGAACAAATACAGTTTCTTTATACAACTGAGGCGGAATTGAGGCAAAGAAAAGGGGTTTCAGATAGGTACACTGACTGATAACAGGCTGCAAAAAACAGAGATAAAACTGAGCAAAAGGAAGCAGGGAACCACAGTTGCACAAGGCAAAGACTGATCAGCGCACTCCCAACACAGAGGTTTTGACATTCAGCACAGGTAGCCTTCACGGGACCTACGTTGAAATGCAGAACCTCTTCAAAGAGTCTGCGCTGAAGCAGAAACGAGAGTTGTTTCTGGGTTCTGGGTTACGGTTTGCAGTTAAATCAACAGTTTTTGGCCGGATCAAAGCTATCAATTATGTACAATTAGGAGGATGATTTAAAGGAGGACTAAGATCTATCACAAAGGGCTGTTAGAGCACTTGTGGATCAGTTTTTTTAGATCATAAAAACAGGCCCAGTGAGTGAGCTAGAGTGGCAAATCTCTACTTTGCATTTGAAAATAGCAAATGCATTTCGATTCGACACCCCTGAGTTTATGAGAAGAACAACAATAGAAACACAAATAAACCAACAAGATATGATCCCCAGTGGAGTCGCCAATTTGTTGTTGGGAAAAGTATCCAATTCGGAATGCCCCTATCCCACTCTAAGAGGTGATAGTGCCTTAGCAACAAACATGTAAACTTATTCGAGTATTCTTCTTTATGAAATGCAAGTGAGGAAGAAAGATCTAACTAACTTGTATCTTCCGCTAGTTTGTCGATCCAATCGCTCCTCTCTTCAGTAGTTCCCAGCTCCCAGCTCTCTCAACGACCCAGCTTCACCGAATTCCTCCAAGATCACAAGAGAGAGAAACTACAAGAAGATACAGATATACATTCATAAAAATCTCAAGATCAGATTAAGCTAAACATGTAAGCATAACAACACATCATTGGTATACTGCATGTAGGAGAAACTCAAATAGTTTATTGATAGAGTAATAAAGTCCAAGAGGAGATACAACCAAGTGAGGCCCGATCCAACATCTACCTCCCAGCAATGGAATCCCTTCCTCTCCTCCAACAAAGCATAAATCACCCAATGTGCTAATATCAATCTCAAACCAACAACAATTCTCTGCAAAGTACAAAATTCCAGCCTCTTGAATCTCTGGGTGAGAGATCCATATATAGATGTGAGCAGAGAGGATGAGTCAGCTCATGTTTTGACTTGTGGCTTCTCTCTGTCAGTTCTTGCTTCTACTTGGAGGTTGAGAACCTCTTACTCATCACTAGTCGAATTCATTGAGGCAAGTGTCATTGAGGAAGATTTTGGAAGCTTCCATGGTCTTTCCACCTCGTTGAATGAACTTGCCATTTGTCATTTCCCGCTCAGCGCACCCTGGTAGTGCTTCTACCTGCGTTGCAGTGCACCTAGCCAGTGTAATCTCTGCATTTCAGTGCAGACAGCTAGTGGAGCCTCTGAATTGATCCTGAATTGACTGTTTCTGAGTGGTTTTTGGTGGAGAACTTCTGGGAGAAGCTGTCATTGGTTGACCTTGTTCCTTTAGGGGTAGGAACAACTCATTTAGGGACTTTGGATCCCTTGGATTATGGACATTTCATGCTCAATGCTGTAAGGCACAAAAATGTCTATAACACTGCCTCTTGTAGATCTTTTGGGGGTAGATTGTGACTCACCTATCTCCCCTTCTTCCTCCGATTCCTCAGACTCTTGAGTATCCTCTTCATCCTGTGACAGTTTCTCTTTGGATCTCTCTGGTATGCTTATGGATTTGGTCGGAGAGATTACTTTCTAGATTTCTGTCTCTTGCATGGTCACGATATCTGATCCGAGCATCTCAAATTTGTTCCCTTGGCTTTCTAAGGGTGGGTTCTGAGATCCCGCTTGGGGGGCTTTGACATTAATGTTTGCGTTCTTCCTGAATGAAGTTTTGGATCTTTTTGCCTGGTTCCATCCCTCGTCTTTCCCTTTTTCTTCAACCCCTTTGGTTGGGCAGTCTCTGGCGAAGTGGCCGTAGACTTGACACTTCCGGCATTTGAATGGCAGCTGCTCATAGTCTAATTTTTGGACATGCATCCATGGACCTACCCTTATTTTGATGGCCTCTGGTAATCCGACCTCCAGATCTACCTCCACACAAATTCTGGCATAGTCGTATTGATCTTTGTTGTTCTCCTTGTCTATGAATTTCCCGAGGGCATTTCTGATGTGCTTCAGAGAGTCCCAATTTTAGCAGTGGACGGGAAGATTTGGGAGCCTTACCCACACCGGGACCGCAGAAGGCACATCCACCGCCGGATTGAAATCTGGCGTCCATTTGTTTAGATACAACCCTTGGGGGCCCATGAAATAGGGGCCGTTTCTGAAGATGAGATCCTTGTCCTCTTTATCTGTAAATTCAAATAAGAAATATCCTCTTCCGAGAAAGTAAGAGGTTATCTTGTTCTTTATGAGAGGAGCCCAGTTCCTAGCAACCCAGTTCTCTATTGATTTCGGGGAAGGTCAGAGACCTGTAAACTGGCCAACTAGAGCGCGATTTGCTAGAGATAAAGCTACTTGAATCGGACCTTCAGGAGGTAGAGCGATCTTTGGGATGTCTTCTAGCCTTTTCACGAATTTGGCGGCTTCCACAGCTTTCTTCTTGGGCAGTGAGGCAAGCAGGAATCTGAAGGCCTCAGCAGCGGAAGGAGGAGGAAGGGAGGAAGGCCCCTGGGGGGGGGATCTGGTTCCTCCATGGTGATCTAGCACAAACCCTAGCCGACCACAGCCAGAGGCTAGGGCCTTCGGCGGCCAAACCCTAGCCGACCGCAGTCAGAAGGAGGAGTCCTCAACGGAGCAATTGCGCAGCGCAGCTCGACTTAGAGATCAATAATAATAATAATATTATTATTTATTAATTAATTATTAATATTTAACAAATTAATTAATAATATTAAACAAATTAATTATTTAATAATTAAATAATTTGTTTAAATAATTAACAATATTATATTAATAAACATAATTAACAATATTAATAACAATATTGAATATATTAATTTAGCATAATATTATATTAATAATAAATCTAAAATTGATATTGATATTAATATATCACTAATATTAATATTGATATATTAGTTTAGCATATTAAATTGATAATATAATATATATTACATTAATATTTATAACATGTATTAGTTACATTTATTAATTTGGTTGTGTTAGTTATATTATTTATACATAAAATTATTTATTTAAATTAATATAGCTTAACATTATAAATATAACATATTTATATTATTTACACATGAAGTCATTTATTTAAATTAATATAAACTAAACTCCTTCCTTATAAATACTTATTTAAAAATTATGAATAACCTTGATATGATACATCCAAAGGATCCAAAGTGTCTTATGAAAACCAACTTGCAATTTAAACAATCCACTTTACCCTGGTCAAAAATATCTTTTTCATAGTGCTTGAAACATCTACAAACCTAAATATCTTAATAACTTAAGACTAAATAGAAAATTAATAAATATTATTGTATGAAACTTATAGTAGAATTATTTCAAAAAAATTATGCATGCCAATCATTTATTGGTTGGTGGCCCTTGCTCAAATATGCTAGCTTTCGATAATATATCCCTTTGTCTCTTGCTTTGATAACTTGATCAATAAATCGTGTTCCAACACAAACCTTTTTAGAAACATTTTATTATCCACACATATTTGACATATAGTTGATTAAACAATGTAATGGATAAGAAAAGAATTTCAATATTAAAAATATTGAACCATTATTAAGGTGGGTTTGAGTTTGTTTTTTTAGTATAAACAAAATTTCTATTGATAGTTGGTAGTATTATATATGATGTTTCAAAACTTTAGCATATTCAACCATTAAGGTTTATATTATATTTCACTATCAAAGTTTACACCATGGTGAGATCATAAAAATCAAAACCAATTATCAAAACTTATCATATTACCAATTGAATTATAAAAATCAAAATTAATTTATAAAGAGTTTTTTCAGAAGAAGTTGTATTGAAGATTTGGTTCCACGTGTTTCGAACCAATAAGTATGGTTCATCTTCAAGACACTTAAATAGTAAATTTACTTTTTTCTGAGTTAGAATCTGCATTACAATTCAAAGACTTGTCTTTCTTGAGTTAGAATGTGGCATTAAATAGTAAGTTTACCTTTTCTGAGTTAAAATCTGCATTATAATTCAGAGACTTTCCTTTCCTGAGTTAGAATGTGGCATAAATATTAAGTTTACCTTTTCTGAATTAGAATCTGCATTACATTTCAGAGACTTGCTTTTCCAATTATCAAAATTTATCATATTACTGATTAGGTTCAAGCTACTATTATATAGCTAACAACATAAGAAAATCACACCATTGTATGTTTTCTAGTGTTGTGATCATTTCTTTTGTTGTTGAGGAATCCTAATTTTTCTCTTCCCATGACTTCTTGTATTTGGGACCCTCGTCATAACAATGTTAGCTATTCCCATATAACCCATAAAATAGTATCTTCCCAAAATTCATTGGTCTTTTTATGGGGTCACTACTTGACTCCCATAAAATTGCTTTATGGGAAAATAGTATAGGTTTCTAATCCAATATATTAAAAAAAATGAGTATATTTTCCTTTTCTGTATCATCTTTATTTTGGATTTCTACCAATTTTTATATAAGCTTAAATTCAATTAAAAAAATAGCGAACTCGCTCTTCTCTTTCTCTCATCATTATAGATAGATATATCACTCACTCTTCTCTTTCTCTCATCATTATAAATAGATTTATCACAATGAAGATAACCAAATTTGTCATAAAAAAAATTTATATTTGTTTTTTAGAAATCTACTTTAACTTATTTTAAAATAATAATGTCTTTATATAAGAGTAAGAGTGGGAAAAAATGTTGGACAAATAATATTTATTGTAAGGAAATATAATTTATGATTAATATTATTTACCAATATCGCTTCCATCTCAAAAAAAATAATTCAATACTTTAAACATTAACTTTACAATCCCATTTTCAAAATTCTTTAAATAATCATTTTCCTTCTTGTATACATGAGAAGAGAAATTTGGTTATGGACCACTACTTTTCTACATTTTTGGAGATGGGACCAGGGAAAAATGGCATTATGTGGTTTCTGCAATCTGGGAGGTCTCTCTATTTTAACTACAAAGGTCTAAGTCTATGATCGCAGACACTCGTTTTGAGGTCTTTGCAGCATGGTTTAGCTATCACTTTTCACTCTCAGGTATATTCTGTAGCACAAAGGATATTTTGCTGAGGTTTTTAAGTTTTTACAAATATGGAAATTCAAGGCATGAACAAGCTTGTTGATTTTTCCCTAGGTCTGGAGGATCTTGTCTCCCTAGATGTCGACATGCCAACTCACCCATCTTATCCTAAAGGAAACTGGATGACCAGATTAGTAGATTTAGATGGCAGTTTACCTCGACGAGTTTTTCTGAAACCTTGAATGTGGTTTCCAAGGCACCTCAACTCTCCTCACCGGTTGCCACTCGGGTTTTTGCTCCATTGTTGGTAGAGCAGGTCCTACCAGAATACGTTAGTCACAGAAAAAATCTTTCTCATCAAAGGTCAACTCTCACGAGATGACCCCTCTCTGGTTATTTTTTATGAAGGTTCTCCAAGGTATAAGCCTTCCCTAATGTATTGTTTGATAAGGTCAATTTCTCACAAGTAGAGGAGTTTTTGTGTCGGCGAGATTGACAAGTTTAAATTAGTTAGAAGTTTCCTATGGCACTGAAGTGTACAAGCCCAAATAAACTCCACAATGAAAGAAAAAAATGAAAGAACGTCGTATGAATGATAAAATTACTTATTTATACATGTGCAATCTAGGTATGAGACAGTTGTGTCTAGATAACGTATTAACCGTAAAAATGGAATGTAAAACTAACTACATATTATACAATAACAATCCTGAAGGATTAGTTAACATTTCCCCCTTAATCCGAATGTGACATCTTACATGCCGAGTAACATTCTGAACTTTTCAAACTTTTCACGTCCTAGTGGCTTTGTAAATATGTTTGTGATCTGCTCTAAAGTAGGAAAATGTGTCAGATGAATAACTTTGGCCTCTACATAATGTCGAATCAAGTGATATTTGGTGTTAATATGTTTGCTTCAATCATGAAACTTGGGATTCTTGGCCAATTGAATTGCAGAAGAGTTTTTAATGAGTAGTGGATTTGAAACCTTTTGTTTCTCCTGCAAGTCTTCAAGTATTTGTGAAGCCAAATATTTCTTTTGTATCTTGAGCTGTTGCAACATATTCGGCTTCAATGGTAGAATCAACAAAAACAGATTGCTTGTGTGCTCTCCAACTAATGGCTATTGATCCAAGACTCATCAAATAACTAGAAGTAGAGACTCCATTCTCCTTATCTCCATCAAAATTAGAATCTGAATAGCCGGTGAGATGGAAATCTGCAACTTTGGAATATTTGATGCCATATGTTCGAGTGCCTTTCAAATACTTGAGCACTTGCTTTTTTGCATTCCAATGACCTTCACATGGCTTATGCATGAACCTGGAAAGTATCCCTACAACAAAAGCTATGCCAGTTCGGGTAGTAGTTAGAAAATTCGAACTTCCAAAAATTTGCTTGTACTTTGTTGGATCTTCAAACATACTTCCTTCAGTGGAAGTAAGCTTCAAATTCTAATCCATAAGAGTAGTGACAGGATTACAATCTGCATCCCAAATCTATCCAATAGATGTCCAATATACTTTTTCTGAGAAATGAAAATCTATTTGGGTTTCTGATCAATTTCAATCCCTAAATAATAATGTAATAAACCCAAATCTGGCATGTCAAAAATTTCAATAATTCTCTTTTAACGGACGCTATATAGTCATCATTGTTTCCTGTGATCATCAAATCATCTACATACACAACCAAATACACAACCTACTTTCCAATTTTCTTAACAAAAAATTTTGCATCATCGAGATCAAATAACTTATAATTCAACTTGATAAGATGTTTAGTTATTTTTTCATACCATGCAAGAGATGCTTGTTTCAGTCCATACAAAGCCTTCACTATCTTGCATACCTTTTTCTCTTTGCCTTTGATAACAAAATCTTCTGGCTGAAACATATAAACATCCTCCTTTGAATTTCCATTCAAAAAATTTGTTTTAAAATCCATATGGTGTATCTTTCAACTACTCTGAGTTGCAAGAGAAAATAAAGCTCTAATTGTGCCCCATTTTGTTGTAGGAGAAAATGTCTCGGTGTAGTCAACACCTTCCTTATGAGCGTAACCTTTTTCTACAAGTATCTCCTTGTATTTATCAAGTGAACCATCTAATTTGTATTTGATATTATACACCCATTTGCAACCAATGGGTTTGACATCTGTAGGAGGATCCACTAACCTCCAAGTTCCATTCTTAATAAGTGCATCATATTCATTTTGCATTGCATGCTTCCATTCATCACAATTAGCAGCTTCTTTGAAATAATTAGGTTCACTAATTGTACAATGATTGAATTCATAGTCATGAGAAACATTACCTGAATCACCTTTAGAAGACATTCATGTTTCAAAATCATCATACTTGTTTGGAACTTTTCGAGCACATGTCGATATTTGTAAATGTTGTTGAAGTGGTTGTGATGGTTGTTCATATTGAAGTACAAGTTCTTATGGAATACTTTCTGACCCTGTAGAAACAACACTATCTGTCACATGGAATGAGTCGTTCTTGCGGACAAGACCGACCTCCCTAGTATCTAATGATATCTAGCGACAAGCAAACCAATCAAATTCTATCTTTCTCTAAATATGCAATTTATAAACAAAGGCAAACAAGTGTTTTAGGCCTACCTTGGGTCCAATGCAAGTTTGTGGAAGCCTCGCTCCGTTGATCCAAATGAGCTCCCTTGTAGAGAATCTGCAAACACAAACAAGCACACAAATTAAATAGCACCTGAAAAGCCAATATAATAAAGCATACTTATCATGATGATCAAGGAATTCATGAAACAAATCACATAAGACAATTTGTTGAGAAAAATGAATCTGATTGTATTAATTTAAATCAAAGAAGAACTTTGCAACCTGTGCCTTGACTCTATACAAGCTCCTTCAAGGGTCCATCAAGAAGTCTCCTCTACTTTGAAAAGTTTCACTCTCTTCCCAATGAAGCCAAAAGGTATGTGATCTCTCCTCTCAAGCTTAACTAGGAAGTCTCAATTCCAACAACATTTACCCTCAAAAATGTTCACCTTCTAACCTCTCTAGCAACCAGCCCAATGCCTTAATTTATAGTGCAATGGAGGGAAGTTACTAGGTCTTCCTTCAAAGGGATAAAGCCCTCCTTCAAAGGGATAACTCCTCTCATCAAGGGATTAGCTCCTTGTTATAGACATTTTTGTGCCTAACAGCATGAAGCATGAAATGTCAATAATCTAAGGGATCCAAAGTCCCTAAACATGTTGTTCCTACCCCTAGAGGAACAAGGTCAGCAAACCACAACACTGAAAATCAGTTCTCCACCTGAAAACACTAAAAAACAAGCTAATTCTGGATCATGTCAGCTGCTCCACTGAGCATCTGCGCTAAATGTCAACTGCTCCACTCTGTACCTGCGCTGAATGTCAAATCTAATGAAGGCTACCTGCGCTGGGCGAGATTGGCCAAGTGGCACAGTCATTCTGCAAGGTGTCAAATGCCCAGGAAGCTTCCAAAATGACACTTGGATCAGGGAATTCGCCTTGTGATGAGTAAGAGGATCTAGATCTCCAAGTGGAAGCAAGAAACTCCAAGTGGACTCAAGAACTGAAGTATAACTGAAGTGGGAGAGGACACTAGTCAGCTTCATGCCAAGCTCAAGCTGACTCATCCTTTCTCCAAATCTCCTATATATAGAGCTCTCTCATGAGGTCTATGGGAGGCTGGAATTTTGTGAATGTAAGGAAGTGCTGTTGGTTTGTGCATAGAACTATTGGGTGATTGCTTTGAAGGAGGTGAAGAGGAGATTTCTTTCTGCTGGGAGGTGTTGCTGGATTGGGCCTCTTATGGTTGTAACACTCTCAGAACTTTACTTCTTCCATTAATAAAGCATTTGAGGTTCTTCTATATGCATGTATCTTTGTGGCGTATTGATGCTTGTATATTTTATTTATTCTAATCCTTGAATCAGTTATGGATGTATGCTTCTTGTAGTTTCCTTTTCTTGTGCTTTTGCAGGATCTTTGTGTAGCTGGGCCAGTGAAAGAGCAAGGAGCTGGGAGCAAGCAGCAAAGAGGGAAGATTGGATCAAGCATTAGCGGAAGATAACGGTTAGTGGATCCCTTTCTCCTCTCTCTTACATCTCATAAAGAAGTAATCTTGAATAGCTTTGAATTCAGTTGTTGCTGAGGTACTATCACCCTTAGAGTGGGATAGGGTCATTCCGTATTGGATACTTTTCCCAACAACACTCCTTCACTTTTGGGATGCATGAACCACCTAGGAGCGAACCATCCACATCAAGATTCCTTCTAGAATCATCTAGAATTGACCCAAAGTGAGTTTTTAAGAATAAACTTGCGCCTTTTTGACTTTCACAGGGGTCCGCACCCACTCCTTCAGAGACAAAGCGGGCAGGTCTGCAGGTAACATGAACAGGGGGTGCGGGACCGCACGTAACAGTGAGAGAAAGTGCGGAACCAGAACTTTATTGATTTTTAAAGTCTTTCTCTCATTTTCAAATCTTGACATGAAGAGATGAGGTTTGAGACTTGCTTAGGAGGACAATATGAATGATGATAGACCCATACTGACTGCAAATAGTCATGGTGACAATATTTTGTGTAACAGATTGCCCCCTAAAGTGCGAAGTCTGTAGTAGATGAGGATTTCATTTATCATCTAAGAAGAGTGAAGTACTTTATCATTTCGAGGATCATCTTGTGGAGAGCCCGGTTGGAACCTGTAAAAACATTCAATGCAAAATATACATATGAGATCATATCATCGCTGAGGTAGGCATTCCCATACTCAGATCAAAACTGACTAGAAAACTAACTATTGCTCTGATATAGGAATGATCTTGTAATACATCAAAAGTATGGACACATGTAGACACAGTATGGATGCAACCATCTGTTTATGAATAGTCCACTGTATAATGAATACAAAATTCCTCGTAGCCTGGATGGTGGAAACTAGATCCAGGGTCTTGATTTCTACTTCCCGAAATAGTACGATTCTATCCATGCGAATGAATGTGTCGAAGTCGAATATGGTAGAAACCACTTGATTACCAGTCAATGATGTAAACTATTAACAAGTGTGAGAGAAACCACCAGTAATGTCAATGGCTCTCAAAGTACTCAGTACAATCCATGAGATGTGAATAGATGTGTTGATTTCGAACATGTCACGAAATCCTTTGATCGAAGGTCAATGATGCAACCTATCATCGAAGGCGAGAAACCTACCATTGAGGCATGCAGATCCCAAGGTACTGACGATTTCTAGATCATCTTTCTAGATAATGAGTTGAAGTCAATAGAAAGCAATCCATCATAGGCAAGCCCACAACACGAAATCATAGATCAAGTTTGAAGAAATTTAGTTGCAAGGACTGACTCAGGGATGGTCAAGATGGATGACAGATATTTTGCAGATGAATGGTTTATTTGCACTAACCTCTTGAACACATAACAACGCAACAGATGGTTTGGTGACAATTGACCCAAAGTTAATACCCAGAAACCGACTGGAGACTTTCAATATGGTTTGATCAACTGTTAGGCAAAGGATTTCCCAACCCAGGTGAATAAAAGTGTCGTGTTCAAGAGTCATTACAAAGTATGACAAACAGGCTCATTTTTCTCTCTTTTCCCCCACCATTTCTGGCAAGTACCTCTTTATTTTTGACAAGCTTGAGGAGGATAACATTTGCTTGATTATAGGCTCATCCTTCGGATGAGTCCAACTTAGTTTGAATTCGAACCCTAAGAAGGAGTGGTCCATTCCTGTTTGTAATTTAACAGGTCCTTTACTGTTAAATTTTAACGAGTCCAGTATAGGAGAAACTCGGCGTTTTTCAATTTTAGAGAGTCTGAAAAAACTTAAGAAGACTCCTTAGTTGTCCTTTTTCGTAAATTTGTGTCTCCCAAGCTCGAAAAAGTATAAAATAATACTTGAGAGGACCGCTTGATCATTATGACCAAGGAGTACTTTTTAACCAATATCAATGACACGTCGTTTTATAACCAATATCGAATTTGAAACGATAAAAATCCGACAATATTTTCATGTTTTTACAGTCAGAAAAGGGCTGTAAGTGGACTGTCTTTTTAGTTCCATTTTAATGAGTTTAAAAAGAAAAACTCTACGATCTTTTCATGTTTTAGGAGTCAGAAAAGAGCTTAAAGTTGACTCTAATGTTTTTTCGTCGAAAATGACCGATTTTGCCTGAAAAATCCGTTATCCTGAACAAAAACTCAAACATTACTCATACATGTTTAAAATGGATAAAAATGCTTCAAAAGTTACCTCTTTAAAGTGAAACATAAACAAATTAAAAACTCATTTATTCAAAAAACTTATAAAAAGGGCTTTTGTAAATTCATTTTTACCATTTGACTTCAGAGTGAGAAAAGAGAGCTTTTAGTCAGAAACTTCCCATGAAGATTGTGAAAAATTCGTCCGTTGGAATCGAACGCCGTCTCCTCCAGGTAATCTACATCATCCTACTCTTTAATTTCATCCATTTCAAATTTTTTTTAGGCTTTGATTTCATTTTTAAGGGATTTTTAGGTTAGAAACCCGTGAGTAGGGGTCCGCAGGCATAACACAGGTAACCTGCGGACCCCGACTTTTTCGTAAAAGGAAAAAAGTCAGGGGTACGCACCTGCCGTGAAGGAAAAGTGCGAACCCATGCACTGTCTCTAACAGAGAGGGTGTGGTCCCCGCAGCAAGGGTTTTTAAACCTAAATTTCTCAAATTTCACCCAAAAATTTTACTTTTAGATATTCTAATTTGCCTTTTGTTGAATGTAGAGTATACATCATGCTTGATTGGCGAGAACGGGAACACGAGGATGTAGATCTCACCGCGATAAGTCATCAACCTTCGATTGATGCATTGAAGGCATGCGGCTTATACAAATTCTGGGCCATACCTAGCATGAGGGCCCAGGTGGACTTTTTGCAGTGGTTGGTAGATAGGTGGAGCATACAGGACCAGTGATTCTTTATTGGTGGTCACCAACTTGAAATGGAGTCGGTAGACATTTACTTTTTGACTGGTTTGCCTAAGAGAGGTGAACACTTGACTCCATTCGAGACTAGGCCAGGTGGCCAGTCTGTCGATAGCCTCCAGCTAGAGTTTTGCAATGACCAGACTAGAGACAAAGGGATAGATATCAAAACCATATCCCTTCCTGAATTGAAAGTGATTGCGTTTACTGTTACCATGCTCTGCGGAAGCACAACACTACATATAGCCACTGGATCCCAAATGCAGATGGCAGTAGACTGCTTTCGAGGCACCATCTTCAACTGGTGTGATGCTGTGTTGGCTAATATAAAAGGCCAACTAACTAGAGCAAAGAACGGACAATTGAAGACCTTTGGATATGGTGCTTTAGTCGTGAGCTTTGGTCTAGAGAGGGTTCCAATGTTGGTCCCACATCATCTCACTGTTGGAGCTGGACTTCCCTGAGAGCCCAAACTGATGCGATGGGTTGCAGTTATGGCCCGTCATCCTAAGGAGGGGATAGAAGTCGTTCGATTCACTCCCGAGTATTTCCATTGGTTGGAGAACCAAGTTTTTGCTATTCAGGACTTTCCTTACGCTGGGGTAGATTTTCGTGGTGACCCAGACATGGCTCTTCCACCAGGAGAACAATGGGATGACTTAGGTAAAATCATTTTCAACATTTTGTAATTTTATTATTATTGTTATTATTATTATTCTTTTTATTTATTTATTTATTTTATCTCGTCCCAAAATTGATAGTAAAAGTTTCAAATGCAGATGCAGGTCCACAACGACCAGCCGCTCTCCGGCCCTATGAAAGGAAACAACCAGTTGCAACAACATCAGTCCCACAAGACGAATCAGCAGAGACCTTGGTTGAATTGGAGAGCCATCTAGAACATTTGACAGCAGACATTCCAGAGACCAGCATAGATGAAATTTCTCTTAGCCTACAGCGCTATGTGATTGGGGTCCCAGGACCTTTCAGGAGGTTCCTTTGCAGGGTGGCCCGTAAAGTGGTTTCTTATCGATATCATCACCAGTGATAGGATGATCACCTGTTGTAGACACATATGACATTTTTTTCTTTTTGTACTATCATTTTTGCCGATCATAAGGTGTTTTTCAACCTATGATAGAATACGATGTATATTTGACACACTCCTATGTTATACTATATTACTATTACCGGCTTATCTTGTAAAACATGTTATGGAATGTTTTTAAGTTTACTTGTATGATTATTTCAAATGTCTACTTAACATTCGAGAAGCAATTGCATCTGCTAATGTATTTAAATATCTTGGAATATGCTGATACTCAATATAGTCAAATTCACGTTCCAAGAGACGAACTCTCAAAAATAATCTCAATAACATTGGATTTCTAATGGCATATACGCTATTAAGCTGTAATACAACGAGTTCAGAATCTAACCTCACTATCAAACTCCGAATCCCAAATAAAATAGATTCAGATAATAATGCAATCACTGCACTATACTCGGCAATGTTGTTCGTTGTTTGACCGAGGCTTACCCCATGCATAGATACCAACTCGTCAGAGGGCGAATAGATAACCCAAGCTGCGGAAAAAATGTTCCTTGTATTACGACAAGCACCATCAGCAAAACCAATGTATGTTTGGAGAGGCGTCGACATCTGCAATATCAAGAGTAAAACCAAGATAAGCAGGAATAATGACGAAAAACACTCTCTAAGCTAAGCACACTTTTTAAAACTAAAACACACCAGCTAGAAAGAAAACTAACCCTAACTAAAAATCTCCACACCCAGATTTAAGCATAATACCTTTTCAGGTAAAGACCATTTCTAGGTTTACCTAAAGAGACCCCGTGAAAGTCTACCAATTCATAGGCCCCTTTTGCTAGCTTTATCTTAACAACATAAGGACCATGCCACATAGGTACGAATTTTCCAGCGCCTAATTTATCATTTGCTTGATCGTACAATAAGCCTAGGTCTCCTTCCGAAAAATTTCGAGGGGTAACATTTCGATCATACTGAGCTTTAATACGTTTGGCATGAGTTTCAATCGCTAATGCATCATCACGTCGATTCTCATCTAGCTGAGCCAAGTATAACAAACGTTTTTCCTCTTCGGAAGTGGCTGGAAGTAATTCGATGGCCATTTGCAATGACAGGATTTCGCATTCAATGGGTAACACAGCTTCCAGACCATAAACTAGTTGGAAAGGAGTGAACCCGGTTGACGTTTTTGCTGAGGTTTGATACGCCCAAAGCGCTAAAAATAACATGTTATGCCAATTCGACCTATGAATCCCAATGATTCGTCGGATCATGATGACTAGAACTTTGTTGATGGCTTCAACCAGACCATTAGCTTGTGGATAATATGGAGTTGAACTGTCATGATGCAAGCCAAGTTGGTCTGTAAGTTCAGTCATCATAATGTTTAAAAAATGACGCCCATGATCAGTGATAATCGCTTGTGGAACACCAAACCTAGCAATTATATGATTGAACATGAAAATCACAACATTTTTTCCGTCTGCCTCAAATGTAGGCATCGCCTCAGCCCACTTGGTAAAATAATCTACCGCAAGGATGATATACGCATGCCCCCCGGCCGAGTGAGGGTTACATGTAATAAAATAGATACCCCATTTCGCAAAAGGGCCGACGGCAATTATAGGGTGGAGAGGAGCAGGTGGAGAGCACATCTTTCGATAAAAAATTTGGCAGTTGTGGCATTTTCAGACGACGTTAATACTATCTTTAAACAAAGATAGCCAGAAATAGCTAGCGCGAAATATCTTTTGGGCTATGGCAAGCCCAGACATATGACCACCACACGCTCCAGAGTGACAGTCATTTTGAACCCTTTCAGCTTCCTCATGAGTTAAACAACGTCGAAAAACAGAATCCGCCCCATGACGATAAAGTGTATCTCCAATAATTTTGAATAGTTCGGATTGGAATCGTATTTTTCGACATTTTGACCTTGAAATTTCTGGCCGAAAGGATTGGGTCTGGAGATAAATGATGATATCCCCATACCATGGATCTAAAGTGCTGATTAGAAACAAGGATTCGTCTGCAATGGGCTCCTCCGCCACAGTTTCCGTGTCAGCACGCAGGAAGTCACGCATTAACTCCACAAAAACTAAAGATTTCTTCGACTTAGACTTTTAAAATTCCAAGTCGAACTCCTCCAGGATCACAATCCATTTGGAGTACTTGCCCCCTAGCAATTGTTTGGTCAAAATATAGATCATAGGGTTGCAATCAGAAATTACTGTATTTTTACGTAGTAAAATGTAATGACGAAAACGTTGGACAGCTTGAATAACTGCCAATGCTAATTTCTCCACATGTGAGTATTTTAGCTTAGTTGGATTTAAAGTGCGACTAAGGTAATATATCACATGTTCAATACCAAATTCATCTTCCTGAACTAACACCATTCCAATGGTGGAATGCGAGGCGGCGAGATAGAAGAAGTAGTCCTGGTTGTAGTTGGGAGGATGCAATAATGATGCATGGGTCAACGCGTGTTTTAGTGCATCAAAAGATTTATCAGCTATCTCATCCCAAAAGAATGGAGTATTCTGTTTCAACAACCGGGTAAAACCCTTTGTGATCTCGGTGTAGTTAGGAATGAATCGACGTTAAAATTTTTCTTTCCCTTGCAAACTTTGGAGTTGGTGAAGACTCGAAGGAGGAGGCAATTTGACAATAGCTTCAACCTTCAAGGGATCGATGTGGATGCCAGCTTTCGAAACAACAAACCCTAGTAACCGACCCGTTTCTATATAGAAAACACACTTGTGTGGATTCAACCTAATTCGATAATGCCTACACCTCATAAAGATTGCTCGTAAATGGATGAGATGATTAGCTCGATGTAATGAATGAGCAGGTAAATCATCAAGATAGGGTTGCAAAATGTGCTTGATGTCATGAAACGCATAAGAAATGGCTCTTTGAAAAGTTTCCCCGGCGTTCTTGAGCCCAAAAGGTAATTTTCAATAAGCAAATGTCCCCCATGGACAAATGAAAGTCGTTTTTGGTTGATCAACAGGTAGAATATTGATTTGATTGTATTCGGAAAAACCATCCATGAAGGAGAATATTTAATTGCAAGCACAATCATCAATGATTTGATCAATATAGGGAGTTGGGTAATTGTCTTTTGGACAATCTCGATTAATATCCCTATAATCGATACATATTCTTATTGTCCCTTGCTTTTTGTTAACAGGAACATTATTCGATACCCAATCTGTTAACGGAATCGGATAAATCAAACCTGCTTTGAGTAATTTTTCAACTTTTGCTTTAATAACAGCAGCTTTTCGCGGGTGGATCTGACGCAAACGTTGTCGGACGAGTTTAGCATCTGGGTAAGTTTTGATTTCATGAACAACAATTGCTGGGTCAATTCCTGGCATTTCCTCATATGACCAGGCAAACAAGTCGCGGAATTCTTGAAATAGGGCCTTATATGTTTGGTTTTCATCTTCCGTACAAGAGGCACCTATATGAATGTTTTCAACAATTCCAGGCTTAACCGAAATATCAATAGGAATAGTTCGAGAAATGTTTCCCAAATTTAACTCTGAATCAGGATTTTTCATTGGATTCTGAGGTTCCTTGACATATTCAGTCGTAAAAATAGATGAAAAATCATTTTCAAAACGATCAATCTCAGGTAAAAACGAAGATCTATGATGAAGATCTTCCCATGGTAAATCATCGACACATAGGATTTCACGAATTTTCTCATCAGTGTGAACAAGTTCGGAAAATGTTGTTGAATCCAAGTTTGATGTTGAAAGTGATTCCTCATGGACCACATTCATTAAGTCAATTTTGGTTGAAGAAGGGTCGGAAAATGACTGCACGGCCTGATACGCAATTTCATATGGACTCAAAGGCATAACATCACCAAATGAGTCTATCTCAAATTCGGAAGGTACGATCCAAGGATCATCATAAACAATAGTGTTTGACGAAATCATATGAATGGTTGCAGTAAAAGACGATGCGTTGATAGGAGGAAAAGGAAAAGTTCCTAGTAAACCAGAATCTTTAACTAGCCCTACTCCAACATCCTTATACAGGATAGTTGTTTTGCCGACATGCTGAATACTTTCAGAAGAGGCTGGGTCGGATGAAAAGTAAGTTAGCTAGTCTATAGTTACGATCTTTCCATTATTAGGGAACTTTATAAGACGAAAGACCAATGAAACGATAGCTGTCATAGCGTAAGACCAACTACGACCCAAGAGAAGGTTGTAATCTAGAGGGGCATCAACCACCTCCACATCTAGATTAACAGTTTTGCCTTCAACCCCTATAGGTAAACCCTGTAGAATGCCAAAAGGATGAAACCCACAGCCATCAAAGGCCTTTAGAATCATCGGGGATTGATTTAGCATAGGAGAACCAAGCGATCTCCAACATTGTATCGACATAATACACGTTGAGGCTCCCTCATCAAACACAGTCCT
The DNA here is from genome assembly GCA_031772625.1 of Pinus tabuliformis. Classification (NCBI taxonomy): domain Eukaryota; kingdom Viridiplantae; phylum Streptophyta; class Pinopsida; order Pinales; family Pinaceae; genus Pinus; species Pinus tabuliformis. Next base: position 593,299,866 of record CM062806.1, read on the forward strand.
ATAACAAGGTCTGTTTTTGACTAACACTGGGATATGGAAAGCCATTTGATGAGGTAAGCATGGTGTAATATTTTCTAGATCGAAAATTATAAGGTTCGAGTCCTGAACGTCAACAGCTCCTATAGCCGACAATAGCAATTTACACTATGCTGGGCATGATTGCAGCACTTCCAAAGCCGACATTGTTGAAGGTGAAATAGCCAAATCTTCAAGAATGTTATAGTTCTGAGCCGCTCTCACATGTGGATTGAAAGCTGACTTTCGAAGTATACCATTGGCGGGCGGTTTGATTACTAAGTCTGGGTTAGGTTTCTCGATCTGTAGTGGATTGAAACCGGGAGTTGAAGTTGATGGGTTCGAGTGAGAAGATTCTGCTTCTTTACCATCAACAGGACTTTCACTTCCATAATCATGCGATCGAGTCGCAATCCTAACATGGGACATCATCATTATGGGTTCTTCAGAGGCATTTGAGGAAGAACCTATCATCTTACTGTCTTGGCTAGGAAAAGGATCCTTCAAAACAACAGGCGTTTGGGAACCTTTGACGATTTTCGCAACCTCTGCACGATGAGGGCAATCTCTTGTAAAATGCTCTTCATCACAAATGAGACAAGGATAACGAGGTTTGCATTTCTCATCAGTTGATTCCGTTTTTCTGGTTTCTCTTTCGAAATTTTATCTGTTTTATTTTTCTTCTTCCCTTTCTTCTTACCGCTGGATTTTGATTTGGCTGTAGATGACTCTGCAACATGAATATTGGCGGAAATTTCTGCGGAAGAATCTCTTGTCGGGGAATCCGATAAAGTTATGATAGGAGAAGAATTCTTAGAAGATTTCTTCTTACTTTTGGTATTAACCATACCAATCATACCATCAGTGGCATGAGACCCTGAAGGAGCTGCAGTGATTTGATTTTTTTTAGGAAGGTCGGGGATTTTCTCGTGTAACGTACCTGACTGCGTATAAACTAAGTCAAGGTACTAAGCTTGAGCAATTACTTGCTCTTCAGTAATGACTCCTGCCTTAGCTACATCCTCAGTGATCTTTGGTAATAAAGACTTTACAAACCATTCAGCTAAGATCTGATCCGGAATAAAAACCTTCACTGAACACCATCGACGTCTCCATTCATGAATGTGATCTGAAATGTAGGTGGACGTTGACTGTTTTAATGAAGTTAATAATTCTGTGCCATTGTCATATCTGACTGGCAACTGAAAATGAGTTAAAAACGAAGTAGCTAACTGACTAAAGTTATAAAAAGTGGCTTGCGGTAACTCAATGTACCACTTGGCCGCAAGACCAATTAGAGTGCGCTGGAAAAGCCTTAAACAGATTGAATCATCTGAAATGGAGTTAGACGCACACCAGAGGTGATAAGTCATCACATGGTTCGACGAGTCCTCTCCTGATTTGCCTTCAAACTTAGGAATATCACTAGGCAACTTATTCGGCATTGGCGGCCAAAACGGAAGATAGTTAATTGGATTGTTCGTAAGGCGCGACAAGTCAGGCAAGTCCAAAGTTGCAATAAATGGTAACTGACGATTAGGGTCCTTGAAACCCTAGGTCATGAGACCAGCCCCAGGAGGAGGATATCCAGGATAACTAGGAATTGGAATTGCATTTGGGATATAATATCCTCTCGGAAAACCAGGATTAATCGTACCGTAATGGGGTTGTTGAGGTTGTTGATATGTATATCCAGGTTATGGTTGATACTCATAGACTGGATGCTGCACAACAGGACCGAATTGGTACTGTCCTTGGTACGGTTGATAAGTAAATTGATGTTGACTTGTGACAACCGTACTCGGACCAGGTTGTCCTATAGGCATTTGAACCGAAGACTGAATTGTGGATCTAGACTGAGATAAAGATGTCTGAGGAGTTGATACAGGAACAGTAGAAACCGGAGCTGTCGATACTCCAGAAGTAGGTGGGGTAGATTGAACAGATGTTGCAGCAGTCGTTTGAGGTGTACTAGGCTCAGAATGAGAAACTACAAAAGGTGCAGAAGTTTGAATAGTAGACTGGACAAGTTGCTGGGGTGAACCAGAAACCAAGGGTTGTCCATATTGAGATGACAACGGCACATTCGGTTGCAAGATCTGTTGAGATTGAGATGGATACCACACTAAATTCATTACGGGGTACGGACCCATAACAGGTTGAGAATATTGAGGACCATAATCGGGTTGAGGGTAGGGTTGATAATTCAAAGGTACATTTCCAACTCCTTGGACAAATGATTGACTAGAAGGTGGTTGGAAACCTTGGGTTGGGTACTGACCTTGAGGTTGATAACCTTGAGGCACGTACTGATACTTGGGTTGACCTTGAGGTACATATTGATATTGGGGTTGACCTTGAGGTACATACTGAGTCTGGGGTTGACCTTGAGGAATGTACTGTCCCGTAGGTATGTACTGTCCTTGAGGTTGCCCCCCAGGCGGAAATTGGGTACCTTGAGGTTGCCCCCCAGGCGATACTTGAGGACTTTGAGGCTGCCCCCCAGGCGGTAACTGGCCACCTTGAAGTTGAGGATTAGGAATAGTACCTGACATCATAAGAATATATTCTACATTCAACGGCTTAGTTCCATTATTTCCAGTTAATAACCCTTGTTCAATAGGTTGAGGAGATGCTCCTGAAAAGGTATCAGTAAGTGATTGATACCCAGAGGGAACAGAAGGACCGCCGTATAAAAAGGTTTCTGGAGATTGAGAAAAAATGGATGACTGTCTTGACATATTTAACAGAGGATAATAACCCCTAGGTGTTGGGTGAAAAGGAATGCGAGGTGGTGAAAAACTTAGTCCCGGGTTTTCCAAAAAATTGGTCAATGAAAGATACCAAGTGTTGCTCCTAGGTGGACTCTAAAAGATTGATTCACACTCCCTAAGTTCTATAACTGGTTGATTTTCAAGGATAGGGATACCTTCTTCTTCCGGAGTAGCAAGTTCTTCAATAGCTACAAGTCCAGAAGGAAGATTTTGCGTAATTATTCTTTCTACCCTGGGTGAACCACGACCACTAGAAGTTGGAGAGGCAAATCCCGATGTTGGCGTAGTAGCAAATTCAGTTTCAGGTTCAGATATTTCAGGTTCCTCACCTAAATCACTAGTAGATGAAAAACCACCAGTAACTTCTGAAACATAAATAGATTGTGGATTATAATCTACTACTAGAGCTTGATAATCAGGATGTACCACTAAAGAAGATTCTCCTTCTTCAGGTGACCCAACTCTCCTGTCTCTAGGAGTTACAAGGGGTCGTAGCCCTTCAGGCTAGCTCAGTGAAAACTCAGGAGGTTGGCCCCGAAATCTACGGGACTTCCTCGGTAATTCAGCCACGATTAAATATTTTAACTACTTCACACGCAAACAAAGAAAAATCTCAATGAAAACCACCTAAAGCCTCTAAAGAACCAAACAATTTAGAATCACACGCCTAAAGAATCTAGGAGATCAAACCACACACAAACAATAACTTTCTGTACTTAAAACACTAGTTGGTGATGAAATCCAACGTCGCAGAGTTCAATACAGAAATGGTGATTGGAACAGTTACCCCGGAAACCTGCTTAATGAATAGACTGGCACAAGTTTCTCCGCTAAACCATCTAGAGTGAGGAGAACCCCCCAGAAAATCAAAGTGAGTCTAGCCGACGTCTGCTCCAGGTACAGTGGGATCTTCCCTCCACCGTCACCTTAGGAAAGAATCCTATAGAATATGGTCACTATGGTTACCAACGAAAACAAATATACCTGGGGGAATAGTCTACGATCCGATCCGCACGCAAGGGCAGAGTAACAAGCTCAATCCCCTTGAAGGCTCCTTGACATAATCCAAGGTTTACCAACAAGTGACCCCAGGCTCCTCGACAATGGTTAATCCGAGGTTTATCGTTTTTAATACGTGAATATCTGGCGTCGTTCCCAATGAGGAAGGATTGATTCCCACACTGGTTCAGATATGATCTCGTGGTTCTCCTTTAAGAGGAGCTTTCCCAGAGCATAGATGTAACAATTGGATTTTATCTCCTACTGCAAGATACAACTACTTGTTTGTTTTACTATCTTGGAGAGTTAATTACTCCCTACTCCAAGATACTAGCCTAAGCTATGTTGGTGATATAGAGCCCTAGAAATAAAAAGATTACTAGATAGATTTTACTTTAAGCGTTATTTTTATTGGTTTTTCTTAAGTCAAAAGGTGCGGAGAGGAAACTTATGGTGTGAAGACTCGACTCCAAATCACTAAAAAATGCACTTAAGATGATAAGCAATCTTTTCCCTTCAATGATTTTCTAGCTAGGAAAGAGTTGAGAATGAAAATGCTTGTGAAAGCAAATCTTTTCCTTAACAAACAAATCAAAAGAAGAGCTTTTTGTCTTTTCCAATACACTCAAAAATGAGACAACTAGTTATGCTCACGAAAATTTCCCTTTTCTTTCAAACACTCAAATACTACAAAAATAAACTTTTTCAAAAGAGATTTTTTATTTTTATAAAACACTCAAAACTATGGAAAAATCTAATCTTGAGATCTATAAATTCTAAAAACTATTTGAAGTAAAATATTACAAGATTTCTTTTCAAGGATGTTTTACTTAGCTATAATCAAACTAAGGACTAATTTGTCCAGAATCACAAATCAGTCAGAAAAAAACCAATTTTTGTTTTATTTTCTAAAAATGAAATCCAAAACTTTTAATCACAAGTCCTTTCGAAGTTTCGCAAAGAGAAAAAACAAGATGGGTTCCTCAACAAAGGCAGATTTTGCAAATGGTCAGACTCATAAGAAGGCCAATAAAAACCAAATCTGAGGCTTCTAAGGCTTCTAAGATCTAAGCTACTATAAGACCAAAATGAAAACCAAGCCCGGTAACCAAAACTTCTAGGAATTTCACCTAAAACCCTAATGCCAATGGAATTAACCTAAGAAAAGTTCTTGACAAGTCACATGTAGGTCTGGGAAGAGGCAAAAAACACCTAAACAAATCCTAAGCTGATTGAAAGAGAAAATCTGAAGTTTTTTCAAAATTTTGATAGGGTCCTGTTGTGGTCACCAACAACCCCCCCCCTCTTTGCTTGATGTTATCCATAACATCAAGCAAAGGGGGGGACCCTGAACAAAAAATCCAAAAAATACTTTGTTAAAATTTTTGTATTTTTCTCCCTAAGGCTTAAATCGCATCGCAAGGAAAGACTGAGGCATCCCCCAAGCGCGAAAAGCAAAACTGCGAAAGAGCGACGCGAAGTTCATCGCGTCGCATGCATTCCAAGCGCTCTTAAAAAGAAGAGCTTCAAGAAACGCCGATCGCCGATATGCGACATCGCACATCGCAAACGTCGCACTAAGAAGCATAAACCATTGAATGAGATCTGCGATCTGCGATGTCAGCGATCTGCAATATCAGTGAACCGTGATCAGCGATCTGCGATATGAAAAAACTCATCACAAGAATTCTCCGACATACCCGATAGACCCAAGATTAAGCGCGCACCTTAAATGAAATTAATGACCGCATGATTGAGTATCCATAAATGATTGCATCGCATTTTCCGAAGAGTCAAGTCATGATGAATGTCAGGATTATGCATTCATTAGAATTTAATGCTTTCATGTCAATCTTTTCATTTTCCCTTCTTCTTTGCGTAGACTGCAAGACACGCAACTGATATAAATCTATATGCAGGAAACATCTAAGGAAAAGGGGAAAGCGCCAATCAGATAATAGAGAGAAGATGCCTCCGCAAATGGATGCCGCATGCAACAGGACTGCGGATTCCAGACTATCATCCAACCGGCACTGATGAAATTAGACTGTCCAAGACGAAGAGTCAAAGGCGCACAAAAGCAGCGTGTTTGCAAAAGATCCTGAAGCTCAGACTTGGTAAAGCAGAGAAAGAAGCGCAAGAGAAGGAGGACGCTCCAGAAAAGCCTGGAACAAAGAATGGGAGAAATTCTCGACACAGGGAATTGTCCATACAGCACGACTCCTAACTCACTCAGTCATTCGCACGACCAGAAACCAAAATAGCAACAACAAAATCAGTTCGAGAAGAACCTGGGTTGTGCTAAGTATATACGCAGCGAATACACCCAGCTAGAGAAAGGTTTTCAAAAATATCTTCTGGTCTGTCAGAAGGAGGTGCCAGCTCTTGTTATTTCCACTTTTATCTCCCGACCGAAAGAAGAAGGCAACCAGCCGACTCTTCCCAGGCAAACGTTGCACTGTTTACAACACTAAGGAGAATATGCAGAAACGGTCAGAAATTAGATTTTAGTTTTAGAAATAAATTTTCTTTTAGTAAAGGGCGGTGATTTGAAGCCGTTTCCCTAAATTCGTTTAATTAAGATTAATTAGTTAGTAGTATTTAACCCTTCTCATGGCATTTGGAGAAGGGTCCGGAAATCTGTCAAAAAACTTGTCCTCAGAACATGCACTTCTGCACCCTCGGAGGAGGTTTTTGATGAATGGATGGATCGAGATTTATTTATGTTTGCATTTTAATGTCTGTTACTGATGTTGCACTTCTGTACTCTTAGCAAATATTAGAACAAGTAGAAATAAATCATTATTGCTTGAAGTTTATTAGTGAAGTCAGTCATAAATGGTACTTTTATCTCTTGAGTAAATTCTGCTAGTATTCCTAAAGTGATATGCAGCTGAGTTCTTTATATGTAACTGTATGAATGTGTGTATTACCATTTGGCACTTCTGTACAGTGGAGTCATTTATTTATGCTTGACATATGAATAACTAATTATGCGATATGCTGTTCACGACTGTTCTGCCTAACTTCTTATGCAGAGTGGTTTATCTTTATTGATTTATATTCTGATAATAGCTGAATGATCTTTATTACCAGCTGTTGTTTGAAATCTTTCTAGATCGCATAACAAAAGAAAACACCCCGGGTTAGCGTAGATTAGATGTATTTTTTTTCTTCATTAGATTACATTAGTATAGAGTTAGTTTAGCAGTTAGAATTAAGACTAGTTTAGAAAAACCTTTAAATCAATACCATCAAACTCTACACACACACGCACACCCTTCACATTGGGAAACTGGTCCCATTACCCCCAGTCGGACCCGCTACTCCAAACGGGCAAGGAGCCACCAACCAGGTTCCGGACCGGGTGGGTATCCCCCTTGTTGTCGACCCGATTTCGGGGCCCTGAACAGGTCCGCAGACCCGCAGTTCACACAGGTGCGGGACTGCTCTGTGTGTAAAGCAAAAGTGCGGATAGGTCCACACTGTGTTACAAGCAGAGGGTGTGGTCCTCTCCCAAAAGTATGAAAAACAAAAAATAATTCAAGATCTACTAAACCTACCCAATTCCACACACTACAAGCCAAAAACAGAAACAAAAAAATAGTTTCTCAAGTCAAAGTAAAGCAAATCAGAAAATCAAGTCCCCAGTGGAGTCGCCATTTTGTCACACAAAATGAGTCGTTCTTGTGGACAAGACCGAACTCCCTAGTATCTAATGATATCTAGCGACAAGAAAACCAATAAAATTCTATCTTTCTCTAAATATGCAATTTATAAACAAAGGCAAACAAGTGTTTTAGGCCTACCTTGGGTCCAATGCAAGTTTGTGGAAGCCTTGCTCCGTTGATCCAAATGAGCTCCCTTGTAGAGAATCTGCAAACGCAAACAAGCACACAAATTAAATAGCACCTGAAAAGCCAATATAATAAAGCATACTTATCATGATGATAAAGGAATTCATGAAACAAATCACATAAGACAATTTGTTGAGAAAAATGAATCTAATTGTATTAATTTAAATCAAAGAAGAACTTTACAACCTGTGCCTTGATGCTGTACAAGCTCCTTCCAGGGTCCATCAAGAAGTCTCCTCTACTTTGACAAGTTTCACTCTCTTCCCAATGAAGCCAAAAGGTATGTGATCTCTCCTCTCAAGCTTAACTAGGAAGTCTCAATTCCAACAACATTTACCCTAAAAAATGTTCACCTTCTAACCTCTCTAGCAACCAGCCCAATGCCTTAATTTATAGTTCAATGGAGGGAAGTTACTAGGTCCTCCTTCAAAGGGATAAAGCCCTCCAAAGGGATAGCTCCTCTCATCAAGGGATTAGATCCTTCACTTTTGGGATGCATGAACCACCTAGGAGTGAACCATCCATGTCAAGGTTCCTTCTAGAATCATCTAGAATTGACCCAAAGTGAGTTTTTAAGAATAAACTTGCACCTTTTTGACTTTCACAGGGGTCCGAACCCACTCCTTTAGAGACAGAGTGGGCAGGTCCACAGGTAACATGAACAGGGGGTGCGGGACCGCAGGTAACAGTGAGAGAAAGTGCGTAACCAAAACTTTATTGATTTTTAAAATCTTTCCCTAATTTTCAAAACTTGACATGAAGAGCTGAGGTTTGAGACTTTCTTAGGACGACAATATGAATGATGATAGACCCATACTGATTGCAAATAGTCATGGTGACAATATTTTGTGTAACACTATCCTCCAAGTTTTCTTCAGTAGAAACATCATCATGAGTCAAAGATAGAAAAACCATAGACTAATCCAGAATGGGAACCCCCCCCCCCTTCAGTGTGTGGAACATCATTATTAGGTTCAAAATAGAACTTCTTAGATGAAAATTTCTCCAAATGAGCTAGTTTCCTATCAACAATGGAATTATTCTTATCTAATTCAAGGAAAATAACATCTCTGGAAAGAATGATTTTTTTATTTTCTTCATCATACAACCTATATGCTTTGGAAGTAGCAGAATATCCCAAGAAAATACATTTGCGACTCCTAGCACCCAACTTGTTGTGTTGATGTTTAGGAATTAATGCATAGCATAGAGAACCAAAGACTCTAAAATGTTGAACAACAGGAAGATGATTATACAAATTTCATAAGGAGATTTATTATTGATGACAGAAGAAGGACAAAGATTGTGAATATAAGCTGCACAAAGCACTGCTTCTCCCCAAAACATCAACTTAACATTCTTAAATAACATCATAGATCTAACCATATTAAGCAAAGTTATATTCATACATTCTGCAATGCCATTCTATTGTGGATTATAAATTATGGTAGTTTGATGTTTGATTCCATTGTCCTCCAAATATTGTTCAAAAACACAAGAAGTATACTCACCACCATTATCAGTTCTGAGAATGCCTATATTCTGTTAAGTTTCATTTTTAATCATCAAATGAAAAGTTTTAAAAACTTCAAACACTTGTGACTTATTCTTCAATAAATACACCCAACACATTCTTGAGTAATCATCAATAAATGTTAGCACATATTTATTTCCATTGGAATTTGCTATAGGCATAGATCCAGATAAATATGAATGTATAGGACCTAATTTTCGTGAAGCTCTAAAAGAACTATGAAAAGGTTGTTTATAATTTTTTCCAAAAATACAAGCATCACAAGGTGTAATCTTTCTTGGAACTTTCGGAAGACCTTTAATACCTTGTTTTTTCATAATTTTGATGCTTCCATAATTGATGTGACCAAATTGAGCATGCCACAACAAGCTGGGAGACATGCTACCACTTTGCTGTGCCAAAAAAGTAGATTTTTTCCGAGAATTAGTAGATGAAGTACCATTTAAATTTAAAAGTGTACCTTCTTCCACACTGTTCATAATAACTGCATGATCAAATTCTCTTCTTATCTTGATGATTCCATCAAATATATGAATAGAATGCCCCTGCTGCTAAATATGGATAAGAGACATCAAATTTCACTGAAACTATGGAATATAAAGTACATCCTGTAGAAAATAATATGAAATATTCGGTATCTTCGAACGAATAGACCCAATTCCATACGGTTTAATTTGAGACTTGTCAGCAAAGTAAATAACACCATCAATATCATCATTGAATGTTTCAAAAAAATCTCGCCTAAATGTCATATGACAAGTGGCTTCTGAATCCAAAATCCAACTATCTCGCCATAGAGAAAATGTAGTGTTGAAAATATCATTAATACTAAAATTAGAATGAGCAACAATGTAATGTGTAGACTCTGATGATTTTCCCTTATCTGGTGGTGGCTGATCTTTCTTTTCATTCAACTGTTTTCTCCTTTCACTGACTTTCTCCCAAGGGATTTTACAATTAGTAGCAGTATGATCGATTTTACCACATCTAAAATATTTGATAGCTGGTCTATCATTAAAATTCCTTTGTTGTCTTTCATTTTTTTATCTATCTCCCTAATTATTCCCCCCCCCCCCACCTCTACAATTTATCCTACCACAACCTCTGCTACTTTTATCACCTATAGAAGTTTCGGTTTGAGACTTCTGATCCTTTTGTGCAAGGCAAAAAGTTTCTACATTAGAGTTAGGTGGAGCCTCTTTCTTCCCAAAGGCTTTTTCTCTCTCAACTATTTTGCTTACTAGTTTATCAAATGTAATGTCTTTTAACTTCCCACTAGCTTGGAGAGATTCCAAATAATGTGAATAGACAGGGTGAAGGAATTTTATAAAAGTTGTAAGTTGTAAATTTATTTTAATTCTAGTGGCTTCTATATCATAAAAATTGGCTTTGATTTCAAAGGCACACTTCAAAGGATCATTATCCTTCATCTCCAAATTAAACAACTTTAACAATAACTGAATAATTTCGAGTTCTGAGTGTTAATCATACAATTATTTCAACTTCTTTAATACTTCGAATGTATTACCACAAGGAACAATATATCGGCTTACCTATTCTATCACTGATGCAATTATTAATTCATATTCCTTGTTGTCTTTTGTCTCCCAAATTGCACATTGTTTCTCATTATCAGGCGGTTTCAGTGCAATTTATTTTCCATCATTATCTTTCTTTCCTTGACAAACTTCCCACAAATCGTTAAAACCAGGGAAATTTTAAGATTTCTAAACCACTCTTGATATTTTTACTTTCCATTAAGAACAACTCCAACTATGGAAATGATTGAAGTCAGTATTGTTATGTAGTCAAATATTCTTCAAATCCTTTCAAATTTAAAATATATGCAATACTTTTGAAAAGATATAAATTCATTTCTCCACTTGTTTCAAACAAAGCTGGCTTTGTGGTTTAATGGTGAGGTTCGAAAATAGCCTAGAAAAGACCCGGGTTCAACCTTTATTAGCCTGCACATATTTTATTTTACCATTGGCCTCTTAAGAAAATATGTATTTCAAATCACCATAAAATTGACCACTCTTCAATTAAAAATCGAATTCAAACCACCAAAAAGTACATATCCTTCATTTTAAGAATCCTTCAGAAATCCTTTAGTAAAAATTGTATCCTTCATAAATCTTTCAGTAAATGCAAATACTATCCTTCAGAATTTTTACTACGATTAAACTCTTGTTTACTGCAATAAATGAAAATAAGGCCTCCCAAAATTAAAATAACAAGTGGCCCTTGGATGCATGGAACTTAGACTTTTAGCAAATAATCCAACAATTATTGGTATTAGACCCAGTATTGACAATTTTTATTGAGAACAACAAGCACTCAAAACTCCAACATGTATTCTAACTTCCAAGGATATGTTTAAAAAAAAAACATCATACCACTGAATTTCTCCAATCGTATTTCATTATGATGGAAAGTTATAAGACTTACAAAGAGTCAATGGTTTGGGTCTCCCACTGGGCTAACCTTTTGTTGCATTTAGCTATCCTCATGACCTTCATGCTCCACGTCTCCTTTACACCATAGACTTCAAATACATGGAGTTTAGAAACAACTCAACCAGGGCTCTGATACTAATGTACAAGAACAAATAAACTCTACAATGAAAGAACACAATGAAAGAGCATCATAATAATGATAAAATTACTTATTTATACATGTGCAATCTAGGTACAAGATAGTTGTGTCTCGGTAACTTATTAACCGTAAAAATGGAATGTAAAACAAATTACATATTATACAATAACAATCCTGAAGGATTAGTTAACATGAAGGATGATAAATTGTCCTGGAAGGGTTAAACCCTATCCACCAGGTTTGATTTTACTCGGTTGTTTTTCACCAATGTTCAAGAAGGTTTGGATATTTTGGGAAGGAATAACGGTGTGGAGGGGTCTCTCAACCCCCCTCTTTGTGGAGAATCTCAAGCCATGGCTAATCCCGAAGAGGAAAATAGAGAATTTGAGGGAAAATGGCTAGAACATGAAACCCTAGCCCCAAATAATGAGAAACTGGGGAATCCTGTGTTGAAAAAGAAGGGCATGAAGAGGAATAGCATTCAATCAAATCCAGGTGAGGTAGATTTTATTTTTAGAGAGGATGTTCATATGGGGGAGGTTGTAAAGACTGCATAGAGGATCGTTGTTAGTTGAGCCTGAGGCAGGTTTTGTTGACATATTTAATTAGGGTTAACATCAAAAAAATATGGGGTTTGGATATATGTAAGGAGCCAAAGGTAAATGATTTGTTGAAAGGATAGTTTATGTTAGTTTTTCCCTCAACATAGGCAATAGAAAAGGAAATAAAAAAGCCAAGGTTCATCCAATGGACACCTTTATTTGAATCGAAGAAGGAGAAAATTGGGATTTATCCCATATGGGCCAAGCTACCACATTTACCTCCTCATTTATGGTCTTTGGATTCTTTCAAGCACATTGGAAGAAATCTGGGAACATTTGTGGATGTTGACTTTTCATTTGAGGTCTTAGAGCACATGGTTGTTGCTCAAATCCTGGTTAATATCAATACTTGTGAAGGTCTCCTTCCAAATATGCAGCGTACTTACTGGAGGATAATACATTCTTAGTCATTAGAATAGGAGGGAGTCCCATTTAGGTGATGACGACGTAATGATTTGGGTCATTTTCTAGAGGATTTCCCATTGCCATTCCAGAAGTAAAGATTCTCAGCTCCATTGGATGGAAGTCTGGTTTCAAAGGTGGAAAGATTACAAGTAATTGGTAATGGAAAAGGGTCGAGCTCCTTAATAGATCTTATTCGAGGGTTTATAGTTTCTTGAGCTGAGCGGTGGATGCTTATGGAGGACGCTTTAAGGGGTGCATGATCAAATGGTCTCCTTCCAGAATCTGCTCCCGCCTCTTCTAGTGATGGACATTTGGGCACTCCTACCCCCCCTGTGAAACTCCTAATATATATGATGTTATCATTTTACTTGTTATATTTGAAAATATCCTTTAAATCTTGCCTCATTCTTCATTTTCTTTAGGTCAACATTTTAAACATATATCTTGTCCTCTCTCCTTTATTCCCCCATCCATACCTCCTCTTATCTTCTTTTCCTCACGAATTGGGACCTCGGCATCCTCCACCTCACACTCCCGGTATTTACTTCACTCTTCATCAAAGTTGTCTGGCCCTCTTCCTATAGGAGAGCTTGGCCCTAGATCCCCTACAAACATATGTCGAGGAAGAGGTCGTATCTCCAATATCTCAAAGGCTAAGTAGAAGGCTAGCCTTGATGTTGTTGCTGGCTTTAAACAAACCATTGATGGGGTACTTAGAGCTTCAATGACCCTTGTTGTCCATCCAAAATGATATGTATGTCTCTAAATTGTTGGGGTCTAGTTAGTACATCTAAGAAACTAGCTGATCAACTACTCAAAATTAGGCTCAAAAATCAAAGTGTTAGAATCTTGATAAACTTAACTTCAGATCAAAGAGCTCGTCATTCTGATTCCAACAGTGTGAACGACACTCGAATCCGAGATGGTACGAAGAAGTTAGAGAAAGTCAGTGTTCAGGTTTGACTTGGACATATGGCAAGAAAAAGTGATGTGGCAAGGTCCTTCAACGAATGGGGAGGCGCCAAGTGGCAGGCTACCATTTCCCCCCGCGTATCACAAATCACATCTCGCAGTTGGATGGTATTAAAAATTGGCCACAGAACAAGCAGGCTTGCGATTCGAGAAATCACAATTGCACTTCGCAAAAGACAGGTGGAAAGGTGTTAAAGGATTGACCCCGGAGTTGCGATGTGATGGATCATCCTGGAGTTGTGATGCAATGGATTGCAAATCGCAATTGCACTTCGCAAAAAGCAGAGTTCCGCATTATATTACCCGTCGGTTCTCCACCGATTGCAAAATGCGATAGGTTCCCGGATGCGATGCGACTATAGGTTCCAATTAATTGTTTCGTCGGGTCCGCCAGATTGCAATTCCACATATCCCTGCTGCGATCACAGAATATAAAACCATTAGTTTCCTCTCCGATTGCGATTTGTGATAAGATAATTGACTGACAGATTATGGTCAGCCGCGAGGTGAAATTTTCACCTAGTTAGCACATGTTTGGCTCTAATTTGTAGGATCATGTCGGAAATGGGGAAATTTGTGGACTGAATATTGGGAGAACTAGGAGAAGTCATAACTTCTTTAGTTTTCCACCAAAGTGATCCAAAAAGAGGCTAGACGACCATTTTTGAGTATTCTGGATTGATTAGAGTAGGTTGCATAAGCATTTGAGGATTGAAAACACATATTTTTACACTTTTGAGGATAATAGAGACGTCCAAGCCATTGGAAGCTAGACCAAGGAGACGTAGCCCAAGAGGGGTGAACTCCTTTATCATGTGCTTGTTGTAATGTGTTTTTTTGATGATGTTCTATACATTTTTATGCTACTGTTCAGTTTCTTATTTATGTTAAATTTCTCATAAAATTAACATTAAAAAAAGAAACTCTTCCTTTCACTTGAAAAAATTAATGAATCCTTAAGAACAATGAAAGAATTTTGTTTCTAATTTGAGGCGGATCTGAGCACAACAATCTAATATTGTAAATCAGATCACTAGCCCTCAAACAACTAGTGGGATCACTCCCCCCTTGGTGTAATGTTCTTGTAAGAAACCTTAGGTGACTATGAGACTATTGTTCGTGCACTTGAAGGCCTCCTTCCTGGATGGTGTTTTTTCCAAAGGTTTAGCCATAGGGTTAAATTCAAAATCCCTTAACCCCTATAGCTCCTGAGGTTTCAACCTAGGCCTGGGGGACGATGTCTTTTCAACTGATCTCGATATAAATGTTCATATCATCAACATATATGGGCCTCACATCAACATATATGGGCCTCATTTAGACTGTGCCACCTTCTGGGACTCTATTTTTAACAAAAATCTTATGAAAGAAGGAAATATGGTAATAGGAGGAGATCTTAAATTCTCTTTGAGTGTCTCTAAAATCTGAGGACTGAGTGCCCACCTTGCCACTTAGCAGAATTTTTTATCCACAAATTGGAGGAATCCCATTTCTGTGATGTCAAGTTGAGAAAATCCCTCCCAACATGGATAAATAAAAGGACATGAGATGATCGTGCGACCAAGAGGATAAATAGATTTCCACTTCTTGAGAGATTGTTGGACTAGATTCCCTTGTTTTTTCAGTGGATTGGGTTGGGGGAAAGTCAAACCATGCCCACATTTTCCTGGAAATGAAAAGAGATCTTTCTAAGCCAGGGAGCCCTTTCAAACACAATTCAGGGTGGCTCAAGGATCCTTCTTTCGGGAACCTGGTGGCTGAAATTTGGGATTCAAACCATCGAGAGGGAAAGAGAGAGGTCGCAATATTCATAAAAATCTAAAGAATGTAAAGAAGTCATGATTGAGTGGGTCAAGTTGAAACAAAAAAAAGAAGAGGAGAAACTAAGGGCTATTGAAGTTGAGTTATAAGAGATGGATGTGCTTAATGGGATTGGTTACCTAAATGATAAAGGAAAGCAAAGAATGGTCCATATCAAAAGATTAAAATGGAAGACCTTGGTCGAGATGGAAGAACAATGGAGGTTGAAAAGTTGAGCGATCTAGCTGAAAAGTGGTGATGATAACACTAGGTTCTTCCAACAGTTTTTCAAAGGTAGAGAAATTTGATACACCGTATGGTCCTTGGAATCCCTTGAGGGAGTCCAAGCCTCCTCTTTTGGGGTAGTAATGGGGTTGGTTGTAAATCATTTTATAACTCTCTTCAGTCCCCCCCCCCGATGTGACCATCCCTGAAATTGTAGCCTCGGCCTAGTTCCTCCCATGTTTCGTTGATCAAGAATTGAATCATGACCTGATGGAGCTGATTTCAGAAGACAAACTTTAGAAAACCCTAGGAGGATTTTAGAAGGATAAAAGTCCTGGGCGAGATGATTGGCCAATTGAATTCTACATGGAAATGTATGATATCATAGGATTTGAACTTCTAAAAGTGGTGGAAGAATCTAGGACCGGGGGCTATATTCATGATCCTGTAAATGCCACCTTTATTTCCCTCATCTTGAAATCTGACTCCTCTTGATATTTTGATGACTTTCACCCCATCACCCTCTACAACTGTATTTATAAAATCATTGCCAAAATGATTGCAAACAAGATGAAGCCTATTCTCTCGGCGCACATGTCAAAGGAGAAATTTTCTTTCCTTGAAGGAATAAAAAATCATGAAGCCATACGGGTTGCACAAGAAGAGCTTCACATCTTGGTTCTGGTTATTGGCAAAGATAGAAAAAACCCTCAAATATTGGAGCTTCAGATGGTTATCCCGAGCAGGTAGGTCGATCCTCATAAAGTCAGTCCTAGAATCTATCCTGGGTTTTTAGTATTCCCTGTCATGGATTCGAAAGGGAATATTATCAAAAATACAGAAAATATATTATAGATATCTTTGGG
The DNA here is from genome assembly GCA_031772625.1 of Pinus tabuliformis. Taxonomy (NCBI): domain Eukaryota; kingdom Viridiplantae; phylum Streptophyta; class Pinopsida; order Pinales; family Pinaceae; genus Pinus; species Pinus tabuliformis. The sequence continues at coordinate 593,316,513 of CM062806.1, forward strand.
TCATGCAAAAGGAAGGTAGATTTTGTGTTTGGGTTAAATGGGATCAGATTTCATTACCCAAGGATTGTGGAGGTTGGGGATTGAAAAACACTCACTTCTTTACAAATGCAATTACTGAAAAAGTGGGGTGGCATCTAATCTCCACTCAAATTCTATTGAAAAAGGTGGTCTTGCAGAAATACATCAGCCCCATTCCCCTTTTGGATTGGATTTGAATGCAAAATAAGCATTGTTCAAATGCTTTGGAAAGAAATTATTCATGCTTTTGGGGTCATTAAGCTAGGAATTGTTTGGAAAGTTAGAAATGGGGAACATGTGAGAATTGGTGAGGATCCATGGGTTGGATGTAATGAAAATGACCAACTACCTCTAGGCTTGGTGTTTTTTGCCCATGAGAGGGGTAATCATTCGTTGGAAAAAAATGTTGACCATGAGCGATCCACTATTTGGTCTCAAGGTTGGAAATCTCTTCATCAACCTTAACTTCCTCGAATTTTATGGAAGAATTGGCAACAATACACATCCTCTCTTAGAAATTCCCATGTCCACATATGTGACAAAGAATATGTCTTGGAATGGGCTTAGCAGTGGATGGTTTTTATGCCCAAAAGCAAGATATATTTTCTTCAATGAACATAGAAAGTAAGTTGAAGCCTCCTAATGGCGGAAGAAGTTATTAAAGGTAGTGTGCCCAACAAAAGCACGTATTTTGCAATGGTTCATCCTAGAAAATAAAGTACCTACTTGGAAAATTTGATGAAAAGAGGAATATTAGGCCCTAGTTGGTGTCGGCTATGCAAAATCTCAGACGAATCGGTAGGCCATTTGTTTCTATTTTGTTCTTTCACAAAGGCAATATGGGCTTCAACTTGTGCAAACTTAAATATACATATAAGATGGTAGGGGGAATCAAACCTAGACACTTGGAAGACATGGTGGGTCACCATCAATCCAAAACAGCTCCGTTATATTCCCCTATTCTTGTCCTAAGGTATTTGGTTGGCCCGAAATGCTGAAGTTTTTAAAGAGAAATCAGTTACTCTTGATAGAGTAATGGCTCAATCCATCACTATTCTTTCTCTGATGGATCCTATTAATACAATCCCTCGCCAACATTCTATTTTTGAAGAAATAATTGACCAGTCTTTCCCATAGGATTATTTTGATGGTGCAGCTTCGAAGGAGGGGCCTATGGAGGGGTGCTATATTATTTATATCTACTTCACATTTCTACAAATTGAAAAGCAGTCTAGGATATGGCACGAATAATTTTGAAAATCTGATGAGTTTATAATCCTTTTTGTTTATGTTGATTTATTACATGCATGTATTTATTCAAAATTTTATTTTTCTATTGATGGAGGATTGTTTGGGAAAACCCCAACAATTACCTCTTTTGATATGTTTATATGTAATATGATATACAATGTTTTTTGGTGGATGCATATGACCTATTTTTTTGATCATATGCAGATTGTTAGAATAATCGGACTTCACAGAGTGTAGGATATGCACATAAAGAATGTAATATTCATTTTTCTTCTCTAATGAAAGTTATATTTTTTTCTTCAGAAAAAAAAATACATGAGAATACATCACTTCTTAAAACATTTTTATTTATTTATCCCTACCTCGCCAGGGACTATAACACTCGCATTACAGTCAAAGTGTGTTGCCTCTTAATTATTTTGTTGTGTTTTTGCAATTTTAGTGAAAGTTTTGGGAACATGCTGAATATTTCTATTTTCCCATAGATTCAAAACTATTTTTCTAATTTCTGGAAATCTTATTTCTAATTTTTGATTGGCTTAATGTTAGGTCCCTATAATACTAGTGATTCCCCCATTACTATTGTCATTGTAGCCCTTATTGTTATTATTGTGCCCCTATTGTCCCCATATTGTTATTAGTGTGCCCCATAGAAACCCACTATTGTTATTGTTATGCCCTTATGTTATTACTATTATGTCGGCTTGAATATATTGTGACCCCTTAGACTCGTATATATAGAAGGGAGGTTCAGTCATTTGTATCATCCAAGAATTTTTCATTTGTGTAATGTAAAGGAGGTTCCCCCCTCGAAGAGGCTGAATTCTAAGGCATTGATCTATCTTTTCTATCTTTTTGTGAGTTGGTTTCATAACATTTGGTATCAGAGCTTTGGATTCTAGGGTTTCGCTGCTCCAAACAGGTCATCATGGAATTTTCACTATAACTTTTTTCTGTGACATTTCAGAAGCAAAAAAAAAAAAAACCCATTTGAGCCAATTTTTTTCTAAACTTTGGGTTCCAATTTGAGAGCTTGTCTCACTATATTTTCAGAGATATGATCTGAGGAAGTTAGGGTCTTTGCAGACTCCCGAATTACATTCCAAACATGTGACCTGGGGAAAATCATCATACTTTTGTTTTGAGCATCAGATTGAAATTTCGTAAAAGTTTCAGAAAGAGAATGGCCTGTAGTTTTCTGTATATCAGTTTCAGTTACTAAGGTTGAAACAATGACATGTAGAACTCCGTACAAGTTCGCTCTACTGAACTAGTCTATATTCAGGTCACCGTGGGAGATTTGACATAACTCTTCCTTGGAGAATCCAATATTGATCAGACTTACAGGGTTAGAAAGAGGACTCAAAGGGCTACTGCAAGATGTGAGTTTAGATAATCGAGATCCACAGTTACGGAGATACAAGAAATTCAATATCGAGCTCTTACAAAGTAAAAAAAGGTGTGTAGTTTTTTTAAAATTTTGCATAAGATTGGTTTGAAAAATTAGTTTGAAGGAATTCAAAGGGAATAGTGAAGAATGATTAGCATCAATTGATGCCCCGAAGAAATAAAATGGAAACACCTAGTAAGCAACCTGAAATCTCTAGCATGACTCATGAAGAAGAGGAAGAAATGAAACATAATATATCAAAATTACAAGACCAAGTACAACAAATTTCACTCTCACAAATGGTAATTGAAGCCAAGATGAATGGTGTGGAATCTAATATGAATGGCGTGCAAGTTAGGATGGATGGCATGGATGCTAAGATGAATGGCATGGACGCTAAGATGGAAGAATTTAAGATAAATTTGAATAAGTTGCTACAAGAAATGGTTACTAATGGCGAAAGGGTAGTAAAGGAAACTCATGATGAGAACAAAAGAAATGTTAATCATGATTTCATAGACTCTAATGTTGGATTGAAGACCCACCATGTTCCAAAAATTGATATGAGGAAGTTTGATGGCAAGGATCTCGGAACATGGATACTACAGATGGAGCAATTTTTCGATCTCTATAATGTGAAAAACACACAAAAGGTACGTATTGCAACTTTATATTTGGAACCTGTCACACAGAATGAGTCGATCTTGCGGACAAGATAGACCTTCCTAGAATCTAAAGAAGACCTAATGACAAGCAAACCAATCACACACTATCTTTCTCTAAATATGCTTTTATAAACAAAGGCAAACAAGTTTTGTAGGGCCTACCTTAGGTCCAACGCAAGTTTGTGTAAGCCTTCGCTCCTTTGATCCAAATGAGCTCCCTTGTTGCGAATCTGAAAACACAAACAAGCAAACAAATTAAATAGCACCTGAAAAGCCAATATCATAAAACATATTTAACATGAAAGTCAAGGAATTCATGAAACAAATAACATGAGACAATTTGTTGAGAAAAATGAGTTTGATTGTATTAATTCAAAAGAAGAAGAACTTTACAACCTGTGCCTTGACGCTGTACAAGATCCTCCTAGGGTCTAGCAAGAAGTCTCCTCTACTTTGACAAGTTTCACTCTCTTCCCAATGAAGCCAAAAAGGTATGTGATCTCTCCTCTTAAGCTCAAATAGGAAGACTTAATTTCACCAGCATTTACCCTCAAAAATATTCAGCTTCTAACCTCCCTAGCAACCAGCCCAATGCCTAAATTTATAGTGCAATGGAGGGAAGTTACTAGGTCCTCCTTCAAAGGGATAAAGCCCTCCTTCAAAGGGATAGCTCCTCTCATCAAGGGATTAGCTCCTTCTCTTTTGGGATGCATGAACCACCTAAGAGCGGCCAATCCACGTCAAAATTCCTTCTAGAATCATCTAGAATTAACCCAAAGTGAGTTTTTTAGAATAAACTTGCGCCTTTTTGAATTTCACAGGGGTCCACACCCACACCTTTAGGGACAGAGCGGGCAGATCCACAGTTTTTGTAAAAATAAGGCGTGGGACCGCAGGCAATAGTGAGAGAAAGTGCGGAACCAGAGTTTTATTGATTTTCAATGTCTTTCCCTCAATTTCAAAGCTTGACTTGAAGAGCTGAGGCCTGAGACTTGCTTAGGAGGACAGTACAAGTGATGATAGACCCATACTGACTGCAAATAATCATGGTGACGATATTTTTGTGTAACAGATTTCCCCCTAAAGTGTGAAGTCTGTAGTAGATGAGGATTTCATTTATCATTTAGGAAGAGTGAAGTACTTTATCATTTCGAGGATCATCTTGTGGAGAGCCCGGTTGGAACCTTTAAAAACATTCAATGCAAGATACATATATGAGATCATATCATTGCTGAGGTAGACATTCCCATACTCAGATCAAAACTGACTTAGAAAACTAACTACTGCTCTGATACAGGAATGATCTTATAATACATCACAAGTATAGACTCATGTGGACACAGTATGGATGCAGCCATCTGTTTATGAATAGTCCATTAAATAATGAATACAAAATTACTCGCAGCCTGGATTGTGGAAACTAGATCCAAGGTCTTCATTTCTACTTCCCGAAACAGTACGATTCTATCCATGCGAATGAATGTGTTGATGTCGAACATGGTAGAAACCACTTGATTACCAGTCAATGATGTAAACTGTTAACAAGTGTGAGAGAAACCACCAGTGATGTCAATGGCTCTCAAAGTACCCAGTACAATCCATGAGATGTGAATAAATGTGTTGATGTCGAACATGTCACGGAATCCTTTGATCGAAGGTCTATGATGCAACCTGTCGTCAAAGGCGAGAAACCTGCCATTGAGGCATGCAGATCCCAAGGTACTGACGATTTCTAGATCATCTTTCTAAATAATGAGCTGAAGTCGATAGAAAGTGATTCGTCGCAGGCAAGCCCACAACACGAAATCATAGATCAAGTTGAAGAAATTTAGTTGCAAGGACTGACTCAGGGATGGTCAAGATGGATGACAGATATTTTGTAGATGAATGGCTTATTGGCAGTGACCTCTTGAACACATAACGACACGACAGATGGCTTGGTGACAATTGACCCAAAGTTAATACCCAGAAACTGGCTGAAGACTTTCAATGTGGTTTGATCAACTGTTAGGCAAAGGATTTCCCAACCCAGGTGAATAAAAGTGTCGTGTTCAAGAGTGGTTACAAAGTATGACAAACAGGCTCATTTTTCTCTCTTTTCCCCCACCATTTCTGGCAAGTGCCTCTTTATTTTTGACAAGCTTGAGGAGGATAACATTTGCTTGATTATAAGCTCATTCTTCGGATGAGTCCAACTTAGTTTAAATTCGAACCCTAAGAAGGAGTGGTTCGTTCCTGTTTGTAATTGAACAAGTCCTTTACTGTGAAATTTTAACGAGTCCAGTATAGGAGAAACTCGACGTTTTTCAATTTTAGAGAGTCTGAAAAAACTTAAGAAGACTCCAGGGTTGACCTTTTTCGTAAATTTGTGTCTCCCAAGCCCGAAAAAGTATAAAATAATACTTGAGAGAACCGCTTGATCTTTTACGACCAAGGAGTACTTTTCGTAATTAGTGCCCTTGATCCGAAAAAGTAAAAAAGTGATCAACGACACGTCGTTTTATAACCAATATCAAATTTGAAACGACAAAAATCCGGCAATCTTTTCATGTTTTTATGGTTAGAAAAGAGCTGTAAGTGGACCGTCTTTTAATTCCATTTTAACGAGTTTAAAAGAAAAACTCGACGATCTTTTCATGTTTTAGGAGTCAGAAAAGAGCTTAAAGGTGACTCTAAATGTTTTTTCGTCGAAAATGATAGATTTCGCCTGAATAATCCGTTATCCTGAACAAAAACGCAAACATTACTCATACCTGTTTGAAATGGATAAAAATGTTGCAAAAATACCTTTCCAAAGTGAAACATAAACAAATTTGCAATTTATTTACTCAAAAAACTTATAAAAAGGGCCTTCGTCAATTCATTTTTACCGTTTGAGTTTTGGGTGAGAAAATAGTGCTTTTGTTCAGAAAACTTCCGTGAAGATTGCGGAAAATCCAACCGTCGGAATCGAACGCCTTCTTCTCCAGGTAATCCACATCATCCTACTCTTCATTTTTAACCGTTTCATTTCTTGTTTTAGGCTTTCATTTCATTTTTTGGAGGGTTTTTAGGCTTAAAACCCGCGCGTGGGGGCCTGCAGGTGTACCACTGCTGGCCCGTGGACCCCGACTTTTTATCCATTGGGAAAAAGTCAGGGGTCCGCACCTTCCATGTAGACAAGATGCGGATCCACGCACTGTGTCTAACCCGGAGGGTGTGGTCCCCGCCGCAAGGGTTTTTAACCCAAAATTTCTCAAAATTGGCCCAAACAAAATAATTTTTAGCATCCTAATTTATCTTTTTACTTGATGCAGAGAGTACATCATGCTAGATTGGCGTGAACGAGAGCATGAGGATGTGGATGCTGCCGCATGGAATCATAAACCTTCGCTTGATGCTTTGAAGGCGTGCGGCTTGTACAAATTCTGGGCCATTCCTGGCATGAGGGCTTAGGTGGATTTCTTACAGTGGCTGGTTGATAGATGGAGCATACAGGACCAGTGCTTCTTCATTGGTGGCCACCAGCTCGAAATCGAGCCGGCAGACATATATTTCTTGACTGGTTTGCCTAAGAGAGGCGAAGACTTGACTCTATTCGGGGCTAGGCCAGGTGGCCAGTCTGTCGATAGCCTCCGGCTAGAGTTCTGCAACAGCCAGGCTAGAGACAAAGGGATAGACATAAAAACCATATCCCTTCCTGAACTCATGGTGATCGCGTTTACTGTCACCAGACTTTGCGGGAGTGCCGCATTACATGTTGCCACCGGATCCCAGATGCGTATGGCAGTTGATTGCTTTCGAGGCACCATCTTCAACTGGTGCGATGCTGTGTTGGCCAATGTGAAAGGCCAACTGACCAGGGCCAAGAATGGACAACTAAAGACCTTTGGTTATGGGGCTTTGGTTGTGAGTTTTGGTCTGGAGAGGGTTCCCATGTTGATCCCACAACACCTTACTATTGGAGCTGGGCTTCCTCGAGAGCCCAAACTGATGCGATGGGTCGCAGTTATGGCCCGTCATCCGGACGAGGGGACAGAGGTTGTTCGATTCAAACCTGAGTATTTCCAATGGTTGGAAAACCAGGTTTTTTCTATTCAGGACTTCCCTTACGCTGGGGTAGATTTTCGTGGTGACCCAGACATGGCTCTTCCACCAGGAGAGCAGTGGGATGATTCAGGTAAAATCATTTTCAACATTTTTCCTATTTAAATTTTTTTTTTTATTATTTTTCTATCGTCCAAAACTGATAGCAAAAGTTTCAAATGCAGATGTGGGTCCACAACGACCAGCTGCTCTTCGGCCTTACAAGAGGAAACAACCAGTTGCAGTCGCGTCAGCCCCACAGGACGAATCAGCAGAGGTTTTGGCCGAGTTGGAGGGTCATCTCGAGCGCTTGATAGGAGATATTCCGGAGACCACTATAGATGACATTCCTCGTCGACTTCAGCACTATGTGATTGGGGTCCCAGGACCTTTTAGGAGGTTCCTTTGCAAGGTGGCCCGTGCAGTGGTTTCTTATCGAGATCATCACCAGTGATAAGATGATCACCTATTGTGGGCACATATGACATTTTTGTTTTTTGTACTTATCATTTTTGCCGATCATAAGGTGTTTTTCAACCTATGATCGAGGACGATGTATTTTTTGACACACTCCTATATATATATATATCACTATTACCGGCTTATCTTGTAAATCATGTTATGGAATGGTTTTAAATTTACATGTATGATTATTGCAAATGTCTACTTAACATTCGAGAAGCAATTGCATCTGCTAATGTATTTAAAGATCTTGGAATATGCTAATATTCAATATAATCAAATTCACATTCCAAGAGACGCACTCTCAAAAATAATCTTAATAACACTGGATTTCTAATGGCATACACTCTATTAAGATGTAATACAACGAGTTCAGAATCTAACCTCACTATCAAACTCCGAATCCCAAATGAAATAGATTCAGATAATAACTCAATCACTGCACTATACTCGGCAATGTTGTTCGTTGTTTGACCGAGGCTTACCCCATGCATAGATACTAACTCGTCAGAGGGCGAATAGATAACCCAAGCTGCAGAAGAAATGTTCCATGTATTACGACAAGCACCATCAGCGAAACCAATGTATGTTTGGAGAGGCATCGACATCTGCAATATCAAGAGTAAAACCAAGATAAGCAGGAATAATGACGAAAAAACACTCTCTAAGCTAAGCACACTGTTTAAACTAAAACACACCAGCTAGAAAGAAAAGCTATCCTAACTAAAAATCTCCATACCCATTCTTTAAGCATAATACCTCTTCAGGTAAAGACCATTTCTGGGTTTACCCAAAGAGTCCCCGTCAAAGTCTACCAATTCATAGGCCCCTTTTGCTAGCTTTCGCTTGACAACATAGGGACCATGCCACATAGGAACGAATTTTCTAGTGCCTAATTTATCATTAGCTTGATCGCAAACTAAGACTAGATCTCCTTCCGAAAAATTTCGAGGGGTCACATTTCGATCATACTGAGCTTTCATACGTTTTGCGTGAGTCTCGATTGCCAATGCAACATCACGTCGATTCTCATCTAATTGAGCCAAGTATAACAAACGCTTTTCCTCTTCGAAAGTGGCTGGAAATAACTCGATGGCCATTTGCAGTGATGGGATTTCACATTCAATGGGTAACACAGCTTCCAGACCATAGACTAGTTGGAAAGGAGTGAACCCTGTTGATGTTTTTACTGAAGTTCGGTATGCCCAAAGCGCTGAAAATAGCATTTTATGCCAATTCGACCGATGAATCCCAATGATTCGTTGGATCATGATGAATAAAACTTTGTTGATGGATTCAACCAGACCATTAGCTTGTGGATAATAAGGGGTTGAACTATCGTGACACAAACCAAGCTGGCCTGTAAGTTCGGTCATCATAACGTTTCGAAAATTATGCCCATGATCAGTGATTATCGCTTGTGGGACACCAAACCTAGCAATTATATGATTGAACACGAAAATTGCAGCTGTCTTGCCGTCTGCCTCAAATGTAGGCATCGCCTCGGCCCACTTGGTAAAATAATCTACCGCAAGGATGATATACGCATGCCCCCCGGCCGAGTGAGGGTTACATGTAATAAAATCGATACCCCATTTGGCAAAAGGACCAACGACAATTATAGGGTGGAGAGGAGCAGGTGGAGCGCGCATCTTTTGATAAAAATTTGGCAGTTGTGGCATTTTCAGACCGCGATAATACAATCTTTAAACAAAGACAGCCAGAAGTAGCCAGCGCGCAATATCTTTTGGGCTGTGGCATACCCAGACATATGACCGCCACACGCTCCAGAGTGATAGTCATTTAGAACCCTTTCAGTTTCTTCGTGAGTTAAGCAACGTCAAAAAACAGAGTCTGCCCCACGGCGATAAAGAGTATCTCCAATAATCCTGAATTGTTGGGACTGGAATCGTATTTTCCGACGTTCTGACCTTGAAATTTCTGGCCGAAAGGATTAGGTCTGGAGATAAACGATGATATCCCCATACCATGGATCTAAAGTGATGATTAGAAGCAAGGATTCGTCCGCAATGGGCTCCTCCGCCACAATTTCTGTGTCAGCATGCGAGAAGTCACACATTAATTCCGCAAAAACTAAAGATTTCTTAGACTTAGATTTTTCAAATTCCAAGTTGAACTCCTGCAGGATGATGATCCATTTAGAGTACTTGCCCCCTAGCAATTGCTTGGTCAAAATGTAGATCATAGGGTTGCAATTCGAAATTACTGTAGTTTTACGTAGTAAAATGTAGTGACGAAAACGTTGGACAGCTTGAACAGCTGCCAATGCCAATTTCTCCACATGTGAGTATTTTAGCTCAGTTGGATTTAAAGTTCAACTAAGGTAATATATCACATGTTCAGTTCCGAATTCATCTTCCTGAACTAAGACCATTCCAATGGTGGAATGAGAGGCGGCGAGATACAAGAAGTAATCCTGGTTGTAGTTGGGAGGATGCAATAACGGTGCATGGGTCAACGCATGTTTAAGTGCATCAAAAGATTTCTGAGCTATCTCATCCCAATAGAATGGAGTATTCTGTTTCAACAACCGGGTAAAACCCTTTGTAACCTTGGCGTAGTTAGGAATGAATCGTCGTAAAAAGTTTGCTTTCCCTTGCAAACTTTGGAGTTGGCGAAGACTCGAAGGAGGAGGCAATTTGACAATAGCTTCGACCTTCGAGGGATCGACGCGAATGCCGGCTTTCGAAACTACAAACCCCAACAATCGACCCATTTCTATACAGAAGACACATTTGTGTGGGTTCAACCGAATCCGATAATGCCTACACCTCATAAATATTGCTCGTAAATGGACGAGGTGATCAGCTCGATGTAATGAATGAGCAGGCAAGTCATCGAGATAGGGTTGCACAATGTGCTTGATGTCATGAAACGCATAAGACATAGCCCTTTGAAAAGTTTCTCCGGCATTCTTGAGCCCAAAAGGTAATTTTCAATAAGAAAATGTCCCCCATGGACAAATGAAAGCCTTTTTTGGTTGATCGGTAGGTAGAATATTGATTTGATTGTATCTGGAAAAACCATCCATGAAGGAGAATATTTCGCTGCCAGCACAATCATCAATGATTTGATCGATATAGGGAGTTGGGTAATTGTCCTTTGGACAGGCTCGATTAATGTCCCTATAATCGATGCATATTCTTATTGTTCCTTGCTTTTTGTTAACCGGAACAATATTCGATACCCAATCCGTTAACGGGATCGGATAAATGAAACTTGCTTTGAGTAATTTTTCAACTTCTGCTTTAATTGCAGTAACTTTTCTTGGGTGAATCTGACGCAAACGTTGCCGGACGGGTTTAGCGTCTGGGTAAGTCTTGATCTCATGAACAACAATCGCAGGATCAATTCCTGGCATTTCCTCATAGGACCAGGCAAACACGTCGCGGAATTCTTGAAATAGGGCCTTATATATTTGAATTTCGTCATCTGTACACGAGGCACCTATATGAATGTTCTCAACAATTCTAGGCTTAACCGAAATGTCAATAGGAATAGTTCGAGAGATGTTTCCCAAATTTAACTCTGAATCAGGATGTTTCATTGGATTCTGAGGTTCCTTGACATATTCAGTCGTAAAAATTGATGAAAAATCATTTTCAAAATGATCATTCTCGGGTAAAAACGAAGATCTGTGATGGAGATCTTCCCATGGTAAATCATCTACACATAGGATTTCATGAATTTGCTCATCAGAGTGAACAAGTTCAGAAAACGTGATTGAATCCGAGCTTGATGTGAAAAGTGATTCTTCATGGACCACATTCATTAAGTCAATTTCGGTTGAAGATGGGTCGGTAAACGATTGCACGGCCTCATACGCAATTTCATATGGACTCAAAGGCATGACATCACCAAATGAGTCTATCTCAGATTCAGAAGGAATGATCCAAGGATCATCATAAACAATGGTGTCTGACGTAATCATATGAATGGTTGCAAATGAAGACGATGCGTTGATCGGAGGAAAAGGAAAAGTTCCCAGTAAACCGGCATCTTTAACTAGTCCTACTCCAACATCCTTATACGGGATAGTCGTTTTACTGACATGCTGAATACTTTCAGAAGAGGCTGGGTCGGATGAAAAGTAAGCCAGCTGGTCTATTGTTACGATCTTTCCATTATGAGGAAACTTTATAACCCGAAAGACTGATGAAACGACCGCTGTCATAGCGTAAGACCAACTTCGACCCAAGAGAAGGTTGTAATCTAGAGGGGCATCAACCACCTCCACATCTAGATTAACGGTTTTTCCTTCAACCCCTATAGGCAAATCCTGTAGAATGCCAAAAGGATGAAACCCACGGCCATCAAAGGCCTTTAGAATCGTCGGGGATTGATTTAGCGAAGGAGAACCAAGCGATCTCCAACACTGTATCGACATAATACACGTTGAGGCTCCCTCATCAATCACAGTTCGATGAATAGGCCTGTTTTTGACTATCACTGGAATCTGGAAAGCCATTTGATGAGGTAAGCGCGGTGTACTATTTTCTAGATCGAAAATTATTAGGTTCGAGTCCTGAATGTCAACAGCTCCTATAGCCGACAAAAGTAATTTACGCTGTGCTGGACATGATTGCAGCACTTCCAAAGCCGACATTGCTGAGGGTGAAACAGCTAAATCCTCAACAATGTTATAGTTCTGAGCCGCTCTTGCATGTGGATTGAAAGCTGAATTTCGAAGTATACCCTTGGCAGGCGGTTTGATTACCAAGTCTGGATTAGGTTTCTCGATCTGTAGTGGATCGGAACCGGGAGCTGAGGTTGATGGATTAGAATGAGAAGATTCTGCTTCTTTACCATCAACAGGACTTTTACTACCATAATCATGCGATCGAGTCACAATCCTAACATGGGACATCATCAGTATGGGTTCTTCATTGGCACTCGAGGAAGAACCTATCATCTTACTGTCTTGAGCTGGAAAAGGATCCTTCAAAACAGCAGGCGTTTGGGAACCTTTGACAATCTTCGCAACCTCTGCACGATGAGGGCAGTCTCTTGTAAAATGTTCATCGTCACAAATGAGACAAGGATAACGAGGTTTGCGTTTTTCATCATTGGATTCCGATTTTTCAGGTTTCTCCTTTGAATTTTTGTCCGTTTTATTCTTCTTCTTTCCTTTCTTCTTCCCACTGGATTTTGATTTGGCTGTAGATGACTCTACAACATGAATATCGGCGGAAATCTCCACAGAAGAATCTCCTGTCGGGGAATCAGGCAAGGTTATGATAGGAGAAGAATTCTTGGAAGACTTCTTCTTACTTTTAGTGTTAACCGTACCAATCATACCATCGGTGGCATGAGATCTCGAAGGAGCTGCAACGATTTGATTTTGCTTGGGAAGATCAGGGATTTTCTCGTGTAACGTACCTGAATGAGTATAGACCAGTCAAGGTACTGTGCTTGAGCAATTACTTTCTCCTCAGTAACAACTCCGGCTTTAGCTACATCTTCAGTGATTTTTGGCAACAAAGACTTTACAAACCATTCAGCCAAAATCTGATCCGGAATAAAAACCTTCACTAAGCGCCGTCGATGTCTCCATTCATGAATATGATCTGAAATGTAAGTGGACGTCAATTGCTTTAACAAAGTTAGTAATTCCGTGCCATTGTCATATCTGACTGGCAACTGAAAATGAGTTAAAAACGAGGTAGCTAATTGACTAAAATTATAAAAAGTGCCTCGCGGTAACTCAATGTACCACTTGGCCGCAAGACCAATTAGAGTGCGTTGGAAAAGTCTTAGACAGATTGAATCATCTGAAATGGAGTTAGACGCACACCAGAGGTGATAATTCATCACATGGTTCGACGGGTCCTCTCCTGATTTGCCTTCGAACTTAGGAATATCACTAGGCAACTTATTCGGCATTGGCGGCCAAAACAGAAGATAATTAATGGGATCGTTCGTTAGGCGCGACAAGTCAGGCAAGTCCAAAGTTGCGATAAATGGTAACGGACCCTAAAACTCTGGGTCATGAGACCAGCCCCAGGAGGAGGATATCCATGATAACTAGGAATAGGAATTGCATTTGGGATATTGTATCCTCCCGGAAAACTAGGATTAACCGGACCGTACTGGGGTTGTTGAGGTTGTTGATAAGTGTACCCAGGGTACTGTTGATACTGATAGACTGGCTGCTGCATAGTAGGACCGAATTGGTACTGTCCCTGGTACGGTTGATAAGTAAATTGTGGTTGACTTGTGACAACCGTACTTGAACCAGGTTGTCCTACAGGCATCTGAACCGAAGTTTGAATCGTAGATCCAGATGGTGGTAAAGATGTCTGAGGAGTAGATACAGGAACAATAGAAACCAGAGTTGTTGATACTCCAGAAGTAGGTGGGGTAGATTGAATAGATGTTGCGGCAGTTGCAGCAGTCGTTTGAGGTGGAGTACGAGGCGTACTAGGCCCAGGCTGAGAAACTACTGAAGGTACAAAAGTTTGAATATTAGACTGGACTGGTTGCTGGGGTGTACCAGAAACTAAGGGTTGTCCAGTTTGAGATGACAACTGTACATTTGGCTGCAACACTTGTTGAGTTTGCGATGGATCCCACACTAAATTCATTCCAGGGTACGGACCCATAAAAGGTTGAGAATATTGAGGACCATAACCGGGTTGAGGGTAGGATTGATAATTCAAAGGTACATTTCCCATTCCTTGAACATATGATTGACCGGAGGGTGGTTGGAAACCTTGGTTCAAGTAGTGACCTTGGGGTTGATACTCTTGAGGCACGTAATGATACTGGGGTTGACCTTGAGGTATAAATTGATACTGGGGTTGACCTTGGGGTACATATTGAGTCTGGGGTTGACCTTGAGGAACGTACTATCCCGTAGGTATGTACTGTCCTTGAGGTTGCCCCCCAGACGCAAATTGGGTACCTTTAGGTTGCCCCCGAGGCGATAATTGAGGCTGCCCCCCAGGCGGTAACTGGCGACCTTGAGGTTGAGGATTGGGAATAGAACTTGACATCATGAGAATATCTTCTACGCTCAATGGCTTAGTACCATTGCTTCCAGTTAATAACCCTTGTTCAATGGGTTGAGGAGATGCTCCCGAAAAAGTACCAGAAAGTGACTGATACCTAGAGGGAACAGAAGGACCGCCGTACAAAAAGGATTTGGGTGATTGAGTAAACATGGACGACTATCTTGACATATTTAATGGAGGATAGTAACCTCTAGGTGTTGGGTGATAAGGAACACGAGGTGGTGAAAAACTTAACCCTGGGTTTTCTAAGAAATTAGTCAAAGAAAGATACCAAGTACTACTCCTAGGTGGACTGTAAAAAATTGATTCACGCTCCCTTAGCTCAATAACAGGTTGATTTTCAGGGATAGGGATGCCTACTTCTTCTGGAGTAGCAAGTTCTTCAATAGCTATAAGTCCAGAAGGAAGATCTTGGGTGATTACTCTTTCTACCCTAGGTGAACCAGGACCACTAGAAGCTGGAGAAGCAAACCCCAGTGTTGGAGTAGCAGCAAATTCACTTTCAGGTTCAGATATTTCAGGTTCCTCACCTATATCACTAGTAGATGAAAAGCTACCAGTAACTTCGGAAACAGACACTGATTGTGGATTATAATCTGCTACTAAAGCTTGAAAATCAGGATGTACTACCAAAGAAGACTCTCCTTCTTCAGGTGACCCAACTCTACTGTCTTTAGGAGTTACGAGGACTTTTAAACCTTCAAGCTGGCTCGGTGAAAACTCAGGAGGTTGGCCCCGAAGTCTACGAGACTTCCTCGGTAATTCAGCCACAGTTAAAAACTTTTAACTACTTCACACGCAAACAAAGTAAAATCTCAATGAAAACCACCTAAAGCCTCTAAAGAACCAAAAAAATTTGAATCACACGCCTAAAGAATCTAGGAGATCAAACACACACAAACAGTAACTTGTCGTATTGAAAACACTAGTTGGTGATGAAATCCAACGTCGCAGAGTTCAATACAGAAATGGCGGTTGGAACAGTTACCCCGACAACCTGCTTAATGAATAGACTGGCACAAGTTTCTCCACTTAACCGTCTCGAGTGAAGAGAACCCCCCAGAAAATCCAAGTGAGTCTAGCCAACGTCTGCTCCAGGTACAGTGGGATCTTCCCACCACTGTCACTTCAGGAAGAATCCTAAAGAATATGGCCACTAAGGTTACCAACTGAAACAAATATACCTCGGGGAACAGTCTACGATCCGATATGCACGCAAGGGCAGAGTAGCAAGCTCAATCCCCTTGAAGGCTCCTTGACATAATCCAAGGTTTACCAACAAGTGACCCCAGGCTCCTCGACAATGGTTAATCCGAGGTTTACCGTTTTTAATACGTGAATATCTGGCGTCGTTCCCAATGAGGAAGGATTGATTCCCACACTGGTTCGGACACGATCTCGTGCTTCTCCTTTAAGAGGAGCTTTCCCAGAGCATAAATGCAACAATTGGATTTCTTCCCTACCACAAGATACAACTACTTGTTTGTTTTTACTATCTTGGAGAGTTAATTACTCTCCTACTCCAAGACACTAGCCTAAGCTATGTTGGTGTATCAGAGCCCTAGAAATAAAAATGTTACTAGATGAATTTTACTTTAAGCATTATTTCTATTGGTTTTTGTTTAATTCAAAAGGTGCGGAGATGAAACTCGTGGTATGAAGACTCGACTCAAAATCACTAAAAATGCACCTAAGATGATTTAAACAATCTTTTCTCTTCGATGAACTTCTAGCTAAGAAAGAGTTTGAGAATGCAAATACTTTGTAAACACAAATCCTTCTTAACAAACAAATTAAAAGAAGAGCTTTTGTCCTTTCCAATGCACGCAAAATGAGACAACTAGTTATTTCACAAAAATTTCCCTTTTTCGTTTCAAAGCACTCAACCACTACAAAAAACAAACTTTTTCCAAAAGAGATTTTTTTATTTTTATAAAACACTCAAAACTATGGAAATGACTAACTTTGAGATCTATAAATTATAAAAACCTATTTGAAGTCAAAGCCTACAAGATGTCTTTTTTAAGGATGTTTTACTTAGCTAGATGTAAGCTAAGGACCAATTTATGCAGAATCACAAATCAGTCAAAAACAACCAATTTTGTTTTCTTTTTAAAAATGAAAATCCAAACTTTTAAACACAAGCTTTTCGAAGTTTTGTAAAGAGAAAACACAAAGCGGATTCCTCAACAAGGGTAGATTTGATTAATGGTTAGACTCATAAGAAGGCTGGTAGACACCAAGGTGATTTGAGGTCCCTACAGCTTCTAAGCTCAGAGCTACTACAAGACCAAAACGAAAAACAAACCCAACAAGCAAAACTCCTAGGAATTTCACCTAAAACCCTAACACCAATGAAATCAACCTAAGGAAAGCTTCTGACAGGTTATATGCAGGTCTGGGCAGTAGATAATAACTTCTATACAAAAACTAAGCTGACTAACAAAGGAAATCTTAGGTTTTTCAAAATTTTGACAGGGTCCGCAGGTCCACAGTTAACATAGGTGTGGTCCCGCTCTGTGCTAAAAGCAAAAGTGCGGATAAGTACGCACTATGTTAAAAGGCTATGGTGCGGTCCTCTCCCAAAGCTATGAAAAACGAAAAATAACCCTGGATCTACAAACTCTACCCAATTCCACACACAATAAGCCAAAAACAAGGAAAAAATCAATTCCCCAGCTGAGTTGCCATTTTGTCACACGGAATGAGTCGATCTTGAGGACAAGATAGACCTTCCTAGAATCTAAAGAAGACCTAATGACAAGCAAACCAATCACACACTATCTTTCTCTAAATATGCTTTTATAAACAAAGGCAAACAAGTGTTTTAGGGCCTACCTTAGGTCCAACGCAAGTTTGTGTAAGCCTTCGCTCCTTCGATCCAAATGAGCTCCCTTGTTGCAAATTTGCAAACACAAAGAAGCAAACAAATTAAATAGCACCTGAAAAGCCAATATCATAAAACATATTTAACATGAAAGTCAAGGAATTCATGAAACAAATAACATGAGACAATTTTTGAGAAAAATGAGTTTGATTGTATTAATTCAAAAGAAGAAGAACTTTACAACCTGTGCCTTGACGCTGTACAAGCTCCTCCCAGGGTCCAGCAAGAAGTCTCCTCTACTTTGACAAGTTTCACTCTCTTCCCAATGAAGCCAAAAAGGTATGTGATCTCTCCTCTTAAGCTCAAATAGGAAGACTTAATTTCACCAGCATTTACCCTAAAAAATATTCATCTTCTAACCTCCCTAGCAACCAGCCCAATGCCTGAATTTATAGTGCAATGGAGGGAAGTTACTAGGTCCTCCTTCAAAGGGATAAAGCCCTCCTTCAAAGGGATAGCTCCTCTCATCAAGGGATTAGCTCCTTCTCTTTTGGGATGCATGAACCACCTAAGAGCGGCCAATCCATGTCAAAATTCCTTCTAGAATCATCTAGAATTAACCCAAAGTGAGTTTTTTAGAATAAACTTGCGCCTTTTTTACTTTCACAGGGGTCCGCACCCACACCTTTAGGGACAGAGCGGGCAGATCCGCAGTTTTTGTAAACAGAAGGTGCGGGACCACAGACAATAGTGAGAGAAAGTGCGGAACCAGAGTTTTATTGATTTTCAATGTCTTTCCCTCAATTTCAAAGCTTGACTTGAAGAGCTAAGGCCTGAGACTTGCTTAGGAGGACAATACAAGTGATGATAGACCCATACTGACTGCAAATAATCATGGTGACAATATTTTTGTGTAACAGAACCAAATAAGTTTGTATGGTATCGATGGCTTTTCTCTCGTAAACAAATTGTCACTTGGCCAATTTTTATGGAAGAAATGATATCACATTATGAGGATACAAAAAACAACGCCTTTTTTAGCCAATTGATAAATCTCAAACAAAAGGGTTCAATGATGGAGCACATTGAGGACTTCCAAAAATTGAGCATAAGGGTAAAAGATACTTCAGAGGAGCATAGGATTGATGTGTTCATAGGGAATTTAAAGGATAAGATCCAACATGAGGTTCGCCTTTGGGAACCTGATTCATTGGAGAAGGCATTCAGGTTAGCAAGGAAAATAGAAAGAAAAATTATGGAAACCAGGAAGCCTACCACTCACAACTATAAATATGGAAGTGTTTTTGCCACTAGCCTTCCACAACCTACAAGGTTGACACCACAACAATTGGAAGGAAAAAGAGTAAAAGGGATCTGTTACAGTTGTGATAGCAAATACACTAAAAGTCATAAGTGTGCTGAGAAGAAATTATTCTACATAGATTGTGAAGAGGAGGAATAAAAGGAACAAGAAATGTCAAAAGAAGAGGATATACTCTAGGAACAAACCTTAGATAAAGAAGAAATGAACCCAACCATATTTGTAGAATTTTGTAGAATTTTCCTACAAATCAGCTAGCTTTGATACCATGTAGAAATTTCCCACCTGTAGATCAACCTGGTAATGCAATGTACTAAAGCAAAACACTTGATCTACTTCTACAAACAATTTAGCAGAAGCTTAAGCAACCATGAGCAACATCAATAAGAACACATATAACTGAGAATGAGAAATCAATCACACATAACACAAGATATATCCAGGGGAAAGCACTAGCATAAAACCCCAAACATGTATTATCAATCAAGTGGAAATCCTCTTCACAATACAAAAAGAATAAGCTCAATAGCTATCCTGCTCTCTCTGTACTTTGATGATCTTCAATCAGAAGATGAAAATCATGGACTACCTAGGCCTCAATATATAGGCCACAAGTCCTCCAATCTTCTATAATAGATCCTTCTCCATGCAAGGAATACTTACTAGAAATATCCAAGCATCTGATAGTACATGGTCCCACATCTGATCTCAACTGGGTCTCTGACAGAACTAACATGCAACATTTATCCATGAGCGAATCCTTAATTATCTAAAATAATAGTTGTCACATGCATGCAAGCATTAACATACTATATTTTATTATTTTAACAACTTGTTAAAATAATCTAATTGGACTTGACTAGTTAGAACTAAGTCAACTGATTCTCTCATTATAGAACTCATACTTATTCCCTCAATTAGTGGAGAAAATTAAGGATAAATTCCTCAATCAGTGGGACAACTCATGTGCATGCTCACAAAGACTTCAAATTCGAATTTCCTTAACTAATTAACTCAACTGAATTAATTAATTAATAGTTCCAACTGCTGTTAAGACCAAAATTAATTTTACTTCGTATAGATAGACTAGGGATTGCTATAAATAGGAAGGGACCCAGAAATGCTATTTTTAGAACTTTCTATTTTTAGCAATTTCACCTCTCACTCAATGTGGCTAATGACCTCACTGGTCAAATTGCTATTTTTAGACATGCTATTTTTAGCAGGTCTATTTTTAGCACATTCTAAATTTAACATTTCTTGTTGCACATTTTTCAACACTCCCTCTCAACAAGAAAGGATTTCTCTTGAACCTGATCCTGTAACTCTGGAATGTTCTGCATGCAACACATCTACCTGGTCCACTTGCTCCAACAACACTTGGAACAAAAACACTCCCAACTGACCACTCTGTTGGGCTAGGAACATACTCTGATGCTGAAGCTCTACCTGCTGCTAACAAGTGCTCCCTCTCTGACATTTGCGCTACTGCAACATCTCCATGCATCTTTTACCATTGCACACCTCTCTGTGCCACCTAGCACTGTGAAAAACACTTGTGCCTCTCTCATTGCTGCATCCTGCTAGCTATGCGCTATCCCGGGATTCCCTACACTGTCGCTCTCTCTGCCGCTCCATCCGCATCTCTCTCTACCCAATCAGTCAGTTCCTGCTACTCCACATCGGGGCTCTTGTAGCAAGGTCTCATCCAAGAGGTTGGGTACCTCAAGGGTCCTACCCCTCCTCCTTGGGACGATCACTCTATATCGCCCCACCTCCTACCTGGAGGTATGGCTGCATGTGATACCTCTGCCCACGTGGTTCGAAGTTTCCCCCTACTGGAGGTCTCTGCATGAGTATATGCCTTTAATCGATCTCCTCTCAGCTTCCCCTGTTGTGGTTAATCCATAACCTCCTGAATTTGTTGCACCAATCGTGGCTCCTCCACAATCGTCTGAGACTTCTTCTGGCTCTGCATGTTGAGAGGTAATATACCCTCCCTCTCAACCACCAAGTCTCTAACCTTTGCTTTTCTCCTCAAGGCTTTGCATGTATCGTGTACCTCAAGTGCATACAGGTTCTTGGCTAGCACACCAATCTATTTCCACTTTCCCGTTGTCACGAAATTTTCTAGAAAAGGAGCTGATTTTAAATCAGTGATATCTCCCTCATCCAAACTCTGATTCAACCGATTTTTATTTTGATTTTGGGTATTTTTCTGCAAGGAATCCAAATCTGCTATTTATTTCTGAAAATTTTGTACAGAAATTTTCAGATCGTCTCTACAAACTCTCGGCTCAAAACTCAAAACTTTGAAATCTCCTCTCAGTATACTATTCTCTCCTTGATCACCTATGCTCCAATACCATGTAGAATTTTGTAGAATTTTTCCTACAGATAAGCTAGCTTTGATACCATATAGAACTTTTTTTACAAATAAGCTAGCTCTGATACCATGTAGAAATTTCCCACCCGTAGATCAACTTGGTAATGTAATGTACTAAAGCAAAACACTTAATCTACTTCTATAAACAATTTAGCGGAAGCTTAATCAACCATGAGCAACATCAATAAGAACACAGATAACTGAGAGTGAGAAATTAATCACACATAACACAAGATATATCCAAGGGAAAGCACTGGCATAAAACCCCAAAAATGTATTATCAATCAAGTGGAAATCCTCTTCACAATACAAAAAGAATCAGTTCAATAGTTATCCTGCTCTCTCTGTACTCCGATGATCTTCAATCAAAAGATAAAAATCATGGACTACCTAGGCCTCAATATATAGGCCACAAGTCCTCCAATCTCCTATAATAGATCCTTCTCCATGCAAGGAATACTTACTAGAAATATCCAAGCATCTGATAGTACACTGTCCCACATATGATCTCAACTGGGTCTCTGACAGAACTGACATGCAACAGTTATCCATGAGTGAATCCTCAGTTATCTAAAATAATAGTTGTCACATGCATGCAAGCATTAACAAACTATATTTTATTATTTTAACAACTTGTTAAAATAATCTAACTGGACTTGACTAATTAGAACTAAGTCAACTGATTCTCTCATTATAGAACTCATATTTATTCCCTCAATCACTGGAGGAAATTAAGGATAAATTCCTCAATCAGTGGGACAACTCATGTGCATGCTCACAAAGACTTCAAATTGAAATTTCCTTAACTAATTAACTCAACTGAATTAATTAATTAATATTTCCAACTGTTGTTAAGACCAAAATTAATTTTACTTCCTATAGATAGACTAGGGACTGCTATAAATAGGAAGGGACCCAGAAATGCAATTTTTAGAACTTTCTATTTTTAGCAGTTTCACCTCTCACTCAATGTGGCCAATGACCTCACTGGCCAAACTGCTGTTTTAGCAGGTCTATTTTTAGCACATTCTAAATTTAACATTTCTTGTTGCACATTTTTCAACAATATCTTGTAATGCATTGGCTAGAATTACCACTCCTCAAACTATCAAGATAGAAGGACATATCAAGAAGAAAAAGGTAATAGTGTTGATTGATTCAGGAAGTACCCAGAATTTTATTCATTGTAAGATAGCCAAGGAATTGAATTGCTTTCTATATCCAGCACCAGAGTGTTAAGTGATGGTTGCAAGTGGAGGAACCATAAATTTCTCTAGAAAGTGCCATAATTTCAAGCTATCCATGGTATAATATGTATTGAATAGCCCAATGATTTCCATTCCAATGGGTGGTGTTGATGTTGTACTAGGAGTCCAATGGCTACAATCCTTGGGTACAATAGCTTTTAGTTTTCAAGAACTTTTCATGAAATTTTGTGCGAAGGAAAGGAAGTTGAATTAAGGGGTATTGCAGGGAAACTGAGAAAGATAATCATATCTAACGGTATGACAAAGCTTATAAAGAAGGAACAACGAGGCATAATTGCACAATTATGTTCACTAGAGGTTCCCACATCGAAATCATCTATTTCTCCAGATCTCCAAAAAGTCTTGGACAATCATTCCAAGGTATTTCAGACTCCCAAAGGCCTCCCAACTATTCGTGATCATGACCATGTTATTCATTTGATACCAGGAAGTGTTCCTCCAAACATCAGGACGTAGAGATATCCCTATGCCCAAAAGAGTGAAATTGAATGTATGGTTGTAGAAATGCTAGAGCCTGGTATAATTCAACCTAGTCAAATTTATTTATCTGCTCCAGTAGTATTGGTGCACAAGAACAATGGATCATGGCACATGTGTCCGGATTATAGGGAGCTTAACAAGCTCACTATTAAAGATAAATTTCCCATTCCTATCATTGATGAATTATTGGATGAATTGCATGGATTAATTTACTTCACCAAGTTGGATCTTTGTTCAGGATATCATCAAATTAGAATGAAGAATTAAGAAATTTTGAAAACAACATTTAGAACTGATGAGGGTTATTATGAATTTTTGGTCATGCCTTTTGGCCTTACCAATGCACCTTCTACATTTCAAGGTTTGATGAATTCCATTTTAAAACCCTTCCTTATAAAATTTGTGTTAGTATTTTTTGATGATATACTAATCTACAATAAGTCTTGGAAGGATCATGTTCAATGTGTAAACAGGGTGCTCAAACTATTGGAGGAGAAGCAATTATATGCAAAAAGCTCCAAATGTTTCTTTGGAGTACAAGAGGAGGAATATCTGGGTCATATTCTATCTCATGAAGGTGTTAAGGTAGACCCTAGAAAAATTAAAGTCATTAAGGAATAGAAAATCCCCACATCCATAAAGCATCTACGAGGATTTCTCCGGTTGACAAGTTATTATCGCAAGTTTTTTAAGAATTATGGGAGAGTAGCAGCACCTCTAACAACATTATTGAAGAAATATGCATTTTCATGGACTCCAGAATCAACAAAGGCCTTCGAACATCTTAAAGAGGCAATGTGCCAAGCACTGGTCTTAGCTATGCCAGACTTCACAAAAACCTTTATTGTGGAATTTGATGCTTCAAGAAATGGAATTGGTGTTGTTTTAATGCAAGATGAAAGACCCATTTCTTTTGAAAGTCATCCAATCAAAGGAAATTCTTTAGACAAAGCTATTTATGTGAAGGAAATGTTGGCAATACTACATGCACTTAAGAAATGGCGACCCTACCTAATGGGAAGACACTTGAAGGCAAAAACTGATCATGATAGTCTTAAATACTTTTTAGAACAAAGATTATCCTCTGAAGAGAAACAAAAAGGGAAGCAAAATGTTGTGGTTGATGCACTCTAAAGAAAGGATGAGGATGTGGAAGCATTACTATGTGCCATTTCTATTATCCAACCAGATTGGATATATGAAGCAAGGGATGAATGGAAGAATGACGAAGAAGTGTGGGCACTCATTCAAAAGTTACAACAAGATCCCTGTACATCTGATACATTTAGCTGGAAAAATGATTCGTTATGGTACAAAGATCACTTATACCTATGTAAGAATTCCCAACTCAAACAAAAGATTCTTATGGAATTGCACACTTCTCCCTTAGGAGGGCACTCAAGATTTTTAAAAAATTACCACCAGGTTAAGAAGGAATTTTTTTGGGATGGCCTTAAATCGGATATTCAAAAGTTTGTGGTGGGATGTTTGGTTTTCCAACAAACTAAAGTTGAAACAATTAAGACCCTAGGTCTATTACAACCTTTATTCATTCCAAGCCAACATTGGGAGGAGGTTTCAATGGATTTTATCACAGGTTTACCCAATTCCAAAGGAAAGAGTTTCATCATGGTGGTAATTGACAGACTTACCAAGTATGCACCCTTTTTGTGCATTATCACATCCGTTAAAGCCGATATGGTTTCTACTGCATTTATGGAAACAATTCAAAAGCTACATGGAAACCCAAAGATTATTGTAAGTGACAAAGATCCCATTTTCACTGCAAATTTTTGGACAAAATTATTTTCTTCTCTTGGTACTCAGTTAGCTCATAGCTCATCTTATCATCCTCAATCTGATGGGCAAACTGAGATATTTTGGAAGGATATCTTCGTTGCTTTGTATCTGATAAACAGACACAATGGGTCAAATGGTTGCCTCTGCCTGAATGGTGGTATAACACTTCCTTCCATACTGCAGCAAAAATGACCCCATTTATGGAACTTTATGGATATCATCCACCATCCATCACATCATATTTAAGAGAAAATTCTAAGGTTCAAGCAGTGGAACATCACATCAAGCATCAACAACAAGTTATCCAACTCTTAAAGGATAACCTCACATTAGCACATAATAAAATGAGACAATAGGCAGATCAACATCGTAGTGAAAGAAGTTTTGATGTAGGTGACTGGGTATTCCTACGGCTACAACCATATAAACAAATCTCTCTCAAGCAAGCTATGAAGGATAATAAATTAGCACCAAAGTATTATGGTCTGTACAAGGTGTTGCAAAAGATTGGTACTGTGGTATACAAATTGGAGCTTCCTGCATCTTCCCAAGTGCACCCAGTTTTCCATGTTTCATGTTTAAAGAAGGTTATAGGTGACAAGCTCCCAGTTTAAACAATATTGCCAGAACTTGACGAGGAAGGAAAAATCATATTGGAACCAAAAGTAGTCACAGAATCAAGAACTAGATAGTTACAAAATCGATAAATTTTGGAGTATCTCATCAAGTGGAAGAACTTATCCACTGAAGATTCCACATGGGAGGATGAGAATTTTATACAGAAGCATCCAAAACTATTCAAGCATCGAGGAAAATGATTTTCAGAAGGAGAGGGGCATGTTAGGTCCCTATAATACTAGTGATTCCCCCATTACTATTGTCATTGTAGCCCTTATTGTTATTATTGTGACCCTATTATCCCCATATTGTTATTAGTGTGCCCCATAGAAACCCACTATTGTTATTGTTGTGCCCTTGTGTTATTACTGTTATGTCGGCTTGATTATATTGTGACCCCTTATACTCCTATATATAGAAGGGAGGTTTAGTCATTTGTATCATCCAAGAATTGTTCATTTGTGTAATATAAAGGAGGTTTCCCCCTTGAAGAGGCTGAATTACATGTGTCTTGGGAATTTTAATTAATAACATAAGCCTTCATGGCCAACACGTTCTTCATGCATGGATTATGAATATTTGTAAGACTATTTTGTGGATGTTTGTATTTCATGTTTACTTCCATCTGTGCTAAAGTAGTTGAACTATTTAGTTATTTTAGTACTTATGTTATTGAGAATGTGCTATAATGGTTGTTATCATTGGCCCATCCTTGTGGACTATTCTGTAGGATACGAGACAAATTTTTCTCTTTGATTAGTTGTAATGACTGTCGCGTCCCTTGTGGACTATTCAGCTAGATGTTAAACAGATCCTTCCTGGTTGCGTGTGTCTCTATGAGGGTGGTACTATTACCTCTCTCTTAGAGGCTCACTTTACTCTTTCCCTCCGCAGTAGAAGAACTTTGACACACCTACAAACGAACACTCATCAAACACACATTCTTGCTTTTCAAAGGCACCATTACAATCCTTTGTCTTTCTGACAATTAGATTCAAGACAAATCTTTAAGAATTTGACAACCGGGCCATATTTTGGATGGGGTTCCTATCCCAAAATATGTGAGTTTTTATTGGGACCACATATCGGGGAGACCCCTTGAATATTGGCGGGTCCAACACCATCAACATTTCTGGTGCTATAAGGAGGGAAACCAGGTTTTTATGGTGGATAACATCACCAAATCCAATCTTACATCTTCCAACCAAGGCAGTAACATTCCCACGATCTCCCTTGCTCACATTCCAGAAGTTGGTGAATCTTCTCAGCTCGAGCTTGTATAAACTTGTGAAATCTCTTATGATCAAATACAGGCCATCCATTTTATAACCCATAAATTTACAAAGGATATTGGATTAATTCTGGGAGTACACAACCTTCCTTATTTTCCAAAGAAAAACCCAACCACCCCTACCAGGATAATGGTTTCTACGATTGAATATTTGGTTGTCACCACCCTTGAAGAATTAGAGAATTTTGTGGAAAATACTGAGAAGTTAGAAAAACATCCACCATACAATGATGGTGATGGAGATAACGTTGTACTCTCAGACAACTCTTTCTACGGGTTAGGCGATGAAGAAGAAGAAGAAGAGGCATCAGATTTTGACAAAGAGGAGAAGGACAATGATGAAGATATGGCATACCAAGATCTGGATTAGATGTCTATGGGACCACTTGCGATACTGAGTATTCTACATAAGATGCCAAGACATTTGGAGAAGATTTTAACGAAGTACGACCATAACAAAGCAATGGAAGCAAAGGACCATATGGAAAACTTCTACCTACATCTACAAATTATAGAGCTATGTTACAATGATGTTGCATGAAAACTTTTCCGTGCACCTTACATGGCATATCAACTGTATGGTATCATAGTCTTCCTCTGAATTAGAAGGGGTTTAAGAAGATTTTTCTTGAAAAATTTGTTGATGACAAAACCCTACCATGTTGTTGAAAGATTTAGGAAATCCTAAGATGGAGCACAAAGAAAAGGTGAAATATTTTAATCAGAGGTTTAACCATATTTTGAATAAATTCCAAACAAATAAAAAACCCCACGACTCCATTACAATCAATTACTACACATCTGCATTGCCAAAAAGCATTGCGCAGTTTGTGAAGAGAAATGCGAAAGAAACTCTTGCAAAAAACTATGAAGAGGAAATTGCAGTTGAAAAGGAATTGCATGTGATTGGGGTCATTAGAGATGATGAACTAGCTAAAGACTCCAAAGACACGGGTAAAAAGTCTCAGGCCTCCATAAACAAGGACAAGGAGAAAGAAGCTATCGATCTTGAGATCTTGAATCACACCATCAAGACTCTACCAAATGAGTGGGAAGAATTGAAACAAAGGTCAAGAGAGACCATCGTGATCAGAAAGCCTCCCAAGTTCAACTTTCTCAGAAGGACTACAAACTCCAATAACAATGGTGTTGAGTCCCAAACTTGCATCTTCCCTCTACACCTTTTTAGCCTTATTTTCCAGTTACTTGACCCACCAAGTTGTCAAATCATTGCATATTAGTTTAAAAAGAGCTTATAAAATGGTTTCCTAACTATGTCTTGTGACTGCTGTTTGATTTAGATTTTTGTTCAATCAGCTGTGGAAACTTGTCACTTTCTGCAGCCAGCTCAACTTTTCGCAGCCATTTTGTTGAAGTCTATGTTACAGGTGATTACTGGAGAATCCGGCCACATGGGCAAGCTGCAAATGATGTGTACATGGAGCGTGTCCCCTTGGTTCAGCCGAATCACTCACAAAAGGCCATGGTCAAGGACAGTCAAAGCAGTGGTCAACCTAAGAGTTTTGCGGTGGCACGACTCTATTTTTCACCACGTGAAGACCTGCGTGGCAAATTCCTTAATCTCCAGAGGTGTGCTAACACTTGTGGACTGCTCCGTGAACAAAATCGAATAACCACCACTCCTTAGATTTAATTGTCACGGCTACCATACTGCTAGATCTCAGGACGTGGTTATTCACGTGTCTGTTTAGCAGCGCAGAATTTAGGAATTAGTTGTAGCATCCTCAGTTATAAATAATGCGTTATCATACGCTTGTTAGCTAGCTTTTTATATGTAATCTTGACTGTTTTACGAGCCCACTGTGCCGTGCTCTATTTTCATGTTTTGACTGCATTCTAATATATGAGAAGACAGTGTTCTTAAAGTTCAGTTTGTGACTGATTGTTCATTGGCCGAGGTTGCAGAGGGCCCCTGTACACCAAGGCTCTGTAACTACTGTATAGTTTCTTGCTTTCCTTCATTATGTTACTGTTTCCATAATCATTTGCTTGTACATATATTACACTGTTCTGATATTCATATTAACTGCTGTCCATACTTTCTTTTATGCTTTCTCATGATTGTTAACTGATCAGTGTTTCTCTTTCAGGTTCTTGTAGATAGCCCGGGCAATTTCACATAGTTTTTAATGACTAATGACATGAAATCATCTTGTCCTTCTGCTGATTTATTTTCTGAGTTTTAATTCCAGCATTGTCATTTCTTTCAGTTCTGTTTTGATCATTTACTTTCATGCAATTTAGACATCATATTACTCCATTTGTTTATGATTACCTCCTATAGCCAGAGCGACTCAAATAGTGAGGGATCAGAATATGAGTTGATGTAGTATGATTTAGTTTACTTTTCTGCAAGTTAGTGATTAGACTACTCATGTCATTTTCAGGGATTGAAGTATGAATGCGTAGTTTAATCTTAGTTTCATTTTATGCAATTTCATTTCATGCAATTTAGATATCAGATTACTCAATTTGTTTATGATTACCTCCTATAGCCAGAGCGAGTCGAATGGTGAGGGGTCAGAATATGAGTTGAAATAGTATGATTTAGTTTACTTTGATTACAGTTTTTGAATTGCTTTAAGTTCAGTTTCTTTCTCTTTTTATACAGCAGCAAGGATACTAGTCTTCATTGTCACTAGCTCACTGTTTGGTACATTTTTATTTTCTCTTAGGAATTGATTTCATCACAGCAAGTTTTGAAACCTTTTTGAGAACTTTAAAGTTTGGAAAATCATTGTAGAAGTCGCCATTGCCATCCATATTTGAATTTCAATTCTGCCATCTCACATTAGGGAATCAGCAGAAGATAAACCCAAAAACAAACCAAAAACTCAAAAACGACAAAGAAATAAGAAATCGGTTTGTTGTTGGGAAAAGTATCCAATACGGAATGACCCTATCCCACTCTAAGGGTGATAGTACCTCAGCAACAACCGAATGCAAAGCTATTCGAGATTACTCCTTTATGAGATGTAAGAGAGAGGAGAAAGAGATCCACTAACTGTTATCTTCCGCTAATGATTGATCCATTCTTCTCTCTTTGCTGCTTGCTCCCAGCTCCTTGCTCTTTCACTGGCCCAGCTACACCAAGATCCTGCAAAATAACAAGAGGGAGAAACTACACGAAGCATACATTCATAATTGATTCAAGGATTAGAATAAATCAAATATACAAGTATCAATACGCCATTGAGACACATGCATATAGAAGAACCTCAAATGCTTTATTAATGGAAGAAGTAAAGTTCTGAGAGTGTTACAACCATAAGAGGCCCAATCCAGCAACACCTCCCAGCAGAAAGAAATCTCCTCTTCACCTCCTTCAAGAAAATCACCCAATAGTTCTATACTCAAACCAACAGCACTTCCTTACAGTCACAAAATTCCAGCCTCCTTTAGACCTCATGAGAGAGCTCTATATATAGGAGATTTGGAGAAAGGATGAGTCAGCTTGAGGCTGGCATGAAGCTGACTAGTGTCCTCTCCCACTTTAGTTATTCTTCAGTTCTTGAGTCCACTTGGAGTTTCTTGCTTCCACTTGGAGATATAGATACTCTTACTCATCACAAGGCGAATTCCCTGATCCAAGTGTCGTTTTGGAAGCTTCCTGGGCATTTGACACCTTGAGGAATGACTGTGCCACTTGGCCAATCTCGCCCAGCGTAGGTAGCCTTCATTACTGTTGACATTCAGCGCAGGTACAGAGTGGAGCAGTTGACATTCAGCGCAGATGCTCAGTGGAGCAGCTGACATGATCCAGAATTAGCTTGTTTTTGAGTGTTTTCAGGTGGAGAACTGATATTTAGTGCTGTGGTTTGCTGACCTTGTTCCTCTAGGGGTAGGAACAACATGTTTAGGGACTTTGGATCCCTCAGATTATTGACATTTCATGCTTCATGCTGTAAGGCACAAAAATGTCTATAACACGGTTATCTTGCATATACAGTGCACTTCACTTCAACAGTTTACGACTCTCGGATTGACATTTTAAATAGCAATTTAGGACACACTAAATTGACCAAACAAATGGTAACCAACCAGTCAAGTCTGTGAAAATCGCAAATGTTGTGTACAATGTTGAGAGTATCGACATGGACCGGTACTATTCATTTCATCAAGAATATCATTCAGAAAAGACATGCCCACAATGGAACTAAAACATGAATGCTCTTTCTACACATTTTATTGAAATAATACTTTCTGATGAGTAGACCGAGCCCGAGGAAGAAAAGGAAGAAGCAGCTCCAACCAAAGAAACTCCAAGCATAGGGCATGCAGTGAACACATTCAATTGCATACTCACAACTGAAAAGAGCATTACCGAAAAGTAGCCACTGAGTGATGGCCCGAGATAGAAGTAGAACAATCGGTATAATTTGAGAAGCTAAGGGCCGACCAGCAAACAAGAGTTGACGAAGCAGAAATTGAAAGAGAATTTTTTAAGGAATATTAGTCCGCCCGTAAACTCAACACAAAACACTCTCAACAAGTCTGGAAATATAGTTACAAAAAAAAGTACTTCCACAAGCAGTGAAAGCAAGTCCATCACTCTAGAAGTCGCAAACCAAGTTTCTCCTCCAGACTCTTCGACAATCTCCCCTACACTCAATTACAACATATTTGAAGAGATGAAGAAATCCTGTGCGAATACTTCACTTTTTTAACTGATGAAGATTGCGAGAAGTGGGACATTCTCCTATGTGCAATCAGATAGTCCTCCTCAAGTAATGATGCTTCTTTGCAGAAGGGATCTGGTAAGTCGTATGGTCCCCTTGAATACGTACTTAATGCTTTAATGATGGATGCAAACACACTCTGCCCTCAGTTTCTGTTAACATTTGAAAATTTCAATTATAATGTACACAATTGCTTAGTTGATTCAGGTGCATCAGTGAATGTAATTCCATTATTTGTCGTAAAGAAAATCAACACAAAATGGGATAAAACAGATGCACATATCATTAAGCTATATAAGACCCTTGTCCATGCAATTGGTGAACTCAGAAATGTTCTTATTATCTCATCATCTGATCACCTAGTTCATCAATGTATAAATATAGTAATTGTGGAAATACCAGAAGTATATAGTGTATTGTTGAGCAGGGATTGGTCCAACAAGCTACAGGGGTATTTTCCTACGGACTGGTCACGTTTATGGCTTCCATAGAAGGGCATAAATAATAAGATCCAGGTGAACTCAGAGAAGTACATGAAACACACTATTACTCCCTTCGATGGTAATATTGAACTAATGTATTTCATAAATATTATCTTTGGAAATTGCTTCTTGTAAACTGATATGGCGTACTATCTTGCTAAGCCATCCCCAATTCCACCAGACACACAGTTGGAACTCCTTCCTAGTCCAACTGATGCAAATGACATTTGTACAGTTAGTAGTTTTATTAATATTAGTAATAGTGTAGTACATAGTCCTTATACATATAATGTTTGGAAATTATATTTTGATGGTTCCAAAACACAGGAGGGCTCTAGAACTGGTTGTGTTTTAGTAGACCCACGAAAGAGGAAACATCTGATCGCCAACTGCTTGGAATTCGAGTGCATGAACATCACCGCAAACTATGAAGCACTCATTTTGGGTTTGCAACGATCCATTGACCTCAATGTTCTAGTCCTCAAAACAATGGGTGACTCAGAAATTGTTGTACGATAGGTACATGATACTATATATTGCGTGTCACATCATCTCAAAAGTTACCAGCAAGAGGTATGGTGTTTGATTTCACATTTACAAGCTTTCAATATTATTTTTGTTCCTAGAATACACAACAGAGTTGCAGATGCATTGGAAAATGTTGTTGTTAGGTTATCAATTCTTAGGGACAATTTTTCTTTAGAACTTATTTATAAACCATTAGTCCCTGACAATATCACTAATTTATGCATTTTCAATGATGACCAAAAAATACTTCACTTTATGGAGAACATTGATGTATTCAAGGATGCAGCTATCGACAAGGACGAGTGTGAGAAACAATTTCAGGATGCATCTTGCGCGAACAAAGAGAACCCCATGATGAAGGGCATGGTATCATTGGAAAAGTTGTATGACTTGAAAACCACTTTTGAGGGCTAGTCAATGCGAAAACGCACAGTTCAACATTGTCGCATGAACAAATAAATCTTGGAACAAACAATGATCCAAAGTTTGTTAATCTTGGTACTTGATGTAGACTGTAGGAGAGACAAGATTTTATATGCTTATTCAAGAGGTACTGATATGTATTCACATGGGCATATGATGAGCTCAAAACTCATGGCACACAAGTAATCTAGCATGTGATCCCAATAAAAAAATGGGGCCAAGTCATTCCAACAAAAGCAGTGGAAGGTACATATGATGCCTCTGATTCAAAAGGAGTTGAGGAAACTATTGGATGCTCGGATCATATAACAATTGTGACATTCTACTTGGTATTGAACTTGGTCCCTGTGAGAAAGAAGTCTGGGGGAAATACACTTATATGTTACTTTCCATAACTTGAATTGCACCTCAAACAAAGAAAATTACCCTGTGCCATCTATGGAATTAATACTACAAACAATATCGAGGTCAAAGATGTTTTCTTTGTTGGATGGATATTCTGGCTATGACCAGGTTCTAGTCTCAGAGTATGATAAACTGAAAACAACATTTCACATGAAGTGGGGTATGTTCACGTTTAAGAGAATGCCATTTGGGTTTATTAATGTCGGTGCAAAATTTCGATGTGCCATGGACATTGCATTCCACATATTGGTTGGACAGAGTGTAGTGGTATATCTTGACGATGTCAAGGTGTTTTCCAAGAAGAGATTTGACCACATATGCCATCTAAAGAAACTATTCAAGCGATGTCGTAAGTACGGGATATCCCTTAATCCAAAAAAGAGTATTTTCGTAGTGTCCGAGGGTAAAATCTTGGGCCATATTATTTCCAAAATTTGGATTAAATTATACATGGATAGGGTCGAAGCAATTACGCAGATTCTCTTCCCCGTGAACAAGAAATCTATGTAGTCCTTCCTGGGTAAAATCAACTTTCTTTGCAAGTTCATCTCTGATTATGATCCGATCGTGAAGCCAATATAGGGGATGGTAAAGAAGGATGAAATTTACAAATCGGACAAAAGGAAAAACGATGTGTTCTCATGTATTAAGCAAGCCATTACAGAAGCACCTACTTTGTACAACCCATATTTTAGCAAATATTTTATGCTCTACACTTTCGCTCCTGTTACTTCTCTCATCGTTGTGCTTACACAAAAGGATGATCAAAACAATGAGTGTCCAATATCTTTCATGAGCGCTAGCCTTCAAGGACCTGAACTTAACTACCCCACCATCAACAAACAAGATTATGTAATATACAAGGCGTTGAAGCACTTCTGGCCCTATCTCTTAAATAATCATTGCATCATCTTTGTTTCGCACCAAACAGTCTGATCATTGTTTGTTCAATAAGAGATGGGTGAGAGAAGAGCGAACTTGATGACTAGTTTACAAGAGTACAATTTAGAGTTCAAGCTAGTTCATAAAATCAAAAGCCATGGACTATGATGGATATCATCAGTAGCAGTAGACGCAAAAGAAGAATATCCTTCCAAATGGGAGTAGGGAAGTGAAATGTATAATGTTGAGAGAGCTTCCCCCACTACCATCACGAAATCTTGGTACACAGATGTGCAACACCTTGATCAAGACACCATTCCCTCCGAATTATCTGCACAACACAAGAGGTAACTTAGAACAAAATAATTATCTTATCAATTGATGCATGGGGTTCTTTTTATAAAGCATCATAACAGAGTGTTTCTCAGGTGCCTAGAAGTGCACGGTTTAGATAAAGTACTACACGATCTCCATTACAGACCAGTTGGGGGACACATCGCGGGTAACACAACTATGCATAAAGTTATGTGGGTCCATTTCTATTGGCCTGCATTATTCAAAGATGCTCATGCCCATGCCTGCAAGTGTCCAGTCTATCAAAACCGTGCTGACCTAATCAAGAAGTCAACCACACCATTGCATCCTATCGTAGTGGAAGAATCGTTTAAATAGTGGGGCTTTGATGTCATTGGAGAAATATTTCTACATTCGTCAAAGAAACATTGCTATAGATTTCTTCATGCTATGGACAAAAGTAGTTCCACTTAAATAGGTGAATGTCAGGGAATCATCAAATTCCTTAAGCAGAATATCATTTCCAGGTTTGACATTCCAACTTCACTTGTTTTCGATAATGCGACATATTTTTCATCATTAAAATTATATGATTTTTCATTAGAAAATGGAATTGTATTGAAAAATTCAGATAAATACTATCTGTAGGGAAATGGTCTTGCTGAGTCTACAAATAAGAACCTTATATGTATCATCAAGAAGACCATCTTCTCTAAACAAAGGAATTGGCACTCTGATTTGGTAAATTCCTTATGGGTTGACTGAGTCATTCCAAATCCCTCTCTGAACACGTCCCCTTTCTTCCTAGTGTATGGAAAAGAAGCCATCCTTCCTCCTAACATTTACTTTCCTGCCCTCAAACTTTCGCAAGAATCCTAGGGCAAGCCATTTTTATTAGTTCAACATAGGATGGACACTATTCACAATCTAAAATAAGAAAGGTTGAAATAAAAATAAAAATTTCCCTTCACCAGAGTCGTATCAAGATGTGGTTCAAAATAAGTCTGCAGCTAAGAATAACTTTAGTGTGGGTGACTTAGTCTTGAAGTGGGAAAAAGCTTATGAGGACAAAGGAAAACACACCAAGTAGTGATCCATATGAATTGGAGCATTCACTATTAACAAAAAATTTTGCCAACACACATATCGTCTGCAATTACTAGGCAAGAAGATTGACTCTCTCCCTATTAATGGGCAATACTTAAAACATTGTTTCCAATGATGATTTGGGGCTATTCCCTACGCTATGTACATAGTATTTTCTTGTTCGTTTGGTTTGTGGTTTTTTTTCGTCATGTAAATAAGTGTTGTGTTAGAAAATTATATATTACAGAGCAATGGAACACATAAAATATTGCATAAATATAAACACATAAAACAAGAGAGACATAGATATATGTGGTTCACCCAGTTTGGGCTACGTCCATGGAGAAACAACCAGTCCTTATTTTCATATTATCCAACAAACTGAAGAGATACAACCTACAATAGCTCCACTATAATTCCCTCTTTTCTCTCAATCTCCTCTCTCTTCCTCACTCAAAATATAGATCTACATAGACGCAATACAATTCTCTCATATATAGTGAGGGGTTTCCCTATAGGGA
Source organism: Pinus tabuliformis (assembly GCA_031772625.1). Taxonomy (NCBI): domain Eukaryota; kingdom Viridiplantae; phylum Streptophyta; class Pinopsida; order Pinales; family Pinaceae; genus Pinus; species Pinus tabuliformis. The sequence goes on from CM062806.1 coordinate 593,352,710, forward strand.
AAAAAACCCTAAATTAAACATAACTTCTACTGTCAGATCTCCGCCTAATGAACGACTCAAATTGACTACGAAATTACAACATTTTACAAGGCAATTTTACATCTATTCTTAGCTTCGGGGGCGCTACCCCCGATCCCTTCACCAGGTGGGGTGGGGGGGGGGGGGGGCCTCCTAAAGGTCACAGCCACCCCCTGCAGCGAATATTTTATGGGTGGCGTTGCCGCCCCATTACGAACTGGGGTCCAATGCGACGATACCTTTGAATACAAAAGATAATTAGGCTCCACACCCAACAATCTCCCACTTGGAGACTGATTATAACAACTCCACCACTGCTTCATTTGCTGGACAATGACTCCACTTTGGACCTGGCTGTTTCTCATCTTCTTCATCATACTTGAAGACTAATTGAAACTGAGCAAATTCTCAGTTTCTCCCTGGTTACAAATTTTGTTAACATATCTGCAGGATTCTGGCTAGTGTGTATCTTTTCCAGCTTCAACTGTCCATCTTCCAACGCTGACCATATGAAATGGTACTTGAGATGTATATGTTTAGTCTTGGAATGAAATGCAAAGTTCTTTGTAAGATGTATGGCACTCTAGCTGTCACTGTATAACTTTCCCAACTCCTGCTTCTTACCCAACTCATCCAGAAACCTTTGTAACCAAATCATTTCTTTACTAGCCTCTATAGCGCAACATACTATGCTTCTATTGTTGAGAGTGCAACAACACTTTGTAGTTTTGAGACCCAACTGATAGTTGTTCCACCTACAGTAAACACATACCCTGTTGTGCTTCTCTTGTTATCTCTATCACCCACCATATCTACATCAACATATCCATGTAGAACAATGTTTGAACCACCAAAGCATAATGCTTGATTTGTGGTACCTCTCAAATACCTAAGAATCCACTTCACCGCCATCCAATGTTTTTTTCCTGGATTGTTCATGTACCTGCTTACAACTCCCACTGCATGTGCAATATCAGGCCTTGTGTAGACCATTGCATACATTAAGCTTCCAACTGCTGATGCATATGGAATTTTAGACATATGAGCCATTTGTTCCTTAGTCTTGGGACACTCCTCCTTACTTATTTTGTAATGGCTAGCGAAAGGTATACTAACTGGTTTTGCATTTTTCATATTAAACCTTTTCAACACCTTTTCTATGTACTCACTTTGAGACAATGTTAATTTGCGATTCTTCCTGTATCTAGTTATTCTCATACCAAGGATTTGTTTTGCAGCACCTAAACCCTTCATTGAAAATGAGTTTTCCAATTTTGTTTTGAGCGCATTTATTTCCTACATGTTAGAACCTGCAACAATCCTGTCATCTACATACAATAACAATATAATATAGCTACCATCATTTTGCCTTTTGAGATAAGCACAATGGTCAGAGTGACATCTAGTATAACCTTGTTCAGACCTAAACTTGTCAAATTTTAGATACCACTGCCTTGGAGTCGGTTTTAAGCCATACGAGCTCTTCTTCAACCTGCACACTAGTTTCTCCTTCACTTTTACCTCATATCCTTGTGGCTGCTGCATATATATCTCTTCCTCCAAATCCCCATGGAGAAATGTTGTCTATACATCTAACTACTCAAGATGCAAATCTTCAGCTGCTACTAGACTTAAAATAGTTATGATTGAAGTCATTTTAACAACAGGAGAAAATATCTCATCAAATTCTATACCCTTTTTCTGTGCAAACCCTTTCACCACAAGTCTAGCTTTATACCTTTTTCTACCTCCATATTCTTCCTTCAACTTGTAAATCCATTTATTCTGCAATGTTGTTTTACCTGCAGGGAACCTGACTAAGTCCCAAGTCTGGTTATGTGCTAAGGAGTCCATCTCTTCTTTCATGGCTTGCTCCCACTTCTTCCTAGTTTTTACCTGCATTGCTTCTTCATAACATTCTGGTTCACCAAAATCAGTCAACAATACATAATATAATGAAGGAGAGTATCGTTCAGGGGGTCTACTTATCCTGGTAGATCTTCTAACACCACTTTTAGGTGTTTGAGGTGCTTGTTGCTGTTGTGGTTGTTGTTCTAGCTATTGATCATTATGATTTTCAGGCACCATCACTTTTCATGTGATCTCGTGAAACACTATGTCTTCTCTGTTTTCTTTTTCCTACTTCTTTTCCTGCAACTGATCCTTATACAAAACCTTTTCATTGAATATGACATCTTTGCTCCTAATGATTTTGTGTTTTTCATAATCATAAAAGCGATAACCAAAATCATTAACACCATATCCAATAAAGGTACATTTCTTTGATTTTTCCTCAAGCTTTGTTCTATTTTCTTTATTAATGTGGACAAAGGCTTCACAACCAAAAATCTTTAAAAAAAAGTAGTTTACCTTTTTACCTGTCCATGCCTCCTCTAGAATACCACCATCCAAGGAATTTGAAGGCCCTCTGTTTATTAGATAAATAGCAGTATTTACAATATCTACCCAAAATTGTAAAGGCAATCTTGCATGCAATCTTATGCACTTTGCATGCTCCATGATTGTCCTGTTAATATTTTCTGACACACCATTTCCTTGTGGTGTTCTTGGAACTGTCTTCTCTCTACGAATTCCATTCTCTGAATGGTACCTATTAAACTCTTTGCTGCAATATTCACCTCCATTGTCTGATCTGAGTCACTTCAACTTTTTTCTTGTCTCATTTTCAACTAAAGCTTTCCATTTCTTGAAAGTATTAAATACATCAGATTTATTTCGAATACAATAAATCTAGGTTTTTCTGGATGCATGATCAATAAAAATAACATAATAATGAAAGCCACCAAGAGATGATACCTGAGCAGGTCCCCATACATCTCTATGTACAAGCTCTAATTTTTTGCTCTTCTTTTCTTTCCCAACTCTAAGGAATATGACACTCTTATGTTTTCCATAAACACAATTCTCACATAATTTTAAATCAACATGCTTCAAACCTGGCAAAAAATTTCTTGAGTGAAGAATCTGCATCCCCTTCTCACTCATATGCCCAAGCCTATGATGCCACAATGCATATCTTCTCCTGTAGAGGTTAAAGCATTAACAGAATTAGAAATACCATTGCATAAATACAATGTACCATCCTTTCCTCCTTTCTCTATTACCAGGGATCCTTTAGTGACCTTCTAGGTTTTATCTGTGAAAGTAGTTACGCAACCTTCACCTCCCAACTATCCTGTTGAAATCATATTTTTCTTCAGATCTGGAACATGCCTTAACTCCTTCAATAGTCACTGATTTCCATTTTGCTGTTTTATTAAAATTGTACCCATTCCAATGACTTTACAGGGTTTATCATCACCCAATCGAACCTGTCCAAAATCTGCTTGAACATAATCATAAAAATGTTTCCTATCAATGGTGGCATGGAATGAGGCCCCTGAATCTACCACCAAGGCATCAATAATATTTTCTAATGAAAGAATCAAAGCATCTTGCAACACATCACTTGTTACATTCACTTCATGATTAATTTCTTGCTGCGCGTCTCCTTCTTTTCCCTTTAGAGACTTGCAATCTTTCTTCAGGTGTCCTTTCTTCCCACATTTCCAGCACACTATCCCCGAACTGGACTTGGATCTGCCTTTTCTTGACTTAATGTGATATCCAGGGCTCTTTCCTCTTTCCATTTTTCTTCCCCTAGTCTCTGTAGTCAAAGCATTACCTGATGTCTCACCAGAGCTTTTCCATCGCATTTCCTCGCTAAGGATTGCACTGACAACATCATCAAACTTTAAAGTACTAGATCCAGAGACAAAGTTACTAATGGCCATAACTAAACCATTCCAAATTTCTGGAATTAGCACAGAAATAACAAAACCCTAACTTCATCATCAAAAGTTACCCCTATAGAACTTAACTGACCGGTAACTGTATTAAACTCATGTAAATGATCAGCAACAGATCCACCTTTTGACATCTTCATATTAAATAAACGCTTCATAAGAAATACCTTATTTGAGGTTGAGAGTTTTTCATATAGTTTGGCCAATGTCTACATTAAACCCTCTGTTGCCGTTTCCTTTGAAATATTAAATGTTACCGACACCTCAAGGCATAGCCGTATTGTTCCAAGTGCTTTTCTGTCTAGAATATCCCATTCTGTGTCTGTCATACTCGTTGGCTTCTTTGTCTTTCTGCTTGATGGTTGGTACATATCTCTCTGGTATAAATAATCTTCCATTTGCATCTTCCACAGCTAGTAGTTTTGGCCATTAAATTTTCTGACCCTAAACCTACCATCTTTCGCCATTGTTCCCACTCGAACCAGGAACCCTTCTCTCCTATGAGTTTATTAGCCAAATAGACCTTGGGCTCTGATGCTAGTTGTTAGAAAATTATATATTACAGAGCAATGGAACACAAAAAATATTGCAGAAATATAAACACAGAAAATGCATAAAACAAGAGAGACATAGATATACATGGTTCACGCAGTTTGGGCTACATCCATGGAGAAAAAGCCAGTCCTTCTTTTCATATTATCCAGCAAACTGAAGAGATACAACCTACAACAGATCCCTTGTAATTCCCTCTTCACTCTCAATCTCTTCTCTCTTCCTCAACTCAAAATACAAATCTACATAGATGCAATACAATTCCCTCATATATAGTGAGGGGTTGCCTTCTAGGGCAAAAAACCCTAAATTAAACATAACTTCTACCGTCAAATCTCCGCCTAATGAATGGCCTAGATTGACTATGAAATTACAACATTTTACAAGGAAATTTTACATCTATTCTTAACTTTGGGGGCGCTGCCCCCAATCCCCCCTCCAGGGGGGGGGGCTCCCAAAGGTCACAGCTGCCCCCCTTGGACCCCCCCTTGCAGCGAATATTTTATGGGTAGTGGTTCCACCCCATTATGAACTGTGGTCCAATGCAACGATACCTTTGAATACAGAAGATAATCAGGCTCCACACCCAACATGTTGTGTGCGAACGTGTTTTCTGGATTCTTTATGTGTGGTTGAATTGAAAAGAGTCTTGTGCCACTTTAGCATTTGGCCAACCTCCGATATGTATTCCTTGTATTGGTTTCATATATTGGTTGATGAAGTTCCGATGGAAAACACGATCCATCTGCGATGAGAGTTTTCGATCAAACCATGAACTTGTTTCTATTTAGGAAACCTTATGCCCATACTCGGTTCTTTGTGTTTTAATGTTCTCACGCTTATGTAATTAGTAGAATAGGAGAAGGGGAAAAATACAAACAAACAAACCTAAATCAAAGGTCTCTATATGATTCTCTGAAGAAACAACCTCTCCTACTCTCAATAAGTCAGGATCCCTTTTCCGCCCATAAAATGAATAAGTGCCAATTCATAGTCCTATAAAAATAAATAAATAAAGGTGAAAGAAGAGAAAGGATTATTGCATAGAGAGGTGAAGCAAGAAACTCCGTCAGGATACTGACCAAGCTCACTGGAAGCAAAGAAATGTTTGTGTTCTTGTAGTGACTCCATCTACTATTTAGGCCCGCTGGAAGTGGAGCAACACTAGAGATGAAAAATCATACTTTGAAAATCTAAATTTCAGGAACTTCACTACCCTTCCCAATTGGAAACATTGTGATATTATTGAATCCTATGTTTTGTTCAACCGAGAAGGCATAAAAGGGACCATGTCTATTCACGGGGTAAGTGGGTAGACCACAGTAATTACATTATGAGTCAATACTCCTTGAAGAACCAAGACCTTGCATAATAGAGTTAACTAAAGAAAAGAAGATGGAATTCTAGCAGTGTGTCACCAAGTGTTGTCGCTACTACAACACCCTCCAAAATTTTGGCCTACACTCAATTTTAGAGCCTTCCTTGGTCTTGTACATTGTTGTCACAAACATTGAAACTCATTCCATGTGTTTTCCTGAAGTGTTTCAGTCACATTTGCAAGATATGAAAAATGTAATATTTTCACATGTTAGCTGTCACACAATGTGTATAAGCCTGTTTTGGTGGTTTCAAGGGGATAACTTTGTGAAAATGATTTAATCTAACCATGTAAACATTTGTTGCACTCATTTCCAAAGTTTTAAGCATTGTTGCGTGAGTACCATCACGGTCGTTGAAAATTGTATCTTAAGTGTCACACTTGTAATAAGTTGTCGCATTGAGGGAAATTAATTTCTCATGTGTCCTACATGATCTATGTTTTTGTGTCATTAAGTATTATAAGTGTGTGATCAAAGTTGAAGCCATATCACTATTCACATCGGCGTCACTGATCTCGCACTTAGTTAACTTTTGAAAAGCTTCCCGACCAAGCAACTTAGCTTCACCTGGCCTCCATGAACTACACATTGCACAATCTCAGTACTCTAGCTATGACCTTTCCTCTTGACACTGCGCAATGCACAGTCCCCGCCTCCTAGGACTGCTGCACTCCACAGTTCCAGTGCTCAAGTCTCGACCTTGGCTCCCGAAATTGTGCAATCCATCTTCCCAACCTGGCCTTAACTATGCATTGCAAAATATCTAGCCTCAAGCTCATCCCCTGAGCCCCTGAGTTGCACAATTGTGCAATGGCCCAGCCTCCTTTGCCTCCCAGAACTACGTAATGTGCTAATCTAGTGCCCATCCTCTCAGCTTATCACACTGACCTCCATAATTGCATAGTTTTCTTCCTCAGCTCAACTTGGACTATACATTGTGTAGTATCAAGGCTCAATGTTCACCCTTGACTTCTTGAACTGCACAATTGGGTAGTCACTGAGCCCCTCTCGCATCTTTTCACCTAGTTTCGGCTCGGTCAATGGATCAATATGCACTATCATAAACTAGGGGGTTTTTCAAATTGATGTTGTAGTATACCTAGGGGGGATAGCATGGGGTACAGAGGGAGGTACCCAAAGGAATAATGTAATAATGGGGTGGACCATAGTAATAAATAAAGTGGTTAACCCGTATCATGTAAGGGACCATAAGTAGTTAACAATAATGTAATAAGACCATTTTATTAGATAGATGGTATTGAGGGAACCATGGTAATGACCCATGGTATTGTATGTATGAGGCCTATATAGAGGCTAGAGACTCCCCATTGAGATATGTGAAGGAATATTGTATGGACAAGCATATGGCTTATGGAGTGTTCTCCTTCCTTAAGGAGTGAATGTATGGTGTTGCCCTACCTCAAGGATTTGATCAATAAAGAAGCATTTCTATCTATATTCAGATATCATTATTTATCGTGATTATTTATAGTTATTGGGTATTTTGGTATCATTTTATATATTTTCAGGTTAGATCCATAACAAGTGGTATCAGAGCACTTTCTTGGGCAAAGCGAAATTTATTTATTTATTTTTGTAGACATTTTTCTGGGCGACGAATTTGCAGATTGGATCTATATGTTCTGGTGCAAAATTTGTAGAAACTAATTGTAGATCTAGGTTGTTTGAGAAAAAATATCCAATTTCAAACAAAAAAATCAGCCGAATCGAAGTCCGGATGAGGGAGATATCGCTGTTTAAAAATCAACTGTGTTGCAAACATTTTTCGGGGCGGCAAGTTTGCAGATCATATCTGTACGTTTTGATACAAAATTTTCAGAATCCAATTGCAGATCTGGGTTGTTTGTGAAAAATACCCAATTTGAAAAACAAAATCGGTCAAATCGGAGTTCGGATGAGGGAGATATCGTTGATTTAAAATCAGCCATGTTGTAGACATTTTTCAAGGCGATGAGTTTGCAGATTAGATCTGTATGTCCTAGGGAAGCATTTGCATAATCTAATTACAGATCTGGGTTCTTTGCAAAAAAATACACAATTTCAAAAAAAATCGATCAAATCGAAGTCCAGATGAGGGAGATATCGCTAATTTAATTTATTTTAATTTTTAATTCTTTTATTTTCTTTTTCTTTTTCGGAAATGTTTTTGACTGCGGGACAGAAACCACGTGAATCGGAAATTATAGTGCCTTGATCGGGATTTCTATCACATGGGTAGATGTAGAATGGTCATTCCATTTTTTGAAAATAGTTCATAATAAGGATTCTGAGCAATATTGACCGAATTGTGGCCATTTTAAATTTTCACCTACAATATGTTTTCAGGAAAAAATGATGGGCCGAGTGTTGAAAAATTTATACGAGAGAAGAAGAGTGACTTTCTAGGGTATTGGAAGGAAAAAATAGGGTATTATTTGGAAGATGAGGCTGCTATATGGTGGAAATCACTTGACAGTGAGTTTATGAAGTTATGTAGTGCTGATGAAATTGAAAAACTATTGTTGTACAAATGGTCTCATACTGGAAAGAAGACAACCAAAAAACCTAGAAAATATCTTATTTTTATAGGAAAAGATAATGGTCCTACTATTGAAGAATTCATAAAAGATCTTAAGAAACACCATCTGAAATCTTGGACAAGTTTCCTATGTCTTACTTTGAAAGAATATGCTGCCATATGGTGGCACTCACTTGGCACCCAGGTGTTCAAATTTTCAGATGAAGAATTTGAAAAAGTCCTTTTGGACAAATGGTCTCATACTAGAAAACAAGGGAATGAGACATGTAAGGGGTTATTTTTTACTGGTATCTCCTTATTACAGGTTCATGGATATATTTAGAAGGAAAAGATCATTGTGTCTATAAATCCTAGTTGCAAGCAAAATTTTATAAATGTTAATTTGGCAAAAAGATTGCAAATTCCAGCTAAACAAATGGAGCACACACAGGTTAATAATGAGCAGGTGCAAGTTTATAAAGATTTGAAGATTTCTATGGACAAGTATGTATTTCGTTCTGATTTTTATGCTTCAGATATGGCTAATGTGGATGTTGTTTTTGGATACCCTTGGATGGAATCTATGGGTACTATCAATATTAATGTGTAGAAGAAATTCCTGAAGCTCTGGTATAAAAAGAAGAAAATTACATTACAGGATATTTCCATCAATAAACAGGTAGAGTCCACGAAGGCTGAAGCAGAAGATGTTCCAGGGATTGACACATCAGATGATGAGCCCTTGAGGGTCGACAACCAAACACAAACATCAAACCAGGTATGAGAAAATCAGGTAGAGTCCAAGGAGGCTGAAGCAGAAAATGTTATAGGTACGGATACATCAGATGAGGAATCCGTGGTTGAAGTAATATTGGAAGATAAGAAACAACAATAGATGCCACAACATGTACTGAATACAAATCAGGCTCCATTAGGTGGTGAATTAAAGAAAGATACAATGTTGGTTAAAACTTCAGCATATCACCATCCACATCACCCCGTAAGAAAACAACCCACAAGATGGCAACAAATCAGCAACAAGGACAACAACCCCCGCATGACAGATAGCGAGGGGTAATGATCCACCCACAACAAATCAACACAGAAGAGCTGCCAGGGTTCACCTTTCTCAAGTGAGCGAGGCACCAGCTAGATCGAGGGTTCACCTTTCTCTTGGATGGCTAGATGCACGTGCATGGTACCAGTGGACTACTCTTTTGAGTAGATCTTATTATTTGTGTTCTTCTTATGTTTCAGGGATGAAACATGTTTAAGGGGGGTGGAATGTAGTATACCTAGGGGGAATAGTATGGGATATAGAGGGAGGTACCCAAGGGAATAATGTAATAATGGAATGGGCCATAGTAATAAATAAAGTGGTTAACTCGTATCATGTAAGGGACCACAAGTACTTAGCAATAATGTAATAAGCCCATTGTATTATATAGATGGTATTGAGGGAACCATGGTAATGACCCATGGTATTGTATGTATGAGTCCTATATAGAGGCTAGAGACTCCCCATTGAGAGATGTGAAGGAATATTGTATGGACAAGCATATGGCCTGTGGAGTGTTCTCCTTCCTTAAGGAGTGAATGTATGGTGTTGCCCTACCTCAAGGGTTTGATAAATAAAGAAGCATTTCTATCTATATTCAGATCTCGTTTTTTTTTGTGTGATTATTTACAGTTATTGGGTATATTGGTATCATTTCATATATTTGTAGGTCGAACTGATGTCATCTTGTCATGAGTGAATTGTAGATGTAGGTACCTTATCATACCATGGAAAGATGATGGAGAAAGAGGTGAAGAAGGGAGGCATGCTAAAGACATCTTTATATATGAATAATCAAGCTGATCAACACACAAAAGGGAAACAAGCAAGCCCCTTATAAGCCTGTAATAATACACAACTTGAAAGGATCACACAAGCTTAAAAGACATCACAATCTAATACGCGAAATAGTTCACAATTTAATAGTCATGGAATTATACAACAACACACATTCAACAAGATTCATACCAATGCAAACGAAATAGTTCATAAGCATAAGCGTAAGCGAAATAACATACATCACAAATACAATAATAATAGTCCTACTATATTTACAACATATGCATGAAAACATGTCAGCTCAGAGCTTTTATTAAGTGAAACTTCCATTCACACATACACTATAAATGAACCACTAGTTTCAATAGTGGAACGTAAAGGCAACATCTCCTACTCCTCCAAACAAAGATACTCGCTATATGCTATGGAGAAGCCAAGGCTCTCACAAAAATCCCAAGCTCCTAATTCTAACCCTAATTCTAGTCAAAATCTTGGCTCCCCAAAATCCATTTACATGACTTATGAGGTTATATTTATAAAAATAGGGTGTTACTCTTCAACTCCCCTTTGTGACTCTTAGACTTCCCTCCTAACTCTTCAACTTATTTACAAAATAACTTTTCAATTACATCATGACTCTTCACATTCCACAATTGACACTTGGAATTTCACCTACAATTTAATTACAAATAATATTACAATTACTCGTACGCATATGAGACAATATTGGGTTGAGCCCACTAGACAACCTTATAAGAAAAAACACTATCATGTTTGAATTTGGGGAAAATCTAACTCAACAACTTCCACTTGATGTCTTTCGATCACGTATCAGTGCTAAGATTGGTATTGTGCGATGGAACCCTAAATTGTGCAATGGTGTCTTGTTGGAAGCAGAATCTTGCCTCCATGGAATCCAGGTAAAATGATTTGGAACCCATTTGAGCTTGCTTTTAGAGTAGGAGAAATATTGTGTTCATTTGGACATGACCACTGATGTACTTCTGTATGATCTGTTTGTTCAACTTCAAATCTTCCTTGGTGGAAATCTGCCTATGATGCTCCAAGTATTCTTTGATCTACTGCCTCACCTGGTTCATCGGTTTTGCTTCAATGATTGAGCCAAGTGATGGGATCCTGTGTGAGTTCACAAAGAAATCCATACTATTTTATAACCGTGCTATGAGTTCTAAATGTTACCAATGAACGAGGCGAGATGTTTTATTGTTTTGGATGAGCATCCGAACTCTCAATTTCTACAACTCTGCCCATTTCTTTGTTTTCTTTCCCAAGTCAAGCGATGCCCCTTTGCATTGCATTGAAAATTCATGTCTGGAAATGATGGCAGCTTGAAATTTCCTGAGAGTTTAGAAAAAGTCTTTACACTTTTGTTGCAAGCCATACAAGTGGACAACAACCCACGCTAACAATATCCTCATAAAGATTCCTCATGGTATCTCCAAGTGTCTATAATTCACCCAGTATCATTGCCTCTATTTCCTCTAGATAGGCCTGTGTGTAAGTTGTGTTTTGAGATGCTATGCAGAGATGTTCAACCTCTTGCGTGGGAGCGTGCAAGTTCTTTGCCAATTTCTTGTCATTGACCATCAAATACTCAGTGTTCGCATTTTCTACACCTGTAAAGACCAAGTTGGTTGCGGAAATGGCATTGAGATTCTTCCTGGTGTCCACCACGATCACCCTTTCTCTAATAAATGCATGTGATGTGAGGTCATCCGAAAAATAATTCCTACGCTCTTGTACGATATTATTCTGGAGTTCATCGTATAACATATTGTACATGTCCACAACTAGATCATCATTAAGAGGAACACCTTCCTCTTCCATGCTTGGAGCTAACTTTGCTGCTGGAGAGGTTGGAGACTAAATGATGACCTACTATGTGCTAGGAATCATGTCAACATCTTGATTCTGTGGCTTTGGTTCCTCCTCCATGTCTATGATATCAATAAATTCTTCAATCTATTGAGCAAGCTCCTGGTCCTGCATCCTTCTACTCTCCTCCTTTGGATTTCGATTCTATTCTTTCTCTTCAGCTTGTTTCTGTGTTATTTCTTTTGCTATTACACTTCACCTTTCTTCTTCCTCTTGCTTCTTCTTTTCTTATTGTTCTTGATTATGATTTTCTTCCTCCAATCTCTTCTGCTCTTCCCTCTTCCCTCGTTCTTCTCCTTGCATCCTTTGTTTCCTCCTTGCCTTTATTGCTAAAGTCACTTTCATAATAGCTAGATCCGCTTTCATATTGCTACTTCGTTCTCCCCCTAGATTGTATGCAACCTTCATTTTTCCCTTGTCATGCGTGGGGTTTCTCCCTTCTACTGGTACTGCTTCCAGAGTAGCTTCATTCTGTGGAGTCACCCATGAATTTATTGCAAAACTAATCAGATCATGGGACTTGAAGGGATTATAACAATTCTTCCATGGATCCTCCTTTGGCCAGTGAAATGTCCCGCTTAGCCACTGAAATGGATTCTCGCATAGTGGTCTTTGAAAATACCATGGGAATCATACGAATTAAAGTCTCTAGTACCGAATGAAAACTTATCTATCACCTTTCCTTCGAAATTCGTGACTTACAATTTCTTGATCTCGTACAATCCAATTTTTATAGGAAGAGTTGGCCAAGGTGCTTTCTTATTCCTGTGAAAAGCTACTGAAAACCCTGTGGAGAGATGATATGCAAATTCTTGCATGACAAGCTTATCAGTGGCATACCTTGGTAAAATATGTGGTGACTTCTATCCATCGAACACTCTAAGGAAGGTGTCATCCAATGAGGCAAACCAATCTGTGATCTTTGGTACTACTTCCATTGCCCCACGTGACATGCAAGGTGCTTCTTCCTCAAATATCACCTTATATAGCCGAATGAGGAAGTGTCAGCTATCTTCTCCATAACTCCTTTGTGGATGCAATCCGAGAAAATATTACAATATATTTCCACGACAGGGTCCCGTGGTGTCCAAGTCCAATCTATGCCAGGGAATGAATTGTGTGCACATATTGCATCCGGTAAATATGAAGACATGTAGAATCTTGTTTTCCCACCCTTGGTAAGATTTCAGGCATTCACTACTTGCATACTTAAATGTTGAGCCAAAAAGTATGACCAGTTGAATGACCTCCCCTCATTCACCACCTGGTTCAAAATATTTCCCACCCTTTAGGAAATCTCTCCATGCTCTACTGACTGTAAATTCTGCAAGCTAGGATAACCAAGAGCTAATAAGGCCTCATGAGATACTTTTTCTTGTATGTGTTGGTGGGTGTGTCAAAAATTTGATGGCTCTTTCACCCATCCCTTAACAATGTCACTCATGCTCACATAGTTGTTGGTGGCATAGAAGTATGAATACATGAGTGTTTCTGGCTTGGGAAAATGGTACATAAGATGGTAATCTGGTGCCAGAAAAGTAGCAAGATTCTATCCATTGGCATTGCTCAAATTCATAGTCTTCACATCAATATGTGAAACAATCTACCTGATAACATCTACACATGGGAAGATTGGATATTTGCATGCAACCTTGTGTAGTCCAGATTTCTAAACAATGACATATACCTACCAATCCTCTAGATCTGCTTTGAACCTCTTTGCTTAAAAAACTTCATTCATTTTCTGCCTTGTAAGATATGATTCCTTTTCCACAAATAGTTGAGTGTCTGAATACACTGACAAGTTTATTGGCATACTCTCAACTGCTTCCCTAGTAATTTGTTGCCTTGAAGAAGGGGAAGCAGGAGAAGGAGAAGCTAATACGGTTTCTTCAATATGCTTCCGTGAAAATGGTGATTCTCCTATGAGAACAATTCTAGAAGGCCCTTTATAATTCTGAACTTATGAGGACTCTTCTTCCTTATTAGTTGTTGTCTTTCTTCTTTTCATGACCTTGAAAGTTTTTTGTTGTAAATCTGATCCTAATGGTGACTAAGTTTTCCTTGGTCATTTTAATTCTTTCTCTATGGTCTTTGGAGTCTCTAACACTATCTGAATGGATATTTATTCCCCGACTTCCTATAAAATATTTTCCTTGCATTCTTCTTTATTGGAAAATTTCTCAATCTCTAGTTTAGCCACATGAACATAAGGTGTTGATTTCTATGCAACTCTAACTATTGATATAATCTGCAGTGGGTCATAAGACCAACTGAAACTCAACTTGAACTTCATCTGTTTCAATAAATTATATACCTCTCTCCCTGCAGCTCTTGTGTTGGTTATGAATGGGACAAACTGTGCTTTCAATTTAAATTGATCTTTTTGTTTTCTAGAAACAAAATGAACATCTTCTACATTCATCATTTGTCTAATATATTCAAGAGAAAAAATTCTCATTGGGAGGAAGATAGGAAACTTGTATGGTTGTAGCTCACATCCATAAATCCTAATTTCTATAAAATTCTGGTATAAATACCAGTCTCCAACCTTTAACTATTCACTAAGATGTAAAATTATTTTAATTTTAGTAGAAGTCCTAGGAACAACGTCAGCATTTAATAAACAATTTTCTACATACAAGAATTGATTGACAAAATCACTAAAGGAGAAATCTTCAGAAGTATTTCTGACTAGTGAAGTCTAGTGAATAACTAACTGTGGGATGCCTGTAATATCCATCTTCTGCAAAGGAAACTTGAATATTTTTTATTGATGATATAGGAACAGGTAGATTAAAATTGATTGATGCTTCAAAGAACCTTCAACACTGAACTTAAAAAACTACTCATGAATAATGTCTTAAAGGATCTGACTGTAATTGAATACATCTGAAGGCTTTTTACTAGAGGAAAATACTGATAACAATCCTAAAATTACTTCCTCGACCCATTGGTCACTGGGGTATCCTAATAGACAAGAAACTAAGGAAATGACCTTCCTAGACATCTCAAGGAACATGGCATTAGAATATGGAGGATTGGTCCTGGGTAATTCAGAATTCTCAGGAATAAAAGATTAAAAAATATGAGCTCTTTTAGAAAATGAAAGTTTTTGGTAAATCTCCATTAATGCATCATTAGAAAACATAAGTAGGGATTCTTGAGAATTCAATTGAAGGGATTGGAAAATTGACTCAGGGGTTACATAAAACAAGGTTTCATTATTTTGAGCAATGATAGATCTCTAACTTAGGAGAGAGTGAGCTTCACACTAGGTAGTGAAATATGTAAAATGGTAGGTATGAGGGAAGACAAATTAAGGTAATAGGGATTCCTAGAATGAAAATTCATCACTAGCATCCTGGTATTTTTGAAAGGCCTAATTGTGCAGTTCATAGAGGTCAAACTCGCAATTGGTCTCTACTGTTTTAAATTTAGTGTCAACTAAAGGTAATTCATCTAAATTTATTATAGAAGGAATCATTGGACTGTCAACAAATACTTTGGATTTTCCTTTATGAGAACCCATTAAAGAAAACATAATTGTTGGGGATTAGTAGAATAGTTACCCGGAAATAGGATGATCGTACGCTGGAAAATTGATGTCGTTCACTTGCAGATTCGAGTTGGAAATATTGACTATAAGAATAATGCAACAAAGAAGGTAATTTGCAAAAGGGACAGGCCTTAAATCAAATGCTGATAATAGGCAAAATTGGCTAATGGGAAATGGCGAGGGGGAATTAAATATTTTGAACGTTGGCAGGAAATTAATGCATAATGGTTACCTAATAAATTTATCAGGGAGATGGTAATGGTTAAATGTAGTGAAGGTTCTAGCAATAGGAGAAATTGGCAGGAGCAATAGCGGAAGGTTTGAGTGGAATAATGGTGGTTTATCGAGGGGGGTTGTTTATGGATTTTTGCAGGGGTTACCGCAATGGATGTGAGGCTACCACCTACCCGAAGGTGGGATCGGGAAAATCACTTTGGAACCCCACCCCCCCCCCTCCATTAATTGTCGACAATGTTGGGGGTCTCGCAAATGATCGGGGGTCGTTGATCTGGGTGGGCCCAATCTTATCCGTTCAAATGCAAACAATATTTAAATGTTATCCGAAAAATCGATCAAATCAATTTATTACATATAAATAATCCTTTTAAAAATACTAAGTATTATTTAAAATAAAATAAAAATGATGCGGCACTTGAATGTGAACACAATACTAGGGATATTATTTTATTATTTTATTTTTTATCCCTTTCTTATTCTTTCTTTCTTTTGATTTTATCTTTTATTTCTCTTTCCTTTTCATCTCTTTATTTATTTTTCTATCTTTTCCTTTTCTCTACTTATATATATATATATATATATATATATATATATCTATATATATATATATATATATATATATATATATATATATATATATATATATATATATATATATATATATATATATATATATATATGTTACTTTTGAGAATAAAAGAAAAAATACAAAATATTACAAGGGTAAAAATAAGTTATAACATTGTGCACAAGCAGAGGTTCCTTGCAGCTTCAGAAGTCTTTGTTCTTCTATCCCCGTCATGACAACTGAGTAATTTGATGCTTTTTTGGCCTCAACCTTGCCATCAAACATATGAATGGAGCGTCCTTGCTCGTAGATGTGGAACAAAGACAACAAGTTTCTCCTTAACTTTGGGAGATATAGAGCATCATGTAGAAGAAAGTTTGGAAGACCAAGCAATTTGAGCATGATGGTGTCAAGTGCTTGAGTTTTGACTTGTCTACAAATATAGTGCTCCATCAACATTGTAAGTGAATTCTTCAAAGAAATATCTCCTGAAATTCATGTGGCAAGTTGCTCCTAAATCAAGAAACCAATCATATTTCTATGAAGCAAGTGAAGCATTGAATAAGTCTTTGGTTACTCCAATGTTGCAATGTGCCACACCATGATGGGTGGACTCGGGTGCCTTACCTTTCCCTTTGTCAGTTGCTTTACCTTTCCCTTCATTTCTTTCCTGCTTAATTCGGTCCCAAGGAAACTTACAAGTGGAAGCTTCATGTCCATCTCTATTGCATTGTATGCAATGAAGATCAAACTTTTCTCTTTGGAATTGTCTACCCCCCTTCCTCTAAAATTCCTCCTTCCTCTTTGTCTTCAGCCCCCTCTTCCCATAGAAGAATCTTGTGCAAGATTCTTCTCCTTTGTTCCAGGCATATAATTTCTTTAGTAGAATGATGAGTTGTCTTCTTCCCAAAGGCCTTCTCTCTCTCAGCAAACTTCTTCTGAAGGGAGTAAAAGGTACTCTCCTTAAGGTTTCCACTTGCTTTCAATGACTCAAGATAATGTGAACAAGTTGGATATAGTGCCTTGACATAAGCTATGAGAGGAATATCTATCTCAACACTAGTGGATTTTATATCATCCATAATGGATCTTACTTCTCTAATTCTAAGGCAACAAGGTCATCATTTTTCAATTCAAGACTAAATAACCTAATCACCAATTGAACAATTTCAAGTTTAGAGTGTGAGACAATTCCTTCAACTTCTTTAAGGGTTCAAAAGCATTTGAAAATGGAGAGATATGGCGACTCACATCTTCATTTACTGATGCTATAATCAAGGCGTAGGCCTTGTTGTTCTTGTTTTCCCAAATGGCAAGCTCCTTGCTTGAAGTGGGTTTTTCAAGTGAATTGTCTCCTACACCTTCATAGACTCCTTTCCAAAACTCATTGAAAATGTGAATGTTTTTTATCTTCTAGGACCACTCAGGATAGTTCTCCTTACTAGTGACAACCACTCCCACAACAGATATGAGTGAATGCAATCTTAAAAAATGACTATGTGCTTCAAAATAATTACAGTAATTGCAAGTCTTTGTAAAATAATTTGTTTTCTTAAAAAAAAACCAATTAAGAGTGTAGGCTCTCAATATACTTCCATCATATACCTTTTGTAGACCATATGTGTAATTTTATTATATGAAGCTTAACCATACCATATATTACTTATTAAAAAAAAAAACAATGCATTTATAAAAGAGCCAATGCACTTTCAAATAATGCACTTCATACCATACATGTGGAGTATTAAACAAATAAAACACATGGTCATACGGCTATACCTTGATCGGTCAAGAACAAGATTGCACCAAGCCACAATTACGTTGCACTGTGGAGGAAACCTCTTTGTGGAATATTACCACAGTTAACCAACACTCACAAAACATTCAACTCAGCTCCAGGAAGTATACCGACAGCCATTGTTGTCACAAATTCTCTTTGTGCAGTTAATGGGAGACTATGCATATTTTAATGGGAGACATACGTTGTTGCAACGGTCTTGGACACATAATATTTTAACACACAATATGTTGCTCCTACATACAATTTAAACAAAGCAAAGACCAATTTTTTAATGGACTAGCTATCACAGGTTTCATGGATTTAATGCATTCAACTGGGTTTAGGTAAAGGGACAAAGGATCGGTGCAAGCTTCACTTGGAGATGAGGGGATAAGCATACCACATGAGTTTTTTATAAAAAAAAATCCACACAGACACAATACTGCCACCAACTTCAAAATATTTCCCTCATTCAATCAACTATAACTTTTTTGCAATCAATCAAATATTTTCCACATATACGACATTCATCAATCATCAAACTTTTCAAGTTCTTAAAAGACTTACCACACTCTAGACATCACATAATTTGAACTACAATCACACCATTAAACACAACACCTCGAGGAAGGCACACCATTCTTTACACTAGGTTGCAAATCAATGCCTCAATGCAAAAATACAACCTTTTCAATAGGAGGATAGAATACGACATGCAATCTCTACCAATGCATTCAACAACAACGCATGGGATTTTGCAAGGATATGATAGAGGCATTAGTTTGCAAAAGATGTAGAACAAAGGTAGAAAGGAAGCCAAAATTGATGTTGAATATGATACCATGTCAGGCCAGGAGGTAACTCCTCAAATCAAATTGTGTTATTGCATTAAGATGGATCATAGATATATTCATGGAGAGAGAGACTCTTGGGTTTTCATATCCTAGTGTCTCTTCGTCTTCTAATTCTCCTTATTTTCTATTTACAATATTTACATGGACTTACCTAATCCCAAAGATTAGGTGTCAACATAACAGAAGGTCTATGATGATACAAAACAAAGGAGGATTGAGATGAAACCCCTTATCATCCTCTTAAGATATGAACATATAAATACATCTTGAAGAAACATCTAATTCAATACTATCATAGTAGTTTCTTATTTGAAGTGTAATTTGTGTTCTCCATGGTATCTTGAACGAAATAAATGGTATTAGATTAATCAATTGGGCAAAGGCCAAGCTACTTACTGAAATATGCCTTTCATTTATTGCAATACATTGTGTATAACTAAAATTGAAGGTATTGTAAATTTGAAGATTGTAGAGGAATTGGATTTGCTTAGCTCTATGAGTTGTAATCTTAAAGATAATGGGATAGGAAATATATAAAAAAATTGATCAAATAAGAAAAATTAAGAAATCAAATATTAAAGCATGCATATCATGATTAATATGTTGTAATGTACAATCACTTAAAAAAGGTATTGATGACGAGTTAGAAGAACCACAAACAAGAAATCACCATCTCATTAAAATGCCTTCTACAGAAAATTGTCTAAATTGTTTGTAAAAGAATCATGGATCCAAAAATCATGGACACAAATCAAATGTATATTAAAAATCTAATTGTGTAAACCCCGATGATGAAATATATACCCAAAGTATAATTGTATAAACACTAATACTTAATCATAAAATTGTGCCAAATCTATGTGAAAAAATTATATATCCAAACTCTAATGATATATATCTAAGCTCTAATTATATAAACACAAATCAAGTTTATATATATATATATATATATATATATATATATATATATATATATATATATATATATATATATATATATATATATATATATATATATATATATATATATATATATATATATATATATATATATATATATATATATTGAATTTGTAATATTAGGGTTTATCACATTAATATTAATATTGGGATTTGTTGTAGCGGCTACAACCATCCTCCAAAATTTTGCCTTAGCTTTGTTTTGAAGCCTCCCTACCAACCATCCTTTGCAGCATGTCTTGCACTACCCAGGTACTTGTGGTTTCAGTTGAGTTTCTTTAGCTTATCATCTTGTGTTCGCTAACTTGTTTCCCTTTCACCCACAAGTTGACCTCCCGTGACTTGGTCTTCAACTGATTCTTGTGCTGACTTGGAGAATTGCACAGCACTGGAGGGAAACCAACCTTTCTCTTCAGAATTGTGCAGTGCATCAAGGCATTCAACTGCTCTCCAAAATTGCGTAGAGCATGCAGGCTACCTTCCCCTTGAAAATTGCACAGAGCATGTAGGCTACCTTCCCCTTGAAAATTGCACAGAGCAGCCCATCACCAAGCTTGCTCTCATAATTTGCATAGCTCTAGATGGAAGCCTTGGCTTTAGTCCAGAAATTGCGTAGAGCTTGAGGGATAGCCAAAGCCACTCAACCCATAAACTATGCATAAGTCATCCTGAGACTTGTTGTCTGTTGCATGTGCTCACAGGTTGACGGGTTCCCTCTAGGACTGTGCAATCTTATTGTTGCAGCTAGATCTTCAAGGAGCTATTGCTCCATGATCTCATGCCTGATTGAGATCACCAGACAAAAAAATATAATGGCTAATGCAATCTAATAATGGCCCCTCAATCCAAATTGTCATGCATGCAGAAAGCAGTCAGATCTATGCTATAGGTAAGAAATCAAAACTAGAATCCTTGCATGTCAGGAAAAGGTTTTGAGTTCGATGCAGATCTTGCGCTCCACTTGAGCGATCCAACACATCTGCACGAGATCTCTATCCCTACACACAAACAAAACTAGACAAGAAAAACAGTTGATGTTCCTCAGAAGATTGTTAGATAAAAAACAATAGATACGATCATATAATATACTGAACATAAATTCATGTAAGGAAGGGGACACAAATTTTTATTAACCATTTAAATGGAACTACATCAAATGTATACCATCAACACAAAGAAAATCCTCTCCTCCAACTTGCAGTATGGCCTCCTCTCCCTAGGAAGCAGAGCTCTCACACTGTCGTTTTTGGTCCTCCCCCCTATTCCCTCTTGGTGAGATTATAAAGGCTCATTCCATCCTTGAGGAGAATGTATCTAGACACCTAGGGGGATTGAGAAGTTGGGAAACTTATACAATAATGGACCCGTAGCCAACTCATACACAAGTAGGTCAATCTGATCTCCTTGGGAATGAAAAACTCTAGAAACCTTTTGCACAATTATGATATTTTTATCAATTATCTCAATTATGAAATAAATATTATCTCACAATTATTATATTTTGGCAAAATAAATATGAGAAATTGCTTAATTATCTAATTTAACCCTTTTAACATGGGATAAATCTCACATAAGTAAAATAAAAGGTGAAAAGGGGATGCATTTAAGCCAAACAACTGAGGTAAGTTGATATTGGGTTTCTCTCATTATAAAGGAGTGGCAAATAGGGTTATAACAGATGCCCCCTAATGCATGAGGTCATAAGAGAAACTGATGGCCAAAATGCATTACAATAATACTCAATTCCCAAAATGGGAGGAAGGATCCAAGACTATGAAGTTGGATTGGAGGAACTCAAGTGTTGAAGGCTCAACTTCGTTGAAAACATCCCCAAGGTGGGCATACCAATGCTTAGTCATAAGAAAGTACTGAACATGGCCTCCATAAAATACACTACAAATCCATGACATGAAATGCTAAAACATGGCCACGAAGACATACACAATGGATCCATGTGGTTCAACAGATAAAGCATAGCTACTAACAAATACAATCGTGGATCTATGTCATAGTATACATCAGTAGGACTATGGATGCATGACAGACAGAGAAGTGTCTCAAGATAACCCTCAAAGTACATAAATGATACATAACTCCAACGCAACCTAGGAAGGATGCCATATAAGAGTGAGATGACTCTAACCCGGGGTTTTTAACATAACCTTGATGGTACGAATATACACCATGCGGATAGATGAGCTGAAGTTAAGCATGGTAGAAACTGCCTGATTACCAGTCAATGAGGTAAACCAGTAACAGACATGGGGCAATCCACCAATGAGGAAAATGGATCCCAAGGTATCTAGTACAATCCACCAAGTGTGAATAGATGAGTTGATGTCGAAAACTAGTGAACTCGATCAATCATGAGACAATGATGAAAACCCATTTTCGATCATGAGGAAGCCTGCCACTGAGGTCTACAAGCTCCAAGGTACTACTAATTCCTAGATCAAGCTCCTGGATAATGAGCTAAAGTCGAAAAGAGAAGATCCATTGAAGGAGGGCCTTAATGTATCCCCCATCAATTGACACAGAACAAACCAAGATGATGTGATGAATAGATGAAGTCATGAAGCAGTGAAGTACAATTGACACGAGGATGGTCGACTCAAAAAGGGCTACATGCTACTATAGATGGCCGAAACAGGTTGAGATTTCCCTTGAACACATAGCAGCACAAAACAAGAATGATTTGGCAGCATGACTATATGATCACCTGGTGATATCATGAAACGATGTAGGAGACATAGAAGCATGCTCCATATGACTAGAAGAGTAACTAGTCAGACAAGTAAAGAGACTCATATGGAGGGTATGGCTTCTGGGCAAGCTAAAAACCAACAGTAAGATAATGGGACAGACAAGTGTCATGTTCAAGGGTGACACAACTAATTCTACCACTTTGATGACTAATGGAAAAATATGTTCCCCCCCTTCTATTTTTTATAAGTTCCTTTTTCGTAAAGTTCTCCCCAAGCCCAAAAAAGAGATACAAGTATATAAGGGGGAACCTCCTAGCCACAATGGACTAGGATATTCCTTTTTCGTAACTAGTCTATCCTAGTCCAGAAAAGGGTTAAACTTATACTAGGTAGATGACACTTTTGATACTTTAACGAGCGTGAAGTAGACAAGTTCACTCGACAATATTTTACAAATTAAGGAGTCTGAAAAGAGCTTAATGGATACTCCTCTTAGAGGAATGAGTGGCATAGAGGGTAGAAATTGGTTTCAGTAATGATGGAATTGCTCATGACATAAAGAGGACAATAGGTGAGATAATAGGACCACTCATTGTAGCGGTTCTTCTAGGAAAGGGTAAACACCAAGTGAAAGCAGGTGGTAGCCCAAGCAGATGATGATGATGGAAGAGAGAAACCAAAGCCCATCATGCAAAAGTAAACTGATAAAAAATGGCAATCACAAGGGAGAAAAATGGTGGAATCCTCTTGGGGTAAACACAGAAATATGACGAAGAAGAGGACATGAGGATCAGATTCTAATTCATGGAGGGTCAGAAGGAGGAATTCCAAGAAGGAGTAAAGAATGTTTGCATGGAAACCACCTTGGCAAAAAGGTGCTAACTAGGGTATCCATGACCAGGGAAGATCTACCACCAAGTTATGACATGCATAAAGGAAGTGGCGAAAGTCACAACTTGACGAGGTTACACCTAAGGCATAAATATGGTACTCACGGTCAAAATGCAATGGTGATAGTGATATATGATCGACCCCTATATTGCAAGCTCAAGAGAAACACACCTAAGGTCCAATGGATGTCGCAATAGAAGCACCACCTTGTCCTATAAAAACCATCCAGAAAGACTAGCCCATGGTTAAATCACATAATGAAAGACATAAACATGAACAAGATAAAAACAGGACCATGTATTTTTTGGTTTGTTTTTTGAATTTTATAAGTTTTCAGAATTTTGGCATAAATAAGGAATAGAAAATACTCGCATTACACACCAAACCAAAACGGGTAAAGAGTCACATTTCTATGTACAATATGTACAAGTGCAACACAGTCCAGTAGGTTACGCCAAAGTATGCCCACAACTGGGCACAGGCCAAGGTTTTCCATACGTGAACTCATGGAAGGTAAATATACCATATGTCTCACCAATGTGGGGCCATGCCAAAGGAAATCAAACTGCTCAATCCGAAAGGTTGACATAAAGGGGGTATAAGATGCTTGTCAACATGTGGAAAGGAAGTGGGCAATTCAGTGGCAAGTTAAACATTAGAATCCCAAGACTTGACTTGGCTCATGGGTGGAAACTCCAAGGAACTCTAGGAAGGTGCCCCCTAAGTCGATTCAAGATTTAAGTTGCTAGGCTCTACTCGTTCTTCATCGGGGAGACTAGAGGTAGAAAGAGGCATAACCTACCTATGATTATCAGTGGGTAGATCCATGACCACCAACTTGACTAACCAAGGAGGCTCATTATCAAGGGAGTCATGCGAAACAAGAAGAGAGGCGATGTGTGTGGGAAAAAGAACATGATCATATTCCATATTGGGATGGAGTTTCTTACCAGTGTCAGGAGGTACTGATAGAATTTCCAAAGAGTCAATCTCTTCCAAAATAGGTGGCAGAGGGTGCTAATTAGCTTGTTCAACTTCCATAGAATCAAGCAGCACCACCCAAGGATCAAGAGGTCTATGGGGTCTACGGGTGCTGGAAGAGATAATATACTTAGGAGTTGTGGTAGAAGTAGAAGGAGTGTTGGGTGGAGGGAGTTGAGGAAGGATTCCCATAAGGGATGAGATTTTAAATAATCCCATGCCAACACTCTCATACTGACCAAGGTTTTCTCTCACGAGTGGTACAAAATTTCCAGTGGTGGAAATATGAGCTGATGGCACACAAAAGTCAAGTTGATTAATAGTGACAATTTTGCCTTAATGAGGAAAGAAAAGTACATGAAAAATAGATGAGACAACTGCGGTCATTTCATAAAACCAACTATGGCCAAGTCATAATCTAATGTGGTGTTGACAACCTGGACAACAACATGGATAGTTTCCCTCCTAACTCAATGGAAAAATTTGGAAGAACTCCCTTTGGAACAAAGTTGTGTCCATCAAAAGCTTGAAGAGTCATGTTGGTTGTGGTGAGTGTTAGAGAGCCAAAAGCCTTCCATCATGATGCTTACATGATGCATGTGGAAGATCCCTCATCCACTAAAGTGCAATGAATATTCCTATGGGAAACACACATGATGATTTGGAAAGAAATCTGATGGGAAAGTCGAGGCGCGACTTTATTAGCATTAAAAGCAACGAGACTAGATTCAAATAGGTCAACTGCACCAATGGCACACAACAAGGCTTTGCGCTGCTGAGGACAACTTTGCAATACCTCCATGGAAAACATGGCACAAGGAGCCTGGGCTACAT
The DNA here is from genome assembly GCA_031772625.1 of Pinus tabuliformis. Classification (NCBI taxonomy): domain Eukaryota; kingdom Viridiplantae; phylum Streptophyta; class Pinopsida; order Pinales; family Pinaceae; genus Pinus; species Pinus tabuliformis. The sequence goes on from CM062806.1 coordinate 593,378,085, forward strand.
CTTCAACAATATTGTAGTGTTGAGCAGCCTTGGTAGAAGGATTGTGTTGTATTTTGAAGAACACCCTTGGGAGGGTGATAGACAGGTTCCACAGGCTTATCTAGAGTGAGAGGTCCAGTGGAGGGTAGTGGATTTGATGAGTCCTTAGATGGGGGACTCGAATAAGGAACATCATTAGACTTGGCTCACATGGTCGTATTAAGATCTTCCTTGCACATGAAGACGGATTAATTATGAGAAGATGACCCCTTGTTGCCCCTTTGTGGAGGGCGAGAAGGTTGAGCAACCATCTATTGTTGGGGTTGCGTAGGGAATGGATGGGTTAAAATAGCAAGCTATTGAGTCCAAGGTGGTGAAATAAGAATACGGACCTCATCCATTCATGGGCATTCGTGAGTAAGATGGTCACCTTGACAAATTTTACAAGGGAACTTGACATTACAATGAAGTTCACTAGTGCCCCCTCCCTGACTCTGAGGGTTGGATTAAGACTCCTAAGCATTTTGATTCTTTTGTTTATTTCACGTATTATTCTTCTTACCACTAGATTGTTGATTTTTCTTCGGTTGAGTGGAATTCACAGTGAGAACATTAGTGGATAGCTCAGGAGCGATTGCTTTAGCAGAGCCAGACGCATTTGCTGGGGCTTGAGATGTAACAATCAATTTCCCAAGTTGGGCGGCAAGTTGGCTCACGAAATTGGAAACAGACCCAATCACACCATCGGCATGTGGGTCAAGAACATGTTTTAAGGGTCAATAGAAAGCATAGGGGTGTTAGGCAGCATTTCATAAAGTGTACCCAACTGTGAATAGATAAGATCCAACTGTTGGGCAACTAAAATAACATGTTCCTCAGTAAGGGCTCGAAACATAGACACATCCTTGGAAATTTGAGGTCAGAGAGATAGAATGAACCATTTACATAAGATCTCATCAGGTAACTTGGTTCTCACCAACCTCTTGCGATGGTGCCACTCATGAATATGATCAGAGATTAATGTAGCATCATCTTGTTTGAAATTATACGAGAGGTGAGAGTCGATATCATACCGAGTAGGTAACTGGAAATGTGTCAGGAGAGTTTGAGCAAGGGAGACAAAGTCATTGTAGGATGTGGTATCTAGCTTAATGTACCACTTTACGGCATCCCCGGTCAACACAAGTTGGAATAAGTGAAGTTTAAAAAAATCATCCACTAAAGAATTAGATGAATACTGCAAATGATAAGTGGTAATGTGTGTGGATGGATTCTCCCCAGGCTTTCCTTCAAACTTGGGAATATCGGATGGTAATTTGGCGAGCATAGGTGGCCACCAAGGATAATGATGTATGAGTTCATTAGTCAGTTTCACCAAATCCAGTAAATCGAGAGAAGATAAGAAAGGATTTTGGAGCTGACTAAATGGGTCATAGGAGGGAGAGGCCCCTAACCAACCATGTGGTCCCCCCATATGAGGAGTGGAAAGATGCACTTACTTGTGAAGAGAAGGGTTCACCCCATCATAGGACTGATGCGGGACAACATGACTAGTAAATGGAGGTTTCCCCCCAGGGTAAGTACTACTAGAGAGAAAATGACCCCTAAAAGCATGGATGCTAATGGGGTTGTACCCAAGTATGGGAAAAGGACCAATCTATGCAGTATGACCGACATAAGGAGGATACCCTGTGTGAGAAACGGTACTAGCAACAGGGTTGCCCCTAGGTAAACTAGCCCCCCAGTAGAAGTACTGGTAGGTGGTGCCCCTCCAAAAAGAGAACTGTACCAAGCTTGTGACATAATAGAAGTGGAATTGCCCCCAAGATGAGTAAGGACAATGGATGATCCTCCCCACATATTATTGGATGTAACCATGCTTAACTGAGGGACAAGAACAATTAGTTGGGCAAAACGTGTGTAAAGATTCCTTAACCTACCAGTTGACTAGTCTGGGCTGCCATGGTCAACATAGGAGATGGTTTGGACATGGAAACATTCGAGAAATTTCCAAGATTCATAGAAGAAACTGGTGGATTGCCCCAAGAAGAAGTAAGAGGTGTGGACGGAGGAGTGGGTATAGGCACACTAAGAGGTGGCAATGATGTCATGGCAGCTGATACTGCTGATGCAGAAGGGTAAGGACATCCCAGAATCCACCATAGCGTAAAGTACAGAAAAAGGCACGTGAATCTAGGTAGGTGTGGAACTGTCAGGGTTCAATCACAATAAATCAGGTCCCAATGGATCAGTCAAATGTGTGTTGGCAGGAGCATCGGAGTCGTCTGCCAAAATCTTGATAGAAACTAAATCAGTACTAGAAGGACCATGTATAAAATCCATGACAATGTGGTGGTCTAAGTCTTGAGAACCGATGGGTACTCTCTATGTAGGGGTAACAATTCAACCTCGTTCAGGAGGCAAACAATGAATACGACGTGACCGTCGATGAACAAATTTAGCCTGGGTGGTAACTTATGATTTGGGTACAATTATGTTAGTACAAACACCCTAAGGCTAAAACTACTGATTCAGACCAAAGAGCAAACACTAGAAACATCCTAGAAGATAGCACATGCAAACCAAAATACAAAGAAGTTGGTGGTGGAACAGTGATACTAGCGACCAGCTTCCTAGTCCTTATATCTACGAACTCGATACAAGTGCCCTTATTTTCCATGGGGCACCCTCTGAGAGGACTGAGAGAGTATGACTAATATATGTCTCAGGTATAGAGAAAACGAACCCGACCCTGGACCAATGTATAATCCCTAAGAGGATAGGTCACTATGTTCACCATGTACAATAACACGACCTGGGGGGCCAGTCGAAGGACAAATCCACACGCAAGGGTAGGAAAATTAACCCCAAAAGGAGCTAAGACCAAAATCCCCTTGAGAGTTTCCTCCCAATTTGTCCCCAAGTGAGATGACACTGTTTGTATGCATGGAGATTCCGCTATACTGCGCCACCCAAAACTAAGCGAAAGGGGTTGTGCCAATTCGCCTAGCCCAAGTGTTACCTCATGCTTGACCCTTTTGTGAGGAGGGCTTCCCAGACTGCACTACTGCAAATGGATTTAACTCCCTACTGCAAGATGCTAAGTTAATTTTGTAGTCTTGGAGTAGTTAACTCACACTCCTATCTCCAAGACCCTAGCCCAAGCTAGTGTTGGTGTACTACCAGTGAAAATAAAAGACAAATTTAGTTAATTTTATTATCACGTTGATTTTAGTCATTGTTGTTTACACAAGTGGGATGCGGCGTGAAACTAAGATGGTGTGAATGAATCTTAGTTAGTCACCCTAGTGCAACTATATGCAATTTTCAATTTTCAATTCGATGAATGCTAACAATAGGAGGGTAAGATCCTTCTAACACACCAGTGGCTATTATGATGCACCTCTAAATCTTCTTGAAAGCAAATTATCCCAAATTTTGTGAATTAATGACCTAAAACAAACTAGGAAGGCAAACCAAAACAATCTGAAAAAAAACCAAAGGAAAAGACTCCCAAGAAAGAATGCAAAAGCACTATAGAAGTGTCACAACTAGGAAAAACAAAGCCCAGTCAAAGAAAAACACTGAAAGAAATCAAATCGAAAGAAAAAAGTGAAGAAAGGGGGGAAATGTCATCAAGCTAGGGCTATAGTATAATGGCTCAAGAAAGACCTATGTTCTACAAGGATCAAAACCAGACCCTAGATATAGGAAGGCGTAAAAAATATCATATGACAGTGATACAAAACAATGAAAACACACTCAAAATAAATTTCCTAGATGACAATTGCACAACCAATCACAACACCACTAATTGTGATGAACACAAACAAGAGAAAGAATAGGTAACTTAAAAACAAGTGACCAAGCCACACAAAGGTAAAGAGAGACCAAAGTGGGATATCAAAGAGATCTAAGTGGTTACCAAAAGTAGCCAAACAGATCTGAAACAAATATCCAAAGATGAGAACACTAGTCCTGAACCAAAGAATTCTTTAAGAGAAACCTTGAAGAACATAAGCAATGGATGATCCCAACCAATAAATAAGAAATGGCTCATATCTGATAGAGATTAGCAGTGAATAGAAACAAAAATAAATAGATCCAACAAATAGCATCAAGTTTTGAAGAACACACTTGAAAAATCAAGAAAATAAGTTCAAAGAGAACCCAAAAATTGGGGAAAACGGATAGAAAACAGGCTGATTTTTCAACCAGCCATATCTTCCTCATACAAAGTCTTCTGTTTCAGATGGATTTTTTTTTAGGTAAAAAATCAAGAGGATTACAAATATGTCGTTATTTTCACTTAATTATGTATAGAAAAGAACATAAATGAATAGAAAAAATCAGTTGCACGCGAGGGCGGAAGAAAAACAAATTGCCCAATTTTCAATTGGCCATAACTTCCTCATACAGAGTCCGTTTTTTGTGATTTATTTTAGGGGGGTAAAAATCTAAGAGGAATTCAGATCTGTGGTTATTTAAATCAAATTATATACAGAACATTCAAGAATTTGATTTCAATTCTCGGATTTGTTATTCCCTCATACAAAAAACAAAAATAAAACTCTAGATATAACATCAGCTTAGATCTGAAGCAAGTAAAATGAAAGGAGATCAAAATGAATCCAAAAGATTATAGAGAACTCAATGGGAACAAGGGAAAACCAAAAAACATAAAGAAGAAGAGGAGATCTCAAACAAAGAGGGAAAAATAAAAATGATCTCATTGAAAGCACCAGTTCTATTGCAACTAGATCTGCAAGGAGCTATTACTCTGTGATCTCATGCTCAATTAAAATCACTAGACAATAAATATAATGGCTAACGTGATCTAATAATGGCCCCTCAATCCAAAAGGTCATGCATGCAGCAAGTAATCAGATCTATGTTATAGATAAGAGATCACACCTGGAATCCTTGCATGTCGGGGAAGGGTTTTGAGTTCGATGCAGATCTTGCACTCCACTTGAGCGATCCAACATGTATGCACGAGATCTTTATCCATGCACACAAACACAACTAAACAAGGAAAATAGTTGATCTTCCTTGGAAGATTGTTAGATCAAAAGCAATAGATACTATCATATAATATATTGACCACAAATTCATGTAAGGAAGGGAACACAAATTTTTATTAACCATATAAATGGAGCTACATAAAATGTATACCATCAACACAAAGAAAATCATCTCCTCCAACTTGCAGTATGACCTCCTCTCCCAAGGTAGCAGAGCTCTCGCACTGTTATTTTTGGTCCTCCCCCCTATTCCCTTTTGGTGAGATTATAAAGGCTCATTCCATCCTCCAGGAGAATGTATCTAGATACCTAGGGGATTGAGAAGTTAGGAAACTTCTACAATAATGGGCCCCTAGCCAACTCATACACAAGTGGGTCAATTTGATCTCCTTGGGAATGACAAACTCTAGAAACCTTTTGCACAATTATGAGTTTTTTCTCAATTATAAATAAATATTATATCATAATTATAATATTTTGGCAAAATAATTATGAGAAATTGCTTAATTATATAATTTAACCCTTTTAACATGGGATAAATCTCACATAAGTAAAAGAAAAGGTGAAAAGGGGATGCATTTAAGCCAAACAACCGAGGTAAGTTGATATTGGGTTTCTCTCACTACAATGGAGTGGAAAATATGATTATAACACTTGCCTTGCATGCATGGGTAGCTTTTTCCTAAAAAAGAAAAAAGAATCCTTAGATTTTAGGGATCTATTTTTAACAGTTGGAGGTTACATGCAAAAGTCATTTTAGAAACCTCCCACCAAGTGTCACTTTTTCCTAGAATTATGGCATGCATTTCATAAGCCTCGATCTTGTCAAAACTATTTATTCGATGCTTTAAAACTCATTATTCACTTCGTTCTTTGAGCTCTGGCATTCCCAATGCATTTAGGAACCTTCGACACACTTATTGCACATTTTTCTGGGTTACTCTACTTTTCATGTCTTTTGCTACTTTTCTGTCACTTTTTGTATTTCGGTTTGTGTGAGTGTTGTTTGCTTGGTTTTTTTGAATGCTTGCTGTCATTTTAATGCATGCTAGTTTGTATAAGCATTTTTTCAAGTTTTTCATTGCATTTCCTTGTTGTAACACGCATAACATTGTTTCTGCACTTATGGTCGTCGTTGAGGCGACTCGCTTCACACACGTCATCGTTTTCCCATTTTACTGAATCCTGCACTCACTGATTGCATGCATGTTCATTCACTCATTCTTTCACCCAACTTTGCACATGCATTCAGTCCTTACTATTTTCAGTCACCCGTTGGTAGGTTTGAGCTGCCTTGGCCTGGACCTTGCCTTGCCGGGCTTGCACTGCGTGCTCCCAGAAATTACGTAGAGCCTACCTCACATTGGCATGCCAGGATGTTCTCTACACAATTCTGAGAGGTAGTGCCTCAAGTGGCTCCCATAATTACACAATGCAATTTTCCCAGGTTGCAGTCATGCTAACTGAAACTGTGCATTGCATAGTTCTAGTCATCAGTAGGCCAAGTTGGATTGTGCTCTTCGCAGTTTCAGAAGTCAATCAGCTCACTAACAGTTGGGACTGTGCTCTATACAGTTTTGGTAGTCAGTCTCACATCCTCTTAGAGAAAATTTTGTAAACTTTCCAGTCAGTCACCCAAGTGTGTTGCATGTTAGCCCTCAAGTTGCTTTTGGTTTTCACGATAGTTTTCTTGCCATGAGTGTTTCTCTATCTCCAGGTATCACAGGTGTTCATCGGTCTCTCAGCAATACAAGTACTATGGCTTTAAAGAGAGAAGAGTCAAAGGACACGGTTGAGAGCACAACTAGAGATGTGGTCGAGCAAGTTTCTATGAGCTTGCCCATCTACGAAGACTCTAAGTTGTTCATAGACAAGGAGATCAAGATCAAATGGTAGGACATCAATGACATCTTTTCAGGCACCTTTGAGGAGAATTTGGAGGACCGCAGAGTCTATGTCAACATACACAAGTCTGCCTTGTATTGGGATGCATGTGGTATCCTGCATTTCCATGCGCAGACATGATCCATTGGATTGTATCACAAACTGATCCAGAGGCAATGGTGTTGAGCAGTGTCAGTGGGAAAAAACTTGCAATCTTCAGGGAAGAGAACTTTTAGGAGATGTATCACTTTCTGTAGTCGGTGAACACAATGGATGCACCCTTCACCAATCCCAACAACATTGCAAACTCAAGAGACATCTTGAAGAGTTGGGTGAGATATCCATCTAAGTTTAGGATAACACCCAACCAGGTATACAAGACAAATATACTACGAAAGGCTTATCAGTTCTTGGTCATCTTTGCATGTCGCTTATACGACCAAGAAAGTACAGAGACATTCCCACAAATTTGGGTGATTGTGTTGGATCAACTGGCGAATGAAGCAAGACCTTTCAATTGGTCCAATATGTTGGCTCTCCAACTGAAGGGGCAAGTAATAGATTCCTGGAATCCACCCAAATGCCAGCAAGCAAAGCTATTTATGTTCGCCTACATTCTTGATGCCCATTAGCAATTCCTTTGCTTGGGTTTGGCATGGACACCTTCAGAAACCTCTGTGCACACCTATTGCAAGTTGTTCTTCGATTGCAAATTCCGTGGAGTTATACTATAGCTATTAGACCACTTCGTCACCCTGGTGTATAGGATGATCTTTGAGCAGGATCCGCCTTGCATGTCACAAGCAACGATGGAGGCACTGGTTAACATAACAGATTAGTATGTATCACCCCTTAGCACCTTCATCCAGATGTACACTGCGGAGAAGGCTCCACCTGTTTAACCGAATGTTTCCATGGAAAAATTGGCCATGCAAGAGGTTTCATACCACTTCTTGAGAGGGTTGTCAATGAAACTGCACATGAAGAAGAAGACATCTTGGCCCGATATTCCTTTGCGGATCATGTTGTATGAGATCTAGAATCTCAATCATGTTGAGGCCGAGACGGAGGAATTGGAGAATTTCACCTTCGACACCATAAGTTTCAATCCATATGACTCGCATCGCTTAGTGGAAGACTATTGTGTAAGAGTGTATCATCCATGGATCCACAAGGCATTCCATTAGCCTAAGGGAGACCCATGGAGATACTGCTATAACTCCTCAAGGCTCAATGAACCAGTCAGAGTGGCTGTAGAATGGTTAGCAGTGCAATGGGAAACAACATCTTAGAGGGCAGCAACATCAGCAACCATAGAGGGAACCAGAATTGTGCATGATAAAGGCAAGAGAAAGGTTGCTGACAGTGTAAAGGCAGAGCAAAGCTGCAAGTTCAAAGCATATCCACTTGTATTAGGAGAAAATTTGGAGATTAAGGCAAAGATGTGAAAGTGCATGTCGCGCATGGAATCCCCCCAAGGCATGTTTTGGGGCTCAATTCCCAAGTTTTGATCCAATATTATTGTAAAGACTCCGCGAATTGTGGGCATGGAGCGTGAAATATATGATAGAGTCACAAGGTTGTACACCTAGTTTTGTAATGTAATGTTGGCTTGCCCATGTTCTGCATACCATGGGATTGTATAAATAGAGCGAGGCTCTAAATGTAAAAGAAGGCAATGGAGATAACAGAGTAGTAGAGAGAAGAAAGAGTCTAAGTGACTAAGTGTGTCTTTGGGTCATAGAGTAGAAGAAGGCTTTGCAGCCAAGTGTGCAGAGGCCTAGTAGTCTGCAGCTGAGTGTGCAGACCCCTACAACTGAGTGTGCAGGATGGAGTCGAGTCTGTAACCAAAGAAGAGATTAACAAAGAGAAGTTTTATCATAATTCTGTGTATTTGTTGTTGGGTTAATGCATGTTTTATGTAAATTACAAATATACTGGTTATTTACTGCGCGCACCTGTGTGAACGATTTATGTTGTTAAGTATATTCTAAAGCGCACAAGTAAGATAAAATAATCAACTAAAATTGGAATACTAGTAAGGACTGGGGTAATAATGGTGTTCGACCCCTCAGAAGGCAGAATCTTATGCTGCGCGGTAGGGGAAATTGCGTGTACTGACGTGTGTGCAGGGTCGAACCGCAGACCACTTGAACTCATTAGACATCTCCAGGGTGCAGAAACCTAGTTCTAGAACCCTCCCAAACTACTTCGGGTGAGACCTCAGTCCGCGCTCCGCGAAATTTTGTCGAAAGGGCTAATAGTACCAGGATTTTTTTGGCTAAATCACCTTCGAACCTGCGTCAGGCTCCAACAAGCCAACAAATGGTTCCATTGCTAGGACCAGGATCTGCATAAGAGATGTCTGATGTCGTTCACTAGAATCTGACAAAGAAATAAATTGAAGAGTGGCTAGACAGAAAGATTCATGAGTTCACGGCGCAGGAAAACAGGAATCCGCGAGTATCAAAGGAACAGTGGTTAGAGCACTACTTATATACGGAAATTCACAAAATTTTCTTTGCATCTTTCCCCTCTAAGTTGTACGAGTGGATCACGAAGCTAGCAGACAATCAGGGAAGGTGTAGGCTCGAAAAACCTATTGTGTGGACTCCAGTTTTGGTGCACAAAATAGAAGCATCAGGAAATAAGATCATGCACACTGTGGACCATTGGCTCGATCGAATTATAGGAGGGTTTATGACTGAATTCACGGTAGATAAATCATTTAGCTACAGCGAGACGGAATGACGCTTCCTCAAAAGACCGTGAGGTAAGTACATTAAATCTTTGAACACTTGGATTAAAATTCTACTGTGTGAAAAGCGGGTTATGCAAATAAATCAATGTTTGGGGCTACGTGAAGTGGGAGGATTTACAGAAACAAAGGTAGCGAAGAATTAAAGACTAGTCCCTTGATTTCACCTCCACGGGAGAGCGAGGAGGAGCTCACGAAAGTTTCACCAAGAAGTGTGATCAATCTGATAAGACAGTGAATTCCACACATACCACCCCCACCCACACCACCACCAGTTTCACCATCCTCACCCCCATCTTCACCCACACCACCTCCGCCACCACCACAGTTCAATATGGCGAGCGCAATAAAGTTGTGGTTTTCAAAGGAGTAGGGAATGAAGACCCAGACCAATTTTGGTTTGTGGTAAAGGCTGTATGGGAAGCGCAAGGAGTCATGAATGATAATATAAAGAAGGCAAAACTGGCCAATGCTTTGCAAGATCGCGCACTGACGTGGTACATTAAGCATTCCAATGACAATCCAAACGTAGGAATCGCAGATATCCAAGCTGCGCTAAACAGAGAATTTAGCAGGCCAAAATCAAAGACACAGTTGATTATCGGATTTAAGGAAATCACGATGCTTCCAGGTGAAACCCCCTAGGAGCTGGATTAGAGACTGAAGTGTATGATTCGTGAATACAACATGACCTTGACGGATGGGCAACACCACGCATGGTTTGTAGCATCGCTAACACTACATCTAAGGAACGCGTTATCACAACAGAAGCTATCTACTCAGGCCAAGGCCTTGGAGATCAAAATGAGACTGCATGAGACCATGATACAAGATCCTAATTTGGGAGTCCAACAGATCCACATGTAGTTGAAGAACTTGTGTCTTGAGATGCAAAGCCTGAAACAAGACAGGACAGCTCGCCTAGAAGCACGCGAGGAGGTATGCTACATAAAGTGCAAAGTCCAGGGACATGACAAGGACCATTGTCTAGTGTTCGTGAACTACCTAGTGGAAAGGGAAGGCCAAAGTGCCCAAGGAGCTGGATGAAACTAAGAGTTCACTCCAGATCCCACTCCTCCCGGACGGCATTGTGTTTGAAGGCACGCACCTGGGCCACGTGCCAACCATGAAGTTTGAAGATTGGGACATCACTAACCATGAAAAGTTCCCTCACCGTGAGACCGGGAACCTCATGAAGCAAAACACCGTGAGGATGGTGACAACGTTAGAGCCACGGAAGTGGTTGTGCGGAGTGGAAAAGGTCGGGCTGCTGAACTTACTATGGTTGCCGCATTTCCACCGTCCGCCAATAACCATTTTTATCATTAGGAAGCTGCTCTGCCTGGTGCATGATGGGTATCTATGGCTGGAGGAGCCTATCCCCATCATGGAAGACCTAATTCACCATGTTTCCCAACTCCCCTACAAAGCAAAGTACCCCGTGACCATATTGGAAAGAAAGGGTAGTGATTTGGCCCTTGTGGAGGCCATGAAGACGAAGTACAAGCTGGAGAAGAAGAAGAGGGGCTACAACATCTCTAGCATCAAGCACAAAGTGGTACGAATGGAAACCCAAATCCTTGCTAACAAAGTTATGCGAAAGTGCCACGCAAACGAGGTACCTGCACTGGTGATTGCACTGGCCGAGCAATACGTGGAGGGGGTCCAATTTAAGTGGTTCGAATTCCTCTGCATAGAATTTTTGGAAAACTGTTGCGAAGCCCAAGAGCAGGGTAAAACCTTCCACTATGCATGGTTGTTGCTATCCATAGTGCTCGTAGCGGGGGAATTGTCAGAGGATAGTCAATTCCCCATAATTGATAGAGAATTATCGGAGGCCCCGAAGTACCCTTCACTCTAGGCCATGAAGGAAGTGAAAAGGATACACGACGGCAAGATCTTTTTGGTGCTCATGGAGACGAACATCCGAATGTGGATCAACCGGAAGTTGCGCTTGTCACCCACGGTGTACAATAGTCTATAGATTTTTGCAGACTTTAAGTTTGATATGTGTTAGAGCCTAGATTTGTCTTAGGCTGAAAAGACAAGGTTCTAGGTCCACATCAAACCACGCTCAGCCTCGTAGCTAGCCCTACGAGGAAAGGAGAGGGCTCTCTCCAGGTCAATCTCGGCAAAAGTTAATCGATGAGGCTAGAGATGACTAAATTTGCAACTGATCTTAGGTTAGGTATTAAGTGCAGGGATTTGATTTGGTTTTTTGTGAGTTTTGTTGAAAAGATGGGAAAGGCAATTTTGGGCTCAGGGATGAGGCACAGTTTCTGCAGAGGTCTGATTGGGGCAAGGAAGGCGATCATTTTGATGCTTTAAAGCAAGTGAGATGGGTAGATTAGACAGGTGAGGAGCTAAGGAGAGCAAGAGAGTCTCAAGAATTCTCCTTAAACTGAAGAAAACATGAAAATTTAAACAAATTCAAAGGTAGAGCATAACAGTTATGGATTCCACCTTAATCACTCATTTGTTTCAAATTCAGAAGAAGAAACAAGAAAATGATACACATAACACTAGATAAACTTACAATTACTCAGAGAGGCACACCATCAAAACATAAAGCCACATGGATCCCAAACAGTGCTGCAAAACCCTGGTCTTTCCTTTGCCAAAAATGCAGAGATACAATGTACAATAGAGTGCCAAGCTTTTCCCAAGAGTCTGTTGAAGCCCCGAAAATTGGGTCGAAAACAAGGGGGATACCCGCCCGGTCCGGACCTTGGTTGGCAGCTCCTTATCCATTTGGTATAACTGGTCTGACTGGGGATAATGGGACCAGTTTCCCAATCTATGGGTGTGTGTGTGTAGAATTGGATGTTGCTGATCTAACAGTAACTATCTAAGCTATTCTAATTCAAACCTTAATCTAATTCTATGCTATGGTAATCTAATGAAAATAGCACATCTAATCTATGCTAACCCGGGATGTAACTCTTCTATTATGTGATCTAAAGAGATTTTATATAACAACTGGTAATAAAGATCATTCAGTAATTATAAGAAAGGAAATCAATTAAGATGAACTATTTCGCATAAAAAGTTAGGCAAAACAGTTGTGAACAGCATATCGCATAATAAGCTATTCATACATTAAACATAAATAAATAGCTCCACCATACAAAAGTGCCAAATGGTAACTCAAGCATTCATGCAATAACATATAAACAACTAAAATCTGTATATCACTTTAACATATAAGCAAAAATGGTCAAGAGATAAAAGTACCATTTATGATTGGTCCTACTCATAAGCTTCAAGCAATAATGATTTATTTCTCCTTGCTCTAACATCTACTAAGAGTACAGAAGTGCAACATCAGTAGCAGATATCAAATGCAAACATCAACAAATCTTGATCCATTCATTCACCAAAACCTCCTCTGAGGGTGCAAAAGTGCATGTTCTGAGGACAAGTTTTTGATAAATTTCTGGACCCTTCTCTAAATGCATGAGAAGGGTTTAAATACTACTAACTAAATAACTTAATTACACATATTCAGGATACAGTTTAAATGACCACCCTTCTTCTAAGAAAAATTATTTCTAAAAATTAAATCTAATATCTAACTATTTCTGTATTTGCTCCTTAATGTTGCGAGCATTCAATATTTGCCTGGGTAGAGTCGGCTGACTGTCTTCCGCTTTTGGTTGAGCTAAACAAACAGAAATGGCAAGTGCTGGCACCATTTTTTCCAGCAAAATAGCAGATATGCTTTAGAATCATCTCTGGCTATGTGGATTTACTGTGTATGCTCAGTAATAACCCAAATTCCACTTGGTTAACCCTTAAATTGCCTCTGCCTTTGCTTTCTTGCGTTTCCGGGCTTACGAGTGACTAAGCAGTTAAGGACTTTGCTTTTTGAGCAATTTTCTCAGCGATGCGCGATTAGCGCTAAGCGCTAATCGCGCATCGAAAACTGCCTCCATTTTTTGATCCGGGCCTTTCTGGTGCGTTTTTCGCCTTTAGCGCCTTTCCTTTATCAGGTATAAGCTTTAAAATTTTGCAAACATACTGCTTTTGTGAACTTCTACCCTTGAGCGTTAAATCGCATGTTGATATCAGCATTGTTCAACCATTCACTGAACCATGGCTCTGACTGATAGATCTATAATGAATAGCTCAGTAGCAGTCTGAAATTTTCGGCTCTGTTGCATACGACATCCGTTTATGAGGGAATTTCTTCTCTGCTTCCGAGCATCGGAGCTTTACCTTTTTCCTTAATCGCTACCTGCACATTGCTTCATATTGTTTCTGTCTTTCCTTCCTGCAGTTCACACATAAGGAGAGCGTAATGATAATAAAAGTTGACATGAAAGCTCTGAGCTCTACGGATGTACAAAAACATGCCATCTGACGTGAACTAACTCTTCGAAAAACACAAAACTATCTTTCATTAACACTTGGCGTACATTCATTAATTTTCATTAACGCGCGTATTCAATTTTTCTTGAATGTTGAGCCAGGGAAAATCTGCGATGGACGATTTCTGCGATTCACATCACAGCATCGCATCATCGCGTTATTGCATTTTCTCAATATGTGTTATCGCAGTGTTAGCCGATCACGCCGATCGCAGGATTGCAGGTTGCTGTTTCGCGTGATCACAGGATCGCCGATCGCATTATCGCAAGATCGCAGATTATTACAATTTGTTAAATAGTTATGTGTTGTTTTTGCGATGTTGCGATATGCGATGTCGCATATCGGCCGTCGGCAATTTCTTAAAGTTTTCGTTTATGAGTGTTTCTTAATGCATGCCATGCGATGGATTTCGTGTCGCATTCTCGCAGTTTATCATTCTTCTCACAAGGAAATGTCCTATCTTCTTCGCGCGATGCGATATTTTCTTAAGGAGTATAATACATGAGTTTTAATTGAATTTTTGAATTTTTTACTAAGGGTCCCCACTTATCTAGTGTTATTTCTAATACTAAATAAGGAGGGGGGTTGTTGGTGGCCACAAAAATTGGTGATTCACTTGGAAGAACCAGTTATCTTTGTTTTCCTATTGAATTTTTCAAACTTCCAAAACAGAAAATTTTCCAAAAGATTAAACTTTGTTATGGACAGATAGAGTACATTATGCTTTAAACTGTCAATGATATTTTGTTTCAACCTCTTTTCATTCTAATTATTTGCTTCCTTAGGCTAGTCCTTGTATTTACATCAGTCATTAGTTGGTCTTGTAAAGATAAAATAAAGTCTCCTCTGTAAACCAGTTTTTAAATATGCTCATTTGTCATAGGTAGAGCCTCTGCTGCCAGCAGGCGTTTATAGCCTCGACAGGGTTACCTGTTACCCAGCAATGATCCTGTATCCTACTTAAGGTGACCTACAACTTTCAAAGAAAAATCCATATTTACACTTATTGCTTTGATTTTCTTTTTATTCTTAAAGAACAATGTCTTGGTTTGGTAGCCAAATTATGACACAGTCACTCACTTGATTCATAACTTTGTTGAACAAGCTGGCTCGTGATGAGACCCCTTGTCTTTTGATTGCAACAATCTTGAGTCATTTCCCTGTTGTGGTAGACAGTATTGGCAAAGTCAGCAAGTTATGATATTTGTGATCATGATAAGCCGGCTCGTGATGAGACCTCTTATTCTTCAAGATATAGTGTATCCTTGGATTATCCCTCTAGAAGCTGCGATTCTCCTTTAGCAGGGAGGAAGTCATTGTTTCCTTAAGATGGCCCTGGACGACAATAATAGAGTTTTTGGAAACAACTGTTCTACAGAGAATCTTCATTTTGTTATTGATACCTTTCATTATGCTGATATAAAACAATTTCTTCACTAAAGATTGCTTTCATCAAATTCCTTGAAGCTGAAACTCGTATCATATCTAGGCTAAAGTTTTTAACTATATCTGTCAATAATAAAGACCAATTTTCCAAAAGATTTGCTATTTATACAAGCGAAAAGCTCAAAATCTGAAAGAGAATTGGTGTCTTTTTCGTAAATACCTAATGTAACCACTCACAACTGGTTTTATTATGAAAAGAAAAAATATTCTACAAAAAATAGAAGAATAATCGTCTATGGAAAATATTTCTTGAGAATTTGTCCATTAACAGGCAAAGGATCCCTCCTACCTGCTAAATCCTGTAACACAAATGTTGATGGACGTATGACTTCAACAATCTGAAAAGGACCAAGCCACATCCTTTGAAATTTTTTGTGTTTGCCCTTTTCTTCATGAGCCTTATCCCATTTTAAAACTAAATCTCCCATTTGAAAATCTTTTCTGGTCATTATGTTTGAATAAAAAGAAGATTTTACAAGCGATTGATGATGAGCATGTGTTTTCTTAGCTTGTTCTCATTGTTCTTCTAATTTAATTATTTCCATTTGTCTCAGCTATAAGGAGGAAGTGGGTACTTCATCAATGTATTGTACTAAAGACAAAGAGGGAATGGCTAAGTGAGTTGGAAGAACCACTTCTTTCCCATAAACTAAATTAAAGGGAGAAGTGCTGATTGGAGCTTTTTGCGTTATCCTATCTACCCATAAAGAATATACCAAAGATTTGTGCCAATTCTTTTGATTCTGGTCAACTGTTCTTTTAATAATCCTAATTAGGTTTTTATTTGTTGACTCAGCTAACCCATTACCTTGCGGATAGTAATTGGCCAAATATTTAAGTTTGAATCCTCTTTTAAGTGCAAAATCAGTAATTGCATTTCCAGAAAAGTATGATGCATAGTCAAACATTAAAGCAGATGGCAATCCAAACCTAGTGATTATAAATTGATCTATGAATTCAATAATATTTTCAGAATTAGCTGTCTTGAGCGGAACTGCTTCTACCCATTTTGTGAAATAATATGTTGCCGTGAGGATGTATCTATGCTGCTTAGAAGAGTGAGGAACGATCTCACCTATCATGTCCAAGCCCCACTGACTAAAAGGTTGGTCGATGTTTACCGGCTGTAGTGGCAGGGACGGCTTCTTTTGTCTCCCAGCAGTAGTTTGGCAGACTTGACATCTTCTCATGTAACTGTGTGAGTCTTTGAACAGCGTGGGCTAGTAATATCCTATGCGTAAGATTTTATGTGCAGTAGCATTTCCAGCATAGTGTCCGCCTGCTGGCCCATCATGGAGTTCCTGCAAAATTTTTTCAGCTTCAGTTTTTTTAAGACACCTAAGAAGAACATAATCATAATTTTTTCTAAAAAGAAAATCATTTATGAGCTGATATTGTTTAGCTTTCAATCTTAGAGCTCTTTTCTTAGTATGATCAAGGTGTGAAGGAGCACACCCGTTCTTAAGATAATAAATGGTATCAACATATAATGATTCTGCTTCGTTTAGGCTTACCTCACCCATTTGTACCTCTTCAGATGGAGTTTCAGAAATTTGCGATGCTCTGGCCAACATTTTGCAAAAGCCTTGACCTCTTACAATGTTTGTTGGTTTTATCTCAAGGTTGTATTCCTGTAAGGCAGTAACCCAATTGGCCCTTTTCTCACCCACATTCTTCTGTACTAGAAGATTCCTTACCGCTGGAAACGGTACTATGATCTTAGTATGGGTTTTAAGTAAGAAAGGTCTGAAGTATTTGACCGCTTTGAAAACAGCATAAGCCTATTTCTCCACGTCAGAATAATTGAGTTCAGCACCTTGTAAATTTGAGCTAAAAAACGCAATTGGAGCTTCCGCTTTTTCTTGATTTGCTTGAGTTAGTATCGCGGCATATGACTTATCTGAGGCAAATGTGTATAAAATAAAAGATTCTGAAAAATTCGGGGTTGCTAAAGATGGAGCATTAATAATAGCTTGCTTAATCAGGTTGAATGCTTCATGTTCATCTTGACCCCATTTAAAATTTGAATTATTTTTAATCATGGTCTGCAAAGGAGACACAATTCGCGAAAAATCTGGAACGAATCTCTTTACAAAATTGATTTGACCAAGGAAAGATTGCATGGTTTTTTTGTTATGAGGTAGGGATATTTCAGAAATTTCTTTGATTCTGTCGGGATCAATGTGAATACCAGACTTTAACACTATGAATCCTAGAAGTTTCCCTTCACTTAATGCGAAAAAAAAAATTCTTTGGGTTAAGTGAAATTCCATACCTTAGACACCGTTGAAAGATTTGTTTCAAGTCTTTGAGATGGTTGCTTCGCTTCTTGGAGTACATTGTTATATCATCCAAATAAATTACTACAGATTTATTGACTAAAACTTTGAATGCGATGTCCATGGCTCTCTGAAATGTAGCACCAGCATTAATCAAACCAAATGGCATCTTCCGATATGCATATGTGCCCCATTTAGTTTTGAATGTGGTTTTCAACTGATCATCAGGATGTACCAACACTTGATTGTACCCTGAAAATCCATCCAAGAAAGACATTAGCTCTGAACCTGCCACCGCCTGCAGTATTTGCTCCATAGGTGGAAGAGGAAAATTGTCTTTTTGACACGCTTTGTTAAGATTCCGAAAGTCAATGCAAGTACTAATGTCTCCGTTTTTCTTTCTAACGGGTACCATATTGGAGACACATTTGGAATGTCTGACGGGGAAGATTATCCTGGCTTTCAGTAACTTGTTGAGCTTGGTTTTTATCTGATTTTCTAAATTGGGGTGGATTTTTCTCAGTTTTTGTTGGACAGGTTTTTCGTTATCAATCATAGGAATAGTATGCTGGATGATAGAAGTGTCGTATGTTTTCAGCTCATCATAATTCCAGGCAAAAACATTTTTATATTGTCTCAAAAGACGAATATACGCTAGTTTCTCTTCAGGGGCTAGGTCGAGGCCTAGATTAATGTTTTGTGGTTTAGCATCGGTCCCTAGGTTTACTAATTCGTAGTTCAAAGTTGAACTGTAGAGTTTTGAATTGGTAGACCTTTTAAACCGATCTTTCAAATCGTATAAGTCTTCTAACTTAACCACCGACTTTGGTATAGCATTATTAGTGCTATTTTGTTGCAATTGTCGATCGTGTTGGTCTTCGTCGATTATTTGATTGGAGTAGGATCCTTCAGATGTGAGGAAATTTATGATATCTGGATCATCATTGAATACTCTCCAATTTGTGATGTTGTCAGGAATGGATGGTCTAAAGATTAATTCTATTGAGAATCTATTTGGACTAAAATCTTCGGAGGGAATAATCTTAGAAGCTACGTTAACCAAAAGGTCTGCACTTGTGTTTTGGAGTCTGGGGATTGAAGAAATATTAAACGCTATGAAATGCTCAGTCAGATCTTGTACTAAAGATTGATAGTGTTTTAAGTGACCTGATAAGCAATGTATAGTGTTACGTACCTGCTTAACCACAATCTCAGAGTCTCCAAAGACTTGAAGATACTTGACATCTAACCCGATTGCCTTGTACAGGCCTTGAACCAAAGCCTCGTATTCTGCTGTATTGTTTGTGCAATCAAATTCGAGTCTGCATGTGAGCATGATCTTTTCTCCTTCTGGACTAATCAAAACACATCCTGCTCCTGCTCCTTTGTTAGATCTAGAGCCATCAAAAAATAATTTCCAAAACAAAGATGTATTTACAGGTTTATCTAAAAAATTAATACATTTCGAACTATCAGTTCGAGAAAAATTCTCAACTTGGGACAAAACAAAATTTTCTAAATAAGGTGACGCATGAGCATTGAAATTGCCGAGGAAGGAATCTACCGAGTAATTGCCAATGATACTGTTGTTATATGCTACCGGTTCATTTTCTCCCTCTAACTCTGTTACTATGTACTTCTGGTGTAGCTCTCGTTCAACTTTTATTTGATTCAGTTTACTGTTGTAGGGCAACCACATGTGCGGCTAATCAGTTGCGAAGTATCCATGGAGTTTCTCTGACCAATCTCTGCTAAGGATTAAGCCATAGAATTCTGGGATGTCAGCAACTAGAATGTCAATAACCTGACATACCTTCGAGTTGGATGACAATCTTATGGTTACTTGATTTAGTTTTCCGATCACTTCGACTTGAGATCGATCGAGCTGAACTATGCGCACTGCGGATTTCTGCGGTTGAACATTTAATTTGGCACATATATATTTGGGTAAAATATTCGATGAAGCAACAGAATCTACTAAAAAATTTTTAACATTTTTATTGGAGATTTCATAAGGAGAAACGGGGGAGTGTGAGATCTTGATCTTCCTCCAATCAAGGCGATGTCATTTGGGTCAATCTTACTGATCGCATTCGTTGGAGGTCTTCCCATGTTGTGGGAAGCTTGAGAAAGTACAGTGGCAGGCAAAGGTGCAACTGGCACGGCATGTAATTCTTTCATCATTATCTTCTGTTGATGTTTCAATTTGCTCAGTTCGTAAAGGGTGATATTAGCCCTAGTCTTTTTCATGTCATCAATAATATTGTACTCCATTTCATCCGACACTATCAGTGTTTTTGATGGAGTCGTCTCATCTGCTTGGACTGGGCTAGTTTGAGTCGCTTTGGATGTCGTTTTCTTTGTTGCGACTTTATCTTTTGTTGTAGAGCTTGCACTCTTTTGCTTAGGGGTAGTTTGGGGAGGATCAAGCTGATTTTTACTTCGTGTGCTAACTGGAAATACTTCTTGATCTTCCTCTTGTGGGAGGATGAAGTCCCACATTCCTTGTAATTCCACAACTTCTTCATCATTGGTCTGCCCTTCAGTAGCAATTTCCTCTTCCTCTTCCTCGGATTCAACATTTGAAATGGCATTGGGTGGCTTTGCATCCGTTGAAGGACCTCTTTTAAAAGCTCTGTAGGGCTTTTTCGAAGAAGTTTCCGCTACTTTCTTTTTTATGTCAACCATCTCATTGGACATGGTCTTTAGAACTTTCTGCAGTCCTTCTAAATCAAAAGGATCTTTTGGCTGTTTCTTCTTGGAGTCTTCCTTGAAGGTGACTTTTTTGGACTCACGTTCCTCTATCGCGGATCTCTTTTCCAGGGCTATTATTTGTTTTTCTATTGCTATCGCCTCTTTCATGTTTTCAGCTAAGGTTGTTTTATTTTCCCTGTCCACGAAGATGGCTATGTTCGATGGCAGAGCAGTAATATACCATTCACATCGTACTTCTTCGCTGGGCTGAGAAGCAGTAGGAATTTTGTTGAAAATTTTGTTGAACCGTAAATTGAAATCCTTGATAGGCTCTCTAGCTTCGACTTTAAGATTGGATAGGTCATTGATTAACGTTTCCGTTGATCTATCATCACCAAACTTGGTTAGGAATTGGTCCTGGAAGATATCCCAACTTGTAATGGATCCGGAGGGTAATGAAAAGTACCATGACCCCACTGTCCCTTGCAGTGTATAGGGAAAAAGCCGAACAATAGCATCTTCATTAGTAACCCCATTGAGATTAATGGAAAGCATGAAGTTATTTATGTGCTCTTTTGATAGCATACCTGCCTCGGGATTGAATTTGGGCAACCATTTCTCAGGATGGGCTGGTATTTGACTCAAGGGTGCAGGCATTAAGACTGCCCCAGGGTTGTTCCATGGAGACTGGGCCATCGTTGAACTGCTAATAGAGGAAAGTGTAGAAGATGATGCCTGTGGCTAGGAGGATGAGGATACTATGATCGTAGATGATTGAAGAGGGGTTGTGGGAGTTCCAGTGGATGGATGAACGATGATCTGGAGTGGAGGTGTGGATGGTTGACTTCGTGGTGAAGTAGTTGAGATGGATGACGCGGACAAAAGAGTCTCACTGTCAGACTCTTGCGGTGATTTCCTTGCTCTTTTCTCGGTGGGAAGAGGTAATTCGGTTGGCTTAGCGCCAAACTTTTCACTCTTTAACCTAGTCAGGGGATGAGCAGGGTTGTACTATGAAGTCACGCTACCTTGAGATTTATCAGACCTCTGAGGGGAGATGGAAAATCGCTGAAGTTTGTGAATGAGGGATTCAACTTCAGGAGGTTCAATGGTAAATTGGTCTGAAATATCAGGGTGGGTAGCAGCGGTTGATACTCGAGCGACTTCTGACTCTGGATTTAAATGTAATGGGGAAGTCGGGGGAGATGATGAGGGTGATTTACTCTCAAAATGGTATTCAGATTTGGATTTACTTGCCATTCATAGTTCAGGCCCTCCTTCTAGCGCTAAATATGTTGAAGCCCCGAAAATCGGGTCGACAACAAGGGGGATACCCGCCCGGTCCGGACCTTGGTTGGCAGCTCCTTATCAATTGGTATAGCGGGTCCGACTGGGGAAAATGGGACCAGTTTCCCAATCTATGGGTGTGTGTGTGTAGAATTGGATGTTGCTGATCTAACAGTAACTATCTAAGCTATTCTAATTCAAACTTTAATCTAATTCTATGCTATGGTAATCTAATGAAAACAACACATCTAATCTATGCTAACCTGGGATGTAACTCTTCTATTATGCGATCTAAAGAGATTTCATATAACAATTGGTAATAAAGATCATTCAGTAATTATAAGAAAGGAAATCAATTAAGATGAACTATTTCGCATAAAAAGTTAGGCAAAACAGTTGTGAACAACATATCGCATAATAAGCTATTCATACATTAAACATAAATAAATAGCTCCACCGTACAAAAGTGCCAAATGGTAACTCAAGCATTCATGCAATAACATATAAACAACTAAAATCTGTATATCACTTTAACATATAAACAGAAATGGTCAAGAAATAAAAGTACAATTTATGATTGGTCCTACTCATAAGCTTTAAGCAATAATGATTTATTTCTGCTTGCTCTAACATCTACTAAGAGTACAGAAGTGAAACGTCAGTAGCAGATATCAAATGCAAACATCAACAAATCTTGATCCATTCATTCACCAAAACCTCCCCTGAGGGTGCAAAAGTGCATGTTTTGAGGACAAGTTTTTGATAAATTTCTGGTCCCTTCTCTAAATGCATGAGAAGGGTTTAAATACTACTAACTAAATAACTTAATTACACATATTCAGGATACGGTTTAAATGACCGCCCTTCTTCTAAGCAAAATTATTTCTAAAAATTAAATATAATATCTAACTATTTCTGTATTTGCTCCTTAATGTTGCGAGCATTCAATATTTTCCTGGGTAGAGTCGGCTGACTGTCTTCCACTTTTGGTTGAGCTAAACAAACAAAAATGGCAAGTGCTGGCACCATTTTTTCCAGCAAAATAGCAGATATGCTTTAGAATCATCTCTGGCTATGTGGATTTACTGTGTATGCTTAGTAATAACCCAAATTCCACTTGGTTAACCCTTAAATTGCCTCTGCCTTTGCTTTCTTCCGTTTCTAGGCTTACGAGTGACTAAGCAGTTAAGGACTTTGCTTTTTGGGCAATTTTCTCAGCGATGCACGATTAGCGCTAGCGCTAATCGCGCATTGAAAAATGACTCCGTTTTTTGATCCAGGCCTTTCTGGTGCGTTTTTCGCCTTTAGCGCCTTTCCTTTATTGGGTATAAGCTTTAAAATTTTGCAAACATATTGCTTTTGTGAACTTCTACCCTTGAGCGTTAAATCGCATGTTGATAGCAGCATTGTTCAACCATTCACTGAACCATGGCTCTGACTGATAGATCTGTAATGAATAGCTCAGTAGCGGTCTGAAATTTGCGGCTTTGTTGCATGTGGCATCTATTCATGAGGGCATTTCTTCTTTGCTTCCGAGCGTTGGTGCTTTACCTTTTTCCTTAATCGCTACCTGCACATTGCTTCATATTGTTTCTGTCTTTCCTTCTTGCAGTTCACACATAAGGAGAGCGTAATGATAATAAAAATTGACAAGAAAGCTCTAAGCTCTACAGATGTACAAAAACATGCCATTTGACGTGAACTAACTCTTCGAAAAACACAAAACTGTCTTTCATTAACACTTGGCGTACATTCATTAATTTTCATTAATGCGCGTATTCAATTTTTCTTGAATGTTGAGCCGGGGAAAATCTGCGATGGACGATTTCTGCGATTCGCATCGCAACATCGCATCATCGCATTATCGCATTTTCTCAATATGTGTTATCGCAGGGTTAGCCGATCACGCCAATCGCAGGATTGTAGGTTGCTGTTTCGCGCGATCGCAGGATCGCCGATCGCATTATCGCATTATCGCAAGATCGCAGATTATTACAATTTGTTAAATAGTTATGTGCTATTTTTGCGATGTTGCAATATGCGATGTTGCATATTGGCCGTCGACGATTTCTTAAAGTTTTCGTTTATGATCGTTTCTTAATGCATGCGATGCGATGGATTTTGCATCGCATTCTCGCAGTTTATCATTCTACTCACAAGGAAATGTCCTATCTTCTTCGCGCGATGCGATATTTTCTTATGGAGTTTAATACATGAGTTTTAAATGAATTTTTGAATTTTTTACTAAGGGTCCCCACTTATCTAGTGTTATTGCTAATACTAAATAAGGAGGGGGGTTGTTGGTGGCCACAACAGAGTCCAACCCTGAAAATGACTTAGAAATTACATAATATAGACAAGCCACCCTCTTCCCTTGCCTCTAGGGGTCGAGCTCATCCTTCTAGGAGCTGTTTCAACCAATTCTAAACAAAGCACTAAAATCTAGGCAATCAAAACAACTTGCCTCTATAAGGTAGGAAACTAATTCATTCATTAAATTTTCACTCTTTGGTGAATGAATCCTCTATAACAAGTAACTAAGTGTCAAAATTACATCATGTTTACTCAATTACATCAATATAAGTCAAAAATTACATCACAAAGCAAAACTAGTCAAATTGGCCGAATTTCTGAGCTGGAAGATGAAAAATTGGGCAAAAAACCTCTGTGCGTTGCGCCAATTTCTATATGCGCCGCGCTACTTTGGTGCTGATTTTGAGGTACTTTCTGAAGTCAAAATTGAGCCCAAGTTTACTTGTTGGAAAACCCTACCTATCTACTTTCCAACCCAAGTGGAATTTCTGAATTTGGTGCTCATTTGCCCCTCCAAAACCTCAATCTCCCAAGACTGCTTCCTGTGTCTCAAATTAGGGGTAGAGAGGTCATTTTTAGGGTGTTTTTGACTTCCCGAGGACTCAAAACTTGCCCAAATTTCTTGTCCAAGTACCAACAGTCATGATTTTCCATGCTGAATCCAAAAATGCAAACCATTTGTGATTTGGAGCTCCCACTGGCGCGGTGCACAGGGAGAAAAACCTATGTTGTGCTCGAAAATTTGTCATCCTTTGATGATGGTAGTGAAACTAGGTGTTGTTGTGATATCTGCCACCAAGGGGAACAATGTAAAAATGGAGTGTTAGGAAGGGGAATAATATGATGGGAATAGGGGTTATGGGGGAAATTTTGTTCAAGGATATGTAGGAGGGTTTGGGGATTTTATAAGGTAGGGTTTTGGGGTTTTATAGTGACAAATGTGTGGAGGGATAGGGAATAGGGGTTTATTAGTTTTGGGATTTGAATGCAATGTTGGATTGATGAGCTTGATGGGGGGGGTAGGAAATGAGGAAACAAAATGGAAATGGGGAAAGGGAAGAGTCCTTGGCGACCAATCAATAATTCAAGGCCCCACAACAAATTTCCTTTGAATGTATTTTAAAGGGAGGGTTTAGATTTTGTTCCAAATGCTACCACCCATAAAGCACTCACACTTATCACCAAATTTAAAACAACAGCAAGAATGAGGGCCTACCTAGCGAATTCATGCAAGGTATGGGCGAATTGGTGAAATTCCAAGCAAGTTTCAAGCTTGACGCTATACGCGCCGCGCTCAAAACCCAGTGCGCTGCGCTCTTTATATGCGTCGCGCCCGTTATAAATTACACTGGGTGAAAACTCCCAATGCGCCGCGTGCTCTATGTGTGTCGTGCGACCTGCTATATGCGCCGTGCGACTTGCTATATGCGCCGCGCTGCCTCCAAGTCACACAATTGGCCTCTTCCACTCACTGTTTTTCCCTTGCACTTTCAAAACACAATTTCTCCCTTGGATTATGAAAGACACTTGTTGCAAAGGGATAAATAGTTTTGAAATATCTTGACAATAGATGGTTTAAGGTTTTACTTCTTCAAAAAACTCCCTCCATAATGTTTTTGACTATGGCACTTTGTCATTTAATGAAACTCTATCTTTTAGCTTTCTCATTGCTTTTTTGGACTCAAAATGATGAAATTGGTTGATTTTTTTTTGTAGGGATATAGGCGTTGATGCTTGGCAAAGGAAAACCAGAGCCCGCTTTGAAAACTCCATGGCGGAAAAAATACATGATTATTACAAAAAAATGAATTCGACAATTTCTTATTCAAAACAGAGTTTTGAACAAGAAATGTCCTCAAATGTGTTTGATGATGAACTTTTGAACTAAGAACCTCTCCGAAAACTATCCTCATGGCCTGCGGGCATTATTCGACATGTTTGAAGACCAACTACTAGACCTAGACTCTTAAAATAACTCTTTTTGACCAAAATAGCATAATAACTATGAATGATTGAAATGAACTTTGATGAACATAAAGAAATTTTGAGTAGCCTGGGCAGGTACAAGCATGAGGGAAAAAAGAACACCAAACCCTTCCGTAAGACAATGGCATGCCCCTAGCGAAATGCAACGAAGTGAGTCGAGCGAGACGCCTAAACATGAAATGAAAAAAAGAGTTTTGATCTCTGACGGAGGGATGACTAGACCGACTCTAACATTGGCTCCAATGGGGATGGTAGCTCCTTGGAGGTGCCAAGAATGACAGATCTCCGGGAGAGCAGACCAGTGCCTTATCCATTGGGCAATGGAGTCATTATTTCGACAAACAATACAAGACTTTTGACTCAATTTATTTGACTGAAACTTGACTCAAACTGACTCAATGCAAACTGACATGACTGAAAAAACTTGACTCTAACAAACTAACTCAAAATACTAATACCTAAACTTAAAACTTAAAGCTTGGTGGTAGTACATTACCACCTGTGTTTCTTACAAGACAATATACCATCAAACTATATCAAAATTCCAATGCAACCAATCAAGCAGATGCCTTCTTGATTGATTCTCCTGAAAATATCTTCTGGTCAACAGTAGATACTTGTAATTGGGCATCCAAAAATATAGTCAACCATGATCTTCTTCATCACTGAATACTGCAATAATGACTTTTACTGCTGACTGCAACAAATCTGCCATTGGATCCTGAAAAACATGAAGTCTTTCCTCCTGCTGAAAGAGCAAGGTGTCTTTCTCCTTTGATTCTGATCTGTCTTCACACTGGAGCCAATGTTAGACTCCCCAGTGGAGTCGCCTGGTCTGTGAAACTAGAGATTCTGGGTTCAATCCCCAGTATGGTCGCCACTATGTTAGAGCGTAGATTTGTCTCAGGCTGAAAAGACAAGGTTATAGGTCCACATCAAACCACGCTCAGCCTCGTAGCTAGCCCTACGAGGACAGGAGAGGGCTCTCTCTAGGTCAATCTCGGAAAAAGGTAATCAATGAGGCTCGAGATGACTAAATTTTCAATTGATCTTAGGTTAGGTATTAAGTGCAGGGATTTGATTTGGTTTTTTGTGAGTTTTGTTGAAAAGATGGAAAGGAAATTTTGGGCTCGGGGATGAGGCACAGTTTCTGCAGAGGTTTGATTGGGGCAAGGAAGGTGATCATTTTGATGCTTTAAAGCAAGTGAGATGGGTAGATCAGACAGGTGAGGAGCTAAGGAGAGCAAGAGAGTCTCAAGAATTCTCCTTAAACTGAAGAAAACATGAAAATTCAAACAAATTCAAAGGCAGAGCATAACAGTTATGGATTCCACCTTAATCACTCATTTGTTTCAAATTCAGAAGAAGAAACAAGAAAATGATACACATAACACTAGATAAACTTATAATTACTCAGAGAGGCACACCATCAAAACATAAAGCCACATGGATCCCAAACAGTACTGCAAAACCCTGGTCTTTCCTTTACCAAAAATGCAGAGATACAATGTACAATAGAGTGCCAAGCTTTTCCCAAGAGTCCAACCCTGAAAATGACTTAGAAAATACATAATATAGACAAGCCACCCTCTTCCCTTGCCTCTAGGGGTCGAGCTCATCCTTCTAGGAGCTGTTTCAACCAATTCTAAACAAAGCACTAAAATCTAGGCAATCAAAGCAACTTGCCTCTATAAGGTAGGAAACTGATTCATTCATTAAATTTTCACTCTTTGGTGAATGAATCCTCTAGAAAAAGTAACTAAGTGTCAAAATTACATCATTTTCACTCAATTACATCAAGATAAGTCAAAAATTACATCAAACTGGCTGAATTTCTGAGCTCGAAGATGAAAAATTGGGCAAAAAACCTCTGTGCGCCGCGCCAATTTCTATATGCGCCTCGCTACTTTGGTGCTGATTTTGAGCCACTTTCTGAAGTCCAAATTGAGCCCAAGTGTACTTGTTGGAAATCCCTACCTGTCTACTTTCCAACCCAAGTGGAATTTTTTAATTTGGTGCCCATTTGCCCCTCCAAAACTTCAATCTCCCAAGATTGCTTCCTGTGTGTCAAATTAGGGGCAAAGAGGTCATTTTTAGGGTGTTTTTGACCTCCTGAGGACTCAATACTTGCCCAAATTTCTTGTCCAAGTACCAACAGTCATTATTTTCCATGTTGAATCCAAAAATACAAACCATTTGTGATTTGGAGCTCCCAATCCTAAGCGCTGCACAGGGAGAAAAAACCTGTGTTGTGCCCAAAAATTTGTCATCCTTTGATGATGGTAGTGAAACTAGGTGTTGTTGTGATATCTGCCACCAAGGGGAACAATGTAAAAAGGGAGTGTTAGGAAGGGGAATAATATGATGGGAATAGGGGTTATTGGGGAAATTTTGTTCAAGGATATGTAGGAGGGTTTGGGGATTTTATAAGGTAGGGTTTTGGGGTTTTATAGTTGACAAATGTGTGGAGGGATAGGGAATAGGGGTTTAGTAGTTTTGGGATTTGAATGCAATGTTGGATTGATGAGCTTGATGGGGGGGGGGGGGGGGGGGGGTAGGAAATGATGAAACAAAAGGGAAATGGGGAAAGGGGGGAGTCCTTGGTGACCAATCAATAATTCAAGACCCCACAGCAAATTTCCTTTGAATGTATTTTAAAGGGAGGGTTTAGATTTTGTTCCAAATGCTGCCACCCATAAACCACTCACACTTATCACCAAATTCAAAGCAATAGCAAGAATGAGGGCCTACCTGACGAATTCATGCAAGGTATGGGCCAATTGGTGAAATTCTAAGCATGTTTCAGGCTTGAGGCTATACGCCCCGCGCTCAAAACCCAATGCGTCAAGCTCTTTATATGCGCTGCGCCCATTATAAATTACACTGGGTGAAAACTCCCAGTGCGCCGCGTGCTCTATGTATGTCGCGCGACCTGCTATATGCGCCACGTTGCCTCCAAGTCACACAATAGGCCTCTTCCACTCACTGTTTTTCTCTTGCACTTTCAAAACACAATTTCTCCCTTGGATTATGAAAGACACTTGTTGCAAAGGGATAAATAGTTTTGAAATATCTTGACAAGAGATGGTTTAAAGTTTTACTTCTTCAAGAAACTCCCTCCATAATGTTTTTGACTATGACACTTTGTCATTTAATGAAACTCTGTCTTTTGGCTTTCTCATTGATTTTCTGGACTCAAAATGATGATATTGGTTGATTTTTTTTTGTAGGGATATAGGCGTTGATGTTTGGCAAGGGAAACCCAGAGCCCGCTTTGAAAACTCCATGGCGGAAAAAATACATGATTATTACAAAAAATGAATTCGACAATTTCTTATTCAAAACAGAGTTTTGAACAAGAAATGTCCTCAAATGTGTTTGATGATGAACTTTTGAACTAAGAACCTCTTCGAAAAATATCCTCATGGCCTGCGGGCATTATTCAACATGTTTGAAGACCAACTACTAGACCTAGACTCTTAAAATAACTCTTTTTGTAGGAATTTACAGGGTAAGTTCCTCAGAAAGAACACCAAAAGGACACCGCTCACAACCATATCACAGATCAATACACCAGTATTTTTGACGTGGTTAAAACCCTCAAAGAGGGAAACAGTCCACGGCCTGCGCCAACGTGGCTACTACAGGCAATTTATTAATCAAAGAATGAAAATTTACATAAGCTTCTCTCATGCACGGATTACCCGAACAATGACCCTCCATGTGCTTTAAATATAACTCATGGACCAATCGGGTGTCAAGCCACGGATCAAGTGTCGGTAATACCGAGGAGAGAATGAACCGTCAGATCACTACATATCGTGACCGTTGGATTGTAAGTTACAATATGTACAACGGTAAAGAAACACACTTTACCTAACTCTATACCTAACTCTAAACTAGACCAAGTTGTACTTAACTATTTCCTATGTTAAGGAATTTAGACTTCTGTGATCCATAACATTGTTAAGATAGTCTTCGGCAAAATCACATAACCAATCTTTTGTCGACGCGTTTCGAACCAACCAGTGTGGTTCATCGTCAGGACAAGTTGAAGAACCAATCCAGTTTAGCTAGATTAAATAGAGTGTGCAGAGACTCCAACAGCTATAATGCTAACGGCTAATTTGACCTAATGAACCCGGTCAAACTACTAAAATAGTTAATTAATATTTCTAGAAATAGTTAAAATTGGTAAATAAAGGAATTCATTTGTTAAAAAATAAATAGATATATTATTAATATTATTTCAAATAGTATAATATTAATATTTTAATTATAATGGTCCTTATATAATATATATTAAATGATTTATTATTATTCAATTATTATTTAAATACAAGTGAATGGTAATAAATCACTACTATTTTTATAATTTAGTTACATTAGGTAATTATGTAATAATTACTTAATGGTCCATTGGTAAGTTAGATTTTCATTATTTAGTTCTTTAAAATATATCATATTCATTATTTAAATATAATGGTCATTAAAATAATAAGTTATATAAAATAATATATGTTTATTGAATACTCTATAACTACTTAATAATTTCTAATCCCAAACAAATTGTTAAAACATTATTATTCCTAGAGTTTTGTTATCCTAGGTAAATGCCATAATTAAGGGTAAAGTCCAAGTTAATTCATAATAGTATAACCAATAATATTGGTAAATCAAATTTTATCCTTTAAACTTAATGGTCAAATTTTCCTATGTGTCGGAATATCCTAACATCCCCCTTAAGAACAACTTGGGATAGGATTGAAGGATTTACAAATATGACACAATAGGAGAAGGAAGGAGGCACTAGAACCTATCCCCCTTAGTGACAACTTCCTGAACTCCAAGCATATATCGAAGTTTAGTGAACTTCGCCTCTGTGAGAGCCTTTGTGAAGATGTCTGCAACCTGATCATCTGTTGAACAATATTGCACTTCAAGAACATGGTCATGAATGAGCTTTCTGATGAAGTGCATGTGTAGTTCAATGTGTTTGCTGCGCTGATGCTGGACTGGATCTTTGCATAGCTGAATGGCACTTTGATTATCACACCAAAGTGTGGTTGGATGCTACTGCTCAAAGCCAAACTCTGATAGGATCTGACGAAGCCACAAGGCTTCCTTACTAGCTTCCACGGCACCACGATACTCTGCTTCTGCTGAAGAAAGAGAAATGGCAGCCTGTTTCTTACAAGCCCATGTAATAGGTCCTGAACCAAGAATGAAGACATAACCGGCAGTAGACTTTCGATCATCAGGGTCACCAGCCCAATCAGAATCAGTGAAACCGACTAATAGAGGAGCTGCTTTGGCACTGTAATGAATCCCAAACTGTACTGTACCTCGAACATAACGAAGTATTCTTTTAGCTGCTTTCCAATGACTTTCACGGTGGTTTTACATAAAACGAGCAACAAGGCCAACAGCAAAGGAAAGGTCAGGACGAGTATGGGTTAAATACAAGATTTTTCCTACAAGTTGACGGTATAAGGTAGCATCAAATTCAGGAGAAGTACAAGAGACTGAAATTTTGACTCCAGACTGAAAGGGAGAAGGGGCTGGCTTACAGTATTCCATGTGAAAATGACGAAGAATATCACAAGCATACTTGGACTGGGAAAGGAAAATACCCTCCTTGGATTGCAAGACTTGAAGACCGAGAAAATAGTGTAAGTGTCCTAAGTCTGTCATTTCAAATTTCTTTTTAAGGCTGGACTTCACATGGTTTATAAGGTTGGGATCACTACCAGTAAGAATAATATCATCAACATAAAGTACAAGGATGATAAGGGAGTTGCCCACTTTCTTGGTGTAGACAGTATTGTCAGAATAACACCTAGAAAAGCCAGATTCTAAAAGAAAGCTATCCATTTTGGCATACCAAGCCAGAGGAGCTTGCTTGAGACCATAAAGGGATTTCTTAAGTTGACAAACAAGGCTGGAGTCTGTTTGTATGAAGCCAATGGGTTGTTCCATATAGATTTCTTCCTGCAAGTCTCCATGCAAGAAGGCAGATTTAACATCCATCTGATGGACTTCCAATTTTAAAGAGGCAGCAAGGGAAAGAACAAGGCGGATAGAGTTCATTTTGGCAACAGGGGAGAAGGTTTCAGTGTAGTCAATGCCTTCAACCTGTGAAAAGCCCTTAGCAACAAGACGAGCTTTATGTTTATCAACTTTCCCATCTGGTCCATACTTGGTTCTGTAAACCCATTTACATCTAACAAGTTTGCATCCCTTTGGTAGAGGAACAAGATCCCATGTATCATTTGCCAACAATGAATGATATTCTTCATTCATAGCTACTTCCCAATGTGGATGGCCTGAAGCTTCTGCAAAAGTGTCAGGATCATGATTTACTGGAGCTTGAGCTAGTAAAGAAGAGGCTCTTTCAAACTGAGAACGTGTACGTCGCTGATCTATAGGATCACCGGCAAGATCACCTGCTGCATCCCGAGTAGCACGGACCCCTCTTGGAAGTTGAGGATCCTGAGAAGGTGGGGGAGGATTATCATCCATGTGGAGGTTTGTCGTTACACCAAAACCCGCAGGTGTTGGTAAACATTACAAGTCAGTAACTAGGATCTCTAGGGTGGAAATTACGAATTCTATAGAGGTGCAGTGATTCTTCCAACACCCCCCTCAAACGCAACTTGGGGGAATCGAACCTGGGTCCAAGCTCTGATACCATGTAGGAATTTACAGGGTAAGTTCCTCAGAAAGAACACCAAAAGGACACCGCTCACAACCAGATCACAGATCAATACACCAGTATTTTTGACGTGGTTAAAACCCTCAAAGAGGGAAACAGTCCACGACCTGCGCCAACGTGGATACTACAGGCAATTTATTAATCAAAGAATGCAAATTTACATAAGCTTCTCTCATGCACGGATTACCCGAACAATGACCCTCCATGCGCTTTAAATAGAACTCATGGACCAATCGGGTGTCAAGCCACGGATCAAGTGTCGGTAATACCGAGGAGAGAATGAACCGTCAGATCACTACATATCGTGACCGTCGGATTGTAAGTTACAATATGTACAACGGTAAAGAAACACACTTTACCTAACTCTATACCTAACTCTAAACTAGACCAAGTTGTACTTAACTATTTCCTATGTGTCGGAATATCCTAACACTTTTTGACCAAAATAACATAATGACTATGAATGACTGAAATGAACTTTGATGAACATAGAGAAATTTTGACTAGCCCGGGCAGGTACAAGCATGAGGGAAACAATAACACCAAACCCTTCTGTCAGACAATGGCATGCCCCTAGCGAAATGCAACGAAGTGAGTCGAGCGAGACGCCTAAACATGAAATGCAAAAAAGAGTTTTGATCTCTGACGGAGGGATGACTAGACCGACTCTAACAATATGCACAACATCTTTATCAAGGCATGCAAGGATCTAAAAAATAAGTGGATGAAGCTAACTTTTGTAGCCACTGACGACACCATTTTCACTGTCTTGGAGGCATGGCCCCTGGAATGGCATTCCCCAGATCTTGTAGAACTTGAGAGGGTGGCAATGGAGAAGAAGAAGGTCGATGCCAAGCTACGCGTCACACAATTGGCCCATAAAAGGCAGAAGGAAACAACAACAGCTGATGTATAGATAGCGCAGGAAGCGGCACAGAAAGCCACCAAGCAGAAAAGGTTGCAGAAGTAGCAGTAGCAGCACAGGAGGCAGAGGAAGCAACTACGAAGGTGGACGAGGGCCAAACAACGCCCTCGCAGGGGCAAGAGGCAAAGGAAGCAAAAACAGTAGAAGGAAGCGCAGAGCGAGGGACCGCACCCACACAGTTGAAGTGCCCATACATGATAGAACGAGTAGGATAAAGGAGGAAGGTTAAGGCCTCAAAATTGGCCATTGACCCGATCACCCTAACTGAGGGTGATTTGCATGACATTAGCGAGATGGTGCCCGATGTCACCAATGAGGCCCTTCAGGATTTTATGTAGGAGCACCAGACTGTGTTGCGGGCCCTCAGAGCGCAGTTGCAGGAGTTACAGGTGCATACCCCTCAAGTAGGTACCCTTTCAACCCACCTCGCAGCAGGATCCTCAGCAGCAGAGCAGATGTTGCACGCACAGATGGAAAACACAATAGTGTTTCCTGAAGGGGCCATAGTGACAGCAAAAGAGGCCGATAGATTTTCGGTTAGCATAATGAAAGGGCTTGGCCTTAATCTAGCTGCCCTTCTGCGTGAGACACTATATCTGTTACAGGAGGGGATAACACTAGAGCTGCGCACTAGGGAGAGTTGCACGATCCAAGTGCTCAGCGAGAAAAAGATAAACATGGAACAAGTCAGCTTGCAGCATGACGAATTGGTGTCATAATATCAAAACTTGGTGTAGGTGGTAGAAGACGCTTGCCAAAGCGTCCTGGAGTTGGCCATCCCAACAGATCTACTAATGGAGGTACGGATCCATAGGTTAGTGACAGGAGTACGTGAAGCCAGGGAAGAAATGACCAAGGTTCAGCTGGAGCTGAATCTTTAGATCACCGATTTGCGCTTAAAGGCATAGCCATCCACTCCCCCAAAAGTTATAGAATAGCGCGCTAGTGCTATCTTAGCGGGATTGGAGGAAATGGGAGGTGCAGTGCGAGACTACACCAACATGTTGGAAGAAGCACTTCAGGTTCTCACGACTCTGCAAGAGGACCCCAACATCTAGCAATTGGAAATAGAAGTGCGAGAACTCTAATAGCAATATGATAGTGTCTAAGGAACTGCGCAGACAGTGGTCCTCACCCAGCGTCTTGTGAGGATGCAGCGGGCTAAGGCACTAAAGGAGCAGGTGGATGCGGCTTGACATAAGGAGGTAATTCTAAAAGCACATGTCTAGCCTGGACCACTTGAAATCATCAGACATCTCCAAGGTGTGGAAACCTGGTTCTTGCACCATCCCATACTACTTTGGGTGAGACCTCAGTCTGCGCTCTGCAGAATATTGCCGAAAGGGCCAGTAGTACCAGGATTTGTTTGGATAAATCACTCCAAACCTGGGTCAGGCCCCAACAAGCCAACAATGTAACAGAAGGATTGCACAAAGACAAAGGGAGAAGCAAAAATTGGAGGAAGTAGAGAGGAAGTTGTAGGAGTTGAAGAAACAACTAAGGGAAGAACAAGAGCTACGCAAAAGAGAGAAGGAAACGCAACAGGAACAAGAACAATAGGAGGCACAACATGCACACATTGATGAAATTGCATGAATATAGGTTATTCATTCATCAGAACAACTGACAAATAGCAAACAGGGTGGGAAGTCACAGGAGTAGGACTTTTTTTAGGAGATTGTACAGATGTTGGAACAGATGGACACATATGTGGTTCAACCAGAGAAAGATCAAGATATGGATCTCATTCGCAAGGACCAAGAGGTCAATCCATCGGCTTCACAAGATTCGGGAGCAGAGCAAGTCCTAAGTGATCAAGGAGACACTGAAATCCGTGAGGACAATTCGTAAGTGGACATGCACAACATATCCTTCGACGAGTCACAACACAAAGTTATGTAGTCACACAGAGTGACCACTCCAGATGTCCATGTATCTCTTGCACATTTTCAGGAATGAGTGATCATGTTTGATGTGCGCAAACATCCATCCGCATTGGCTGATGCTACAAAGGAATATGCCAAAGCCACTAGCTAAATTGTGAGATTCTTGATAGCTGAGAATGTTAGGTCCCTATAATGCTAGTGATTACCCAATTACTATTGTATTTGTACCCCTTATTAATATTGTTATGCCCCTATTGTCCCCATCATGTTATTACTGTGCCCCATAGAATCCCTCTATTGTTATTTTTGTGCCTTTATATTATTATTGTTAGGTCGGTTGGGTTATATTGTGACTCCTTAGACTCCTATATATATAAAGGAGGTTTTTTCATTTGAATCATCAGAGAATCATTCATTTGTGTAATGTAAAGGAGGTTGTCCCCTCGAAGAGGCTAAATTCTAAGGCGTTGATCTATCTTTTCTATCTTTTTGTGAGATAGTTTCATAACATTTGGTATCAGAGCTTTGGATTCTAGGGTTTCACTGCTCCAAATAGGTCATCGTGGAATTTTTACTATAACATTTTTTTGTGATGTTTCAGAAGCGAAAAAAAAAACCCATTTGAGACAAGATCGCATTGAACCTCGGGTCTGAATTTCAGAGCTTTTCGTGCTATATTGGCGGAGATATGATCTGAGGAATTTGGTCTTCTTGTAGACTCTTGAATTACATTCCAAATAGGTGACCTGGGGAAAATCGTCATAACTTTATCTTTGAGCATAATATTGAAATTTTGTAAGAATTTACAGAAAGAGGACGGACTGTAGTTTCTTGTATATCTTTTTTAGAGCCAAAGGTCAAAACAAGGACACGTGGCATGTCATACAAGTTTGCTCTACTGAACTAATCTATAATCAAGTCACTGTGGAAGATTTCACATAACTCTTCCTTGGAGAATCCAATTGGGATCAAACTAGTGGCATTGGAAAGAGGACAAAGAGAGCTACTACAGGTCACCTACAGGTCACAATTTCAAAACTGGATGATCTAAAATTACAGAGATACATCAAAGGCAATATTGAGCTCCCACAAAGTGAAAATTTATTTTGAAGGAATTCAAAGGGCATAGTAGAGCATTATTATTGGTAACTGATGCCCCGAGTAAAGAAAATGCAAACACCTAGTAAGCAACCTGAAAGCTCTAGCATGATTCATGAAGAAGACGAATAAATGCTACATGATATATCAAAATTACAAGACCAAGTGCAACAAATTTCACTCTCACAAAAGCTAACAGAAGCTAAGATAAATGGCGTGGAATCTAAGATAAAGGGCATGGAAGCTAAGATGAATGGCGTGGAAGCTAAGATTGATGATTTGAAGATAGATTTGAAGACAAATTTGACAAATTTTCTACAAGAAATACTTACTAATGGTGAAAGGGTAGCAAAGGAAACTCATGATGCGAACAAAAGAAATGTTAATCATGATTTCATAGACTCTAATGTTGGATCGAAGACCCACCATATTCCAAAAATCGATATGAGGAAGTTTGATGGCAAGGATCCCGCAACATGGATATTAAAGATGGAGCAATTTTTTGATCTCAATAATGTGCAAAACACACAAAAGGTACGTATTGCAACTTTATATTTGGAACCAAATTAGTTTGTATGGTATCAATGGCTTTGCTCTCGTAAACAAATTATCACTTGGGCAATTTTTATGAAAGAATTGACAGCACATTATGAGGATACAAAAAGCAACACTTTTTTTAGCCAATTGATAAGTCTCAAACAAAAGGGTTCAATAATGGAGCACATTGAGGAGTTCCAAAAATTGAACATAAGGGTAAAAAATATTCCATAGGAGCATAGGATTGATGTGTTCATAGGGACTTTAAAGGATAATATCCAAAATGATGTTTGCCTTTGGGAACCTGACTCATTAGAGAAGGCATTAAGGTTAGCAAGAAAAACGGAAAGCAAAATTATGGTAACCAGGAAGCATACCACTCACAATTATAAAGATGGAAGTGTTGTTGCCCCTAGCCTTCCACAAACTATAAGGTTGACACCACAACAATTGGAAGAAAAAAGAGCAAAAGGGCTTTGTTATAGTTGTGATAGCAAATACACTAAAGGTCATAAGTGTGCTGAGAAGAAATTATTCTACATAGATTGTGAAGAGGAAGAAGAAAAGGAGAAAGAAAGGTCAAAAGAAGAGGATATACTCCAGGAACAAAGCCTAGATAAAGAAGAAATGAATCCGACCATATCTTGTAATGGTAGGAGATCAAGATCAAATGGTAGGACATCAATGACATCTTTTCAGGCACCTTTGAGGAGAATTTGGAGGACCGCAGAGTCTATGTCAACGTACACAAGTCTGGCTTGTATTGGGTTGCATGTGGTATCCCGCATTTCCATGCGCAGACATGATCCATTGGATTGTATCGCAAACTGATCCAGAGGCAATGGTGTTGAGCAGTGCCAGTGGAAAAAAAATTTCTATCTTCAGGGAAGAGAAATTTCAGGAGATATATCACTTTCCATAGTCGGTGAACACAATGGATGCACCCTTCACCAATCCAAACAACATTGCAAACTCAAGAGACATCTTGAAGAGCTGGGTGAGATATCCATGTAAGTTTAGGATAACACCCAACCAGGTATACAAGACAAATATACTACAAAAGGCTTAT
Organism: Pinus tabuliformis; assembly: GCA_031772625.1. Taxonomy (NCBI): domain Eukaryota; kingdom Viridiplantae; phylum Streptophyta; class Pinopsida; order Pinales; family Pinaceae; genus Pinus; species Pinus tabuliformis. The sequence continues at coordinate 593,416,333 of CM062806.1, forward strand.
TAGTTCTTGGTCATCTTTTCATGTCGCTTATATGACCAAGAAAGTACAGATACATTCCCACAAATTTGGGTGATTGTATTGGATCAACTGGCGAATGAAGCAAGACCTTTCAATTGGTCCAATATGTTGGCTCTCCAACTAAAGGGGCCAGTAATAGATGCCTGGAATCCACCCAAGTGTTAGCAAGCAAAGCTATTTATGTTCGCCTACATTCTTGATGCCCATTAGTAATTCCCTGGCTTGGGTTTGGCATGGACACCTTCAGAAACCTCTGTGCACACATATTGCAGGTTGTTCTTCGAGTGCAGCTTCCGTGGAGTTATACTATAGCTATTAGACCACTTTGTCACCCCGGTGTATAGGATGATCTTTGAGCAGGATCCGCCTTGCATGTCACAAGCAATGATGGAGGCATTGGTTAACATAACAGATTAGTATGCCTCACCCCTTAGCACCTTCATCCAGATGTACATTGCGGAGAAGGCTCCGCATGTTTAATCGAATTTTTCCATGGAAAATTTGGCCATGCAAGTGGTTGCATACCACTTCTCGAGAGGGTTGTTAGCGAAACTGCACATGAAGAAGAAGACATCTTGGCCCGATCTTCCATTGTGGATCATGTTGTATGAGATCTAGAATCTCAAGCATGCAAGGCCGAGATGGAGGAATTCAAGAAGTTCACCTTAGACACCATAAGTTTCAATCCATATGACTCGCATCGCTTTGTGGAAGACTATTGCGTGAGAGTGTATCATCCATGGATCCACAGGGCATTCCATTAGCCTAAGGGAGGCCCCGTGGAGATACTTCTATAACTCCTCAAGGCTCAATGAACCATTCAAAGTGGCTGTAGAATGGTTAGCAGTGTAATGGGAAACAACATCTTAGAGGGCAGCAACATCAACAACCACAGAGGGCACCAGAATTGTGCATGACAAAGGCAAGAGAAAGGTTGTCGACAGTGCAAAGGCAGAGAAAAGCTGCAAGTTCAAAGCATATCCACTTTTATTAGGAGAAAATTTGGAGATTAAGGCAAAGATGTGACAGTGCATGTCGGGCATGGAATCTCCCCAAGGCTTGTTTTGGGGCTCAATTCCCAAGTTTCGATCGAATATTATTGTAAAGACTCTGCGAATTGTGGGCGTGGAGTGTGAAATATATGATAGAGTCATAGGGTTGTACACCTAGTTTTGTAATGTAATGTCAGCCTGCCCATGGTCTGCGGACCATGGGATTGTATAAATAGAGTGAGGCTCTAAATGTAAGAGAAGGCAATGGAGATAGCAGAGTAGTAGAGAGAAGAAAGAGTCTAAGTGACTAAGTGTGTCTTTGGGTCGTAGAGTAGGAGAAGGCTTTGCAGCTAAGTGCGCAGAGGCCTAGTAGTCCGCAGCTGAGTGTGCAGACCCCTGCAGCTGAGTGCACAGGACGGAGTCGAGTCTGTAACCAAAGAAGAGATTAATAAAGAGAAGTTTTATCATAATTCTGTGTATTTTTTCTTGGGTTAATGCATGTTTTATGTAAATTGCAAATATACTGGTTATTTACTGCGCGCACCTGTGTGAACGATTTATGTTGTTAAGTATAATATAAAGCACACAAGTAAGCTAAAATAATCAACTAACATTGGAATACTGGTAAGGAATGGGGTAATAACAGCGTTCAACCCCTGAGAAGGCAGCATCTTATGCTGCGAGGTACGGGAAATTGCGTGTAGCGACATGTGCGCAGGGTCGAACCGTGGACCACTTGAACTCATCAGATAGCTACAGGGTGCAGAAACCTAGTTCTAGCACCCTCCCATACTACTTTGGGTGTGACCTCAGTCTGCGCTCCACGGAATGTTGTCGAAAGGGCTAGTAGTACCAGGATTTTTTTGGCTAAATCACCTTTGAACATATGTCAGGCCCCAACAAGCCAACAAATGGTTCCATTGCTAGGACCAGGATCTGCATAAAAGATGTCTGATGTCGTTCACTGGAATCTGAAAAAGAAATAAATTGAAGAGTGGTTGGACAGAAAGATTCACGAGTTCGTGGTGCAAGAAAACAGGAATCCATGAGTATCGAAGGAATAGTGGTTAGAGCACTACTTATATATAGAAATTCACAAAATTTTATTTCCATCTTTCCCCTCTGAGTTGTACGAGTGGATCACGAAGCTAGCAGACAATCAAGGAAGGTGTAGGCTAGAAAAACCTATTGTCTGGACTCTAGAGTTGGTGCACAGACTAGAAGCATCAGGAGATAAGATCATGCACACTATGGACCATGGGCTCGATCGAATTATAGGAGGGTTTATGACCAAGTTCACGGTAGATACGTCAGTTAGCTACAGCGAGGCGGGACGACGCTTCCTCAAAGGACCGTGAGGTAAGTACATTAAATCTTTGAACACTTGGATTAAAATTCTACTGTGTGAAAAGCAATTTATGCAAATAAATCGATGTTTGGGGCTACGCAAAGTGGGAGGATCTACAGAAACGAAGGTAGTGAAGAATTAAAGACTAGTCCATTGATTTCACCTCCACAGGAAAGCAAGGAGGAGCTTGCGAAAGTTTCACCAAGAAGTGCGATCAATCTGATAAGACAGCGAATTCCGTACATACCACCCCCACCCACACCACCACCAGTTTCACCATCCTCACCCCCATCTTCACCCACACCACCTCCGCCACCACCACAGTTCAATATGGCGAGCACAATAAAGTTGTGGTTTTCAAAGGAGTAGGGAATGAAGACCCAGACCAATTTTGGTTTGTGGTAAAGGCTATATGGGAAGCGCAAGGAGTCACAAATGATAATATAAAGAAGGCAACAATGGCTAACGCTTTGCAAGATCGCACACTGACATGGTACATTAAGCATTCCAATGACAATCCAAATGTAGGAATCACGGATATCCAAGCTGCGCTAAACAGAGAATTTAGTAGGCCAAAATGAAAGACACAGTTGATTATTAGATTTAAGGAAATCAAAATGATTCCAGGTGAAACCCCCTGGGAGTTGGATTAGAGACTGAAGTGTATGATTCGTGAATCCAACATGACCTTGACGGATGGGCAACACCGCGCATGGTTTGTAGCATCGCTAATGCTGCATCTAAGGAACGCGTTATCACAACAGAAGCTATCAACTCAGGCCGAGGCCTTGGAGATCGCAATGAGACTGCATGAGACCACGATACAAGATCCTAATTTGGGATTCCAACAGATCCACGCGTAGTTGAAGAACTTGTGTCTTGAGATGCAGAGCCTGAAACAAGACAAGACAGCTCGCCCAAAAGCACGCGAAGAGGTATGCTGCATAAAGTGAAAATTCCAAGGACATGACAAGGACCATTATCCAGTGTTCGCGAACTACCTAGCGGAAAGGGAAGGCCAAAGTGCCTAAGGACCTAGATGAAACTAAGAGTTCACTCTAGATCCTGCTCCTCCGGAACGGCATTGTGTTTGAAGGCACGCACCTGGGCTGCGTGCCAACCATGAAGTTTGAATATTGGGACCTCGCTAACCATGAGAAGTGGTGAGCTCCAGTATTGTAGCAATAATGCTACAACTCCTGGGGCTTCCTGTCTCTTACTTTTATCAACCCGGTAGTTCGTACAAACTTGGAAGCGACGGTGCTGTATGCACAAGTACTAGCTCTTGTCGCAGCTGGCACTTGGTCAGCTGGCACAAGTCCGCTAGGGCTCAAGCCAACTTCTATAGGCTCTTAGAAGAATCTTGTTAAATGATGGACGAAAGCTAGCTCAAAGAAGACTAATCTACTTGGCGAAAATGAACTGAAAGCAAATAAAAACATGGAAACCCTAGGAAACCCTAATTTAACTAGTCTAACCTCTATGATGCAAAGAATGTGAAGGAAACTTCTACCAATGATGCCATTACTTCTAATAAGTGAAAATGCATGAATCTAATCTACTTGCATCTTAAAAGACATGTTTTTTTATTTTTTCTTTAAGTGGATGGAGTGATTGTGACTTTGTGCTTATTAGGGTTTGGTTGTGCAGATGTGATGCGGAAGGAAGGAAAGCTTGGGAAAGGTTGGGGAGGCTAGGAGAGGTCCCCAGAGATCCTTAGCATCAGTCCACAGAGGTTCCTCACGTTCAGAGGCTCAGCAACCGAGTGAGTGGCCTCCTACAGGATGTTTGCAGGGAATTCTACAGAAAACGCAGGGGTTTCTACAGGAAGTCTACAAATTGCTACAGGATGACCTACCGTGGGTGTTTGAAGTGATGGTGGAGTGATGGAATGGTAGGGGGAGATGTGCAAGGTAGGAATAAAGCTGGTGATGGCTCAGGAGTGGAGAAGTAGGATGGAGAACGAGTGTATGAAGTGGGTTGATGGATGGAGGGTTATAACAACGAAATGTCTAAAGAATGAATTTACGTGAGGAGTGGAGGAGTTTGGGAGATAATAGAGCGGAGCAGAGGTCAAGGATGTGGTTGTATGTGTGATCAAGATGAAGAAGAAGGTAATAGAACGATGAAAAGCAGTGTAAATAAAACAAATGGCTTATGACTGTCACCAAGATGAAAATTCATTAACCTAAGCTACCTGAACTCAATGAACAGCAATATAAAGCGTGTAGAGGAATGTGCATGAAGCGGTGATGAAGGTGTATGGTTCAAGAGTGAAGTGCATGGAAAGATCTATCATAAACGAGACTATGTTGCAGCATGTATAAAGTGAAGAACTGCGTATTTTTGTGGCTGGTATAGGCTGCACTCCAATCTCCAAACAGAGATGGCAGTGGAGACTTCCTCAACCTTTTTGCTGGAGCTCCAAGAGATTATATCTATCCTCCTATCAAACTTAAGCAACTGAAAGCAAATCACCATAAACTAGTCCTATCTATGCTCATGAAAACGACTAAATTACCAAACTGTGAATTTGAATTGCATGTGAAAATAAACAAACTCAAAGTGCTGGAACGAAATGCAAACACATTACAACACTGAGGAGATCTATTGCTCTCAGGTTGGGCCCTAACCTGAGAGCTATAGCTCCTTGAGAAAACTCAGAACTAGATCAAAATCTGCCTTCTTTATTCATAATCTGATGTCATGCCAAATTGGCTTACAAAAAGGAACAAAGACTGAGCTCTAGCTCGTACTTTCTAATTACAAGAGTAATGCCAAGGTTCAAAAAGCTTCTCTGCAAGGCTACGGCCTCAGTATTTATGCAAAAACGATCATCCAACAAGTGTCCTTGATTTTAGGAGCTCGGCTGTCCAACTGAAGTTTAACTGCTGATCCTGTAGGACAGTCATAACTACTGTTCCTGTAGAACAGTTATAACTGCTGTTCCTGTAGAACAGCTGGCTGCTTCTAAGCTCGGTGGGGAGATGGATTGGAGCTCGGAGTTCTTGGTGGGATTCATGAGGAAGGTCCCCAAGACCGTGGACATCCTCTCCTAAAAACCAGCAGTGCCACCTCATTGTCTCCTTGTCTCCTTTTTCGTTGTCTTTTTCTCCCTTCTAATGCCAAAAACCTGAAAGCATCATGTATTAGTCACGTAGATAAAGTGTCTACCCTTCTTCCTACAAACAACACGAATAAACTAAGAAATGCATGCATAAGCAGTAAAAATTGAATGGTTTGAGCAAAGCAAGTAGGCCAAATGAACCCAAATTGTACCAAAAATTGGGGTTCATCATCACCCCCCAGCTAAACTATTTGCTCATCCTTGAGCAACTTAGTCCAAGTCCTCATCTTTCATTGCTTTCACTGCTTCTCTTGCATCCCAAGGCTCTGTGGTAGGGTCCTCTCTGTAGATGTGAAACCCTGCTTTTCTGTTTACCTCTTCCCATTGTTGATTGTCATCTTCCTTTGTATTTCCTTCAGTCAATCCCAGCAATAGTGGTGGGCTGAGTTTAAGGCCAATCCAGCTGGCCTGGAGGCTTTTGCATGGACTTCTTGTAAAGGTCAACCCTTGCCAAAGCTTCTCTCGTCCGGATGGGGGTATGGTACTCTCGGATTTTCAAGCTGTGGGCCATGGTATTCCATCTGCGTGCACAAGCCTGGGCAGCACTTTCTCCCAACAACCTTTCCATGTCGTCAAAGTGAGCTATGGCCTGGGCTTGTTGGTCCATAAACCTCAAGGAAGTTGTGGGATCCGTAGCCAACTGTTGGTGGGTTGAGATGAGTGCCACCGGGTCCTCTAGTTCCGGCCTAATGAACAGTGGTTCGCTCACTTCTCGGTTCATGACCGATTTTGCTTCAGCTACTCTTTGATCTTCATGGTTTAACCATGAGGCAAGGGCCATCAATTGCATATCACCCAAGGCAATGTTGGGATCCCATGAGACTTCATTAGGCAAAGCCAAGTTGTGGAGGTAAAACTCTGCCAATTTGGCTTTGTCTTCTGCCGAACTATCAGTGCATAATTCAGAAAATTGTTGTGGGTTTTGGATGTGTGCAATACCTCTTTGGGCCAAGGTGTTTATTTGCAACTGAAGCCATTGATCCTTTAAAAACAATCCATAGGATTTTGCGGGCGTTCTGCACTAAATTTCTTCCATGGCCCAACTGGCCATGCAGGCCAATTGTGCTTCCTTTTGTTGCAGTTGTTCCTTTAAGGCTTGCACTTCAATTCTTGTCTGTTGTTCTGCTTCCTGTAGAAGTGTCATTGGCTCTTCAAGACTGATGGTCAGCTCCTTTTTTCCTTCTTGTTCATTTGTGATGTCTTTGGAGGATGTTCCTGCCCCTGCCTTTAGTTCTTGTAGCTGTAACCATAACTTCTGATTTTCTTCCTGTAGAAGCGCCTGCTGGCAACTAGCCACATGTTTAGCCATGGTGAATTCACTCCTGACCTCCCTGAGTTGATCCTGTAGAGGGCCTATGTCCGCCACCCCCTTTGATCTGGCGATTTGCATCCATGTGTGGGAACAGACTCTTTCTTTCTCTAGTTCAAAAAATAGAGGTAAAGTAAATTTTTGTGGTATGATTTTGCCTGCCTCTAAAAAGGTGTAATATGAATTCAGATTGGGCGAAGGGCTAGGTTCTGGTATATGTTCTCTTGTTGTTTCTTCAGGCGGTTCTGCCTCATCCTCCCTTGGTGATGAGGGCCCTTCTCCTTCCCTCTTTTCTGTTTCCTGTAGCCGGGCCAGAGTATCCTGTAGAACATTTTCAACTTCCTGTAGCTGAGTTTGTTCTAACTTCTCTTGCCATGTATTCTTCTTTGGACTCCCCTTCTCGTAGGTAACTGTGATCCTGGAGGGTGATTTTTCCTTGGGAGAAGCAGGTGTATCTTCGATGACAATCAGGCTGCTGGATTGAGGTGGTGGCTTGCCCGTTTTTATCCTAACGCTTCTCCGAACTTTAAAGTACAGAGGGGTCTCCCTCTTCCTCTTGTCTTTTTGCTTAGGTGGCGTGCTGAGGCCAGCTAATATCGTTGCTGCTTCCCGTGCCAGAATATCCACCTTCTTCTCTTTGGGTTTTACCTTTGTGGGGCTTCCTGTAGAAGCCTGTTTTTGCAATTTCGGGCTTCCTGTAGAAGCCTGTTTCTGCAATTTTGGGCTTCCTGTAGAAGCCTGTGTCTTAATGGTTTGTGGGCTTCCTGTAGAAGCCTTGGTCTTTGCTTTTGGGCTTCCTGTAGAAGCCTGCTTTTCAATGATTTTTGGGCTTCCTGTAGAAGCCTGAGTTTGTGTTTTCGGGCTTCCTGTAGAAGCCTGCTTTTGCTTTCCTGTAGATACAGGTGTCTCCACTTCCGCCTGCTTGCCTGCTTGAGTTTTGCTTTTTGCTTTGGGTGCAGGTACTGTTGAGGTACTTGGGCTGACGTGGGCCACCTCTGCTTTGTCCATTCTGCTCTTCATCCTCTTTTCCCTTGCTGACAGGATAGGCGTGCCACCTTTTTCTTGGTCCTTCTTTTCCTCATGCTTCTTCCTTTGTTCTTCGGCCACTGCTTCATGTTCCTCACTGCTGGAGGAATCCGTTTCTTCGATCAACATTTTAATATCCCCATCTTTGGTCAAATTGCAGAAGGATTCCCATGAGAGGGGGACCTTATATGAGTGCAATGCATCTTCCACAAGCAGCTTTATTAACCCATGGTGGGCTATCTGATCAGGTATGCCCTCTCTTAGCTTTGTAGCACACTCCATTAGGGACTGCAGGAGATAATAAGGGATGCTCAGTTTTTGCTCTATAGGAAGGTCAATTCGGTGCCTCAACTCAGTGAGTAGCCGAAAGTGATATGCATACACGATGCTGAACCGGCCTTCACAAGTAATATATTTCATGATTTGCAAACTGACTTCATTCCAAGGTGGTGATAGACTCGTTCTTCTCACCCCGTTTTTATCCTCCGAGAATTCTTCCTCAGGTGGAAAGAATTCCTTCTTTGCCTGCTGACTCAGCTTTCTCTCCTCTTTATCCCATGGCAGACCCATAGGAAGTTCTGTGATCTGACTAATATGTTCTGGGGTGAGTTTGAGGCTTAGACCTCTGAAGTTTACTGTGGCCAGTGTCTGGGATTTAGGCTTCAAAGCCTGCAAGAATTCCTCGGCTACTTCATCATCGTAGCCCTGCAGCTTATCACAAAAAGGCATCCATTGTGCTCTGGTGAAGAGCTCTACCACTGTCGGGTTTCTCCTTAGTTTAGTTGAATTCATGGGCTCTCGTCTTATAAACCCACCCGGCATGATGAACACGGTCGTTTTAACAAAAGGTGGCAGATGCAAAAGGGATTTGGTCTATGGAGACAGAGCATGCACATACAAAATTTCAACACAGACTACTTATACCAACATCCTGTAGAATGGTAGCAACGGCACAACAAACAACAATTCCACCAATATCTTTATAACCCGACCGTGGACGATGGTCTTGCCACTTCTAATAACCAGTTACATTAAGAGTTCAGGGTTACCTCCTTAATTGGCCACCTTTTTCGCGAGGCACCCGCTTTCCTGTAGATGACTGCGTTCCTGTAGACTGCGCTCCTGTAGAACTGCGTTCCTGTAGAAGCCGTGCGCAATTCTCGGGGAGGACTGTAGTTGGCCGCGCTCATGGTGTGCTTGACCAGTGTTCTGGTAGCCAACAACTCGGCGTATCAAAGTGTAGAGGAGATCAGAATAGCTATCCGAGTTGAAGTGTTGGATGATAAATGCATGCACATGATTTAGCCGATTGGATTTTGAATCGGAGCAATCCGTGGCGCGGGGGATGAGCTGTCCCCGCCGGACCGTTGGGCGACGTCATCCATCCTCCACCTGCGTATTCACTTGCTGTTGCATTCATTCCCACAGATTTGCCGCCGCCTTTCCTGTTAAACTTATGCTTCTGACGAGAGTGTTCCCACGTGCATGCCGTTCATTCTCTTTGTCGTGGCCGCCACCCAAACATCCAGTTACACTTTAACTAGCCGACGTGGCCTGTCGACTGGCCATACGGCCGCTCAACCATTCAATTTTACGCTTTGCAAACAATTTCAAAGTTAGATTCATGCGATTTGATGGAAGGAAGGGTGGAGACACTTACCTGTGCGGCTGTACACGATTTTTCCAGTTCTCGGACGATGGTGAGCGGATTTACCTGTTGCGTGCGACTTACACAGACCCGGAAGCTCGTGGTTACAGGCTGCCAACGCTGGAGTGGGTGGTTTTGCTTGCATGCGCCCGCGTTTTATTTCGGATGGCGGTGCTGTGAATGGTATCCACTCGAGCAGGTTAAACTGTTATAGGATCCCCGCAGGGTTCTCGTAACAGTCCTTTCTCCTTGGGTGCATGCTGCACGATGGCGGTTCTGGCTTCTCGATCACAATCCCGAAGCTCTTGATGCATGTGGTATGAGATTCCATCATTTGTTAATCTTTGGAAATGGCTTTTCCGCGAGAACTCATTGATTTTCTTTGTTTATGCAGGGACTTGGCCGCATGTCGACACGGGTGGTGGAGCATGGTGACAGCAACGTGCAAGGATGCCAACAGAGGCTTGCATGCATCCAAACCAATCCATGGTCGCGAAATCTTTTTTTAAGATGAATTCTGGCCGTCCAAAACTCCTACAGGAAGTTTCCTGTAGACACAGAGCTTCCTGTAGAAAGTTCAGCCTTCCTGTAGAAAGTCTGCACTTTCTTGTAGAAAGACTGCACCCTCCTGTAGAAAGACTGCGCCTTCCTGTAGAAAGACAGCAGCTTCCTGTAGAAGATTCAAACCATGATAAAATTGCACATACCTTGAAAAACATGGGTGCTCTTGGAGGAGGTACTGATGAGGTTCCTTGACAGCATGATAAGGACCCTTGGCTGTGAGTTGAAGGGCTTTCTCTTCTCCATAGAGCATCTGCAACCTGCAATTTTTACCATATTTTGCTTATTGTGTTTTCTTTTTTTTCTTTTCTCTTTTTTCTTCTTCTTTTTTTTTGAAAGATAGCAGGGGTGCCTCAAGGAGGTTTTCACCCGTGCCATCTACCCTGAGTGCCTCAGAGAGGTTTTCAATCAAGGATCTTTTTCAACCTTTTCTCTTTTTTTTTTTTAAACAAAAGCAATAGGAGCGCCTCAAGGAGGTTTTCACCCCTACTACCTGCCTTGGGCGCCTCAGAGAGGTTTTCACCCAAGGATCTTTATTTTTTTTTCTTTTTTTTTTTTTTCAGATATTCTTTCAGGGTGTGCCAGAGGCAGAGGCAGAACCCTTCTCTATGACCAATATAGATTTCTCCATAGTTTTGATAAACTCTTGTCTTGAGAGAGGTCTCCTGTAGATCTTCAACCGATATCCATTGACAAGCATGGGAATGGCTTCCTCATCAATGGTTCGAATGAGGACAGATCCATTGTCATGGCATTTCTCCACTGTATATGGTCCTAGCCATCTGGTTCTCAACTTCCCCTTGAAATCTTTGTATCTGGAGTCATACAACAAAGCCCAATCTCCCGGCTGAAATTGCTTGTCATGGAGATGTTGGTCATGCCACACCTTCCTCTGAAGTTGAACCACTTCTGAGTGAAGGAGGGCCTTCATGCGGTGCTCGTCCAGGCCATTCAGCTGCAGCAGCCTTTCTTGTTGTGCATGGCTGAGATCTAGGTCCAGCTGAGCTGCCATCCTCAAGGTGTTGTATTCAAACTCAATGGACAGCAAAGCTTTCTTCCCATAGACCAGCTCATATGGTGTGAAACCGGTGGTGGTCTTCCAAGTGGTGTTGTAGGCCCATGTGGCTTCTACCAGGCGATCTGCCCAGTCCTTTCTGCTGCTGCTCACCACTTTAGTCAAGATCCCTTCTAAAGCTCTATTGGTGACTTCCACCTGCCCATTTGCTTGAGGGTGATAAGGGGTGGAAGTCTTGTGCTTGATCTTGTGATGAGCTAGGAGATCTTCAACCAGGTTGGAGGTGAACTGGCTCCCTTGATCGGTGACCAGCTCTCTTGGATAGCCAAACTTATAGAAGATGTTCTCTCTTAGGAACTCGGCCACCTTTTCTTCTGTTGCTGCTTTGATTGCTTTGGTCTCTGCACACTTTGTCAAATAGTCAGTACACATAATGATGTAAGTCCTTTGCCTCGAAGAGGGGTTGATTGGGCCCACAAAGTCCATGCCCCACTTCTCAAATGGCTCAAGAGTCACTTGAGGTTGGAGAGGCATCTCATCCCTTTGGGTCGGTTTCCCCATTCTTTGGCATTGGTCACACTGACTGACATATCTTCTGACATCTTGATGAAGTGTGGGCCAATAGTAGCCTGCCTGCGGGATCTTGAAGGCAATTCTCTTTGCTGCAAAATGCCCTCCACAAGGCCCATCATGACAAGTGAGGAGGATATCAAAGACTTCCTCCTCCCTTACACAACGCCTTAAGATCTGATCGGGGCCAAGCTTGAACAGATTTCCCCCGATCCAAGTGAATGAGGCACTTTTTCCGATGATTCTGCTCTTCTCTCTGGAAGATAGGTGTGGAGGGAACTGTGCTGAAACAAGATAGTTTGCTATATCAGCAAACCATGGAGAGAGTACTGAAATAGCAAACAGATGTTCATCAGGCATCTGGTCGTCCACTGTTCTATCCTCATCTACAGACAAATCCAATCTAGATAAAAAGTTAGCAACAACATTTTCTCTACCTGGTTTATCAACAATGATTAGATCAAACTGCTGCAATAAAAGTAACCATCTAATAATACGAGCATTCACATCTGGTTTATTCATCAAATATCTAATAGCAGCATGGTCAGTATGTACAAAGGTCTGGTAACCAGTAATATAATGTCGGAACTTGTTCAATGCATGGACCACAGCCAAGAATTCTTTCTCGGTTACAGTGTAATTCAGCTCAGCTTTGGACAAGTTTTTGCTAACAAAGTAAATGGCATATGGAAGTTTCTGTTCAACTTGTCCTAAAGCTGCACCTATGGCTTTGTTCGAGGCATCAGTGTGGATGTGGAAAGGTAGGGCCCAGTTTGGACCTCTTAGGATTGGTGCTGACACCAACTTGTCCTTCAATTCATTTAAAGCCCTCTGACAATCGTCAGTCCATTTAAACTCCACATCTTTTGCCAACAGACCAAACAATGGCGAGGCTAGCTTGCTGAAATCTTTAATGAATCTCCGGTAGTATCCTGCTAATCCCAAGAAACTCCGGACATCCCTTACCTTTTGAGGAGGTGGAACCCTCTTGATGAGAGCAATTTTGTTAGGATCCACCTGCAATCCTTGGGAAGAAATGGTATGGCCTAGCACGGTCCCCTCAGTCATTAGGAATTCACATTTTTCAGGACTAAGGGACAAGTTCATCTCGGTGCATTTGGTTAGGACTTTCCCCAGGTTGGACAATGATTCCTGGAAGTTGGCCCCATAAGGAGTAAAGTCATCCATGTATATTTCCACTGCATCATGGACCAGCTCCGAGAAGATGCTCAAGACAGCTCTCTGAAAGGTAGCAGGAGCATTGCATAGCCCAAAGGGAAGGACTCGATAGGCAAAGGTACCCCAAGGACAAGTGAAGGTGGTCTTATCTTGGTCTTCCGGGCTGATTTGTATTTGATTGTACCCGCTAAACCCATCCAGGAAAGAGAAGAACTTCTTTCCTGCCAGTCCATCCAACACTTGATCTATGAAAGGTAGAGGGAAATGGTCCTTCTTGGTAGCTTTGTTCAGTTCTCGGTAGTCCACACAAATCCTCCATTTCCCATTTTTCTTGGGAACCAACACTAGAGGGGACACCCATTCACTATCTGAGATGGGGTAGATGAATCCGGCATCCAACAGTTTCTGCAATTCTTCCTTGACGATGTCTTTAAGGGCTGGATTCATTCTCCTCTGAGGTTGCCTAACCGGTTTACAATCCTCTTTGATGTATATATGATGGGTACAGACCGAAGGATGGACTCCTTTCATTTCCTTATAGCTCCAAGCAAAAGCATCTAGGTGGTTGGCCAACAGACTACACAGCTCCTTTTCCTGGGAAGGAGATAGGGAGGAGCTGATCTTCAATGCTTTCTCAGGGCCGAACTCCACATTCTTGACTCTGGGAGTAACAGGGTTGGTTGTACAGAGATCCACTAAGGTGCTAGCTTGGGCATCCTCCACCAATTCCTCTAAGGGTAGTGCACTGGAAGGTGGATTATGGATCAAGGTCTCGATCAAGTCATCCTCGGTTTGGGGGTCTTTTCTAGTGGTATCTAAGGTGCACAGAGGTGCTGAGTACACCTCGTCTTCTTCTCCTTCTTCCAACCAGAGTGGTAAATCATGCTCTAAAGAAGGTTGGGCAAGAGGGTATAGGACTAGCTGCTTGGACATGGGACCATTTTTGATGGTCATGTTTCCTGCCCGACAACTTATGTAAGCATTTGCAGTAGCTAACCAAGGCCTTCCCAAAATGAGAGGGTATCCAGTAAGCTTGGCCTTTGGTTGCAGAACCAGGAAGTCTGCAGGGTATTCCCAAGAATCAATGGAGACCATGACATCCTCCACAATCCCTTCGGGAGTCACGGTGGAGCGATTTGCTAATTGCAGTACTGTCGAGGTCTTCCTCAAGGAACCCTGAAGATTGAGTTTAAGCATGGTATCCCTGGTCATCACATTGATGGCCGCCCCCAGATAAATCAAGGTGTGGGGGATAATGGTGCCATTGATGTGAACATCTACTACAGGACTTCCAGGATCTAGGTACTTTGGGCAGATGACTTGTCCTAGCATAACGTCAGACAGTTGTCCTATGACATTGATAGTTGAGGCATCTTTCTTCCGTCTTCCTGGGTGTTTGAAACACTTCTCCTTAATAAGCTTGTTATATATTGGCACATCCTTGATGGCTTGGAGAAGTGGGATTTTTACACACAACTGCTTGAGCTGACCCAAAAGCTCATCTTCTTCTGGGTTAGGTTGTGTGGTGGCTGTTAGTCTCTCAGGAAAGGGTGGAATAGCCTTTGGTTCACTTTCCTGTTTATCTTCCTCATCCTCTGGGGGAGGAGGTTGGCGATCTGGTAGAGTCTTTCCAGATCGAAGGTTGATCTCCTGGATCTCCACAGCATAGGTAGGGCATGAGGTTTCCCCAGTGTATACCTGCTGGGCCTGTCTATTGTTGGGGTTCGGGTTCGGTTGAGTAGGCATTTGAGGTTGCCTTGGAGGAGCAGGAGGTAATGGTTGAGGTTGCACTGGTGGTGGAGGCAAAATGGCAGGAGGAGTGTTGTATTGGGGCCTCCACCCCGACTGAGGTGCATTCCATTGAGGCTGTGGCTGGGTATGTGAGTGATATGGATGAGAAGTAGGTTGAGTGGGGTACTGAGGTGGATAAGACCATGGAGGAGGCATGGACCATGAAGGATGAGCAGGGGGACCCCAGGAAGGCATAGGAGTTGACTGGTTGGGGTTGTAATAAGCTTGAGATGCCCCTTGCATCCCCTGCTAATAAGGTCTAGATCCTTGTGGCCTCCTTTGGTTGAGGTAATAGAGAGGCTCTGTGGGAGCTTCGGTCCCTTGGTACATGGCTTTAAACCCAGGTAAGGTTGGACACTGATTTGTGGGATGGTCCTCCTCACAAACGAAACACACTTCAACCGAATGCAATGGACATTCGTTCTTAGGGTGCCTCCTTGTGCACCTAGGATAGAAGACAGCCAAGGCTCTCTCAGCCTCTTCTTTCTTTTGCTGAATCCTGAATGTATCAAGCTGCATGGCAATGGTTTATCTCACCTCACTCTTAAGATCTTCTAATTGGTTTGCAAGCTCATGTTTGGAGAAAGGGACACTAGTTGAGAGGTGGTTTCCTCTACCTCGTTTCCGAGCTGCCCTGGAGTGGTTTCTAAACACATTCTTGATGTCCTCATAAGGCAGTTGGTAAATGTCCCCCCCAGCTAACATGTGAAGGGTATCTAAGAGGTCTTCAGGGACTCCTCGGAGTAGGACCAACTTGAGGGATTCAGGGTCAAGTGTGCACCTGGCCCGCTTATAGCTTAGTTGGAACCTCTCCTCATAATCCTCTAAGGACTCATCATTTCCCATAGACATCCGAAAGATTTCCCCCTTTGTTTCCTTGGACCTACAGTAATCCCGGTACTTGGTGTTGAAAGCTTGCTGCATCTGAGCCCAAGTAGTGATACTATTCCCAGGTAAACCCATGAACCAGCGTAGTGCTGCATCCTTGAGAGTGGAAGGGAAAAGTTTCAACTTTTTCTCATCTTCAGTATAGTCATAGGTTCTACAAAGGACAGCAAACTCAAACAGGAAGGTATTTGGATCTTCAGTGGTCAACCCATGGAAGTGAGGTAAGGCGGAGGGGCTAATGTTTTTCATTTTCATCTCTCCATTGGTCTCTCGGATGGGGAAGGCACCTTCTATTCTCTCATCTTCTCTTCTATTATCAGCCATAGCTTCAAATGGAGTAGTCTCTAACTCTTCTTCTACTATAGGATCTTTGGATATCTCAGGATGTTCACCTATAGGTTCTTCTGGGTCACTGTCACCGAAGAGGAGAGAAGGGTGACTCAGTGATGTGGTGGGGGTGTTTGGTAGGAATTTGCTTGATCTATCTCGGTTCCTACGAGGCATGAAATGGAAAAGACTTTCTTTTTTCTCTTTGATTGCTTTTGCTTTGCTTTTCTTTTGGTACCTGCAAAACTGAGACAGATTGATCTACAACTATCTATGAAAGATGCAAAATTAATTGAAAGCAGGAAAGGACTAATCTACTTTGCTCAAATGAAATTGCAGGAATGGAAATGCTAGTCTACTCTTGCAGAAAGGAAATGCTAATCTTATGAAAGCAGGAAATGCTAATCTATGAAAGCAGGAAATGCTAATCTATGAAAGCAGGAAATGCTATGCTACTTTTGCAGAATGGAAATGAAGTAAACTACCTAGCAGAAGGTAAGAGTAAGAAAGTAGAAGAAAAGCAACAATTGCTAATACTCTGACGCTTCCCCGGCAACGGTGCCAAAAAGATGGTGAGCTCCAGTATTGTAGCAATAATGCTACAACTCCTGGGGCTTCCTGTCTCTTACTTTTATCAACCCGGTAGTTCGTACAAACTTGGAAGCGATGGTGCTGTATGCACAAGTACTAGCTCTTGTCGCAGCTGTCACTTGGTCAGCTGGCACAAGTCCGCTAGGGCTCAAGCCAACTTCTATAGGCTCTCAGAAGAAGCTTGTTAAATGATGGACAAAAGCTAGCTCAAAGAAGACTAATCTACTTGGCAAAAATGAACTGAAAGCAAATAAAAACATGGAAACCCTAGGAAACCCTAATTTAACTAGTCTAACCTCTATGATGCAAAGAATGTGAAGGAAACTTCTACCAATGATGCCATTACTTCTAATAAGTGAAAATGCATGAATCTAATCTACTTGCATCTTAAAAGACATGTTTTTGTATTTTTTTTTTAAGTGGATGGAGTGATTGTGACTTTGTGCTTATTAGGGTTTGGTTGTGCAGATGTGATGCGGAAGGAAGGAAAGCTTGGGAAAGGTTGGGGAGGCTAGGAGAGGTCCCCAGACATCCTTAGCATCAGTCCACAGAGGTTCCTCACGTTCAGAGGCTCAGCAACCGAGTGAGTGGTCTCCTACAGGATGTCTGCAGGGGATTCTACAGGAAACGCAGGGGTTTCTACAGGAAGTCTACAAATTGCTACAAGATGACCTACCGTGGGTGTTTGAAGTGATGGTGGAGTGATGGAATGGTAGGGGGAGATGTGTAAGGTAGGAATAAAGCTGGTGATGGCTCAGGAGTGGAGAAGTAGGATGGAGAACGAGTGTATGAAGTGGGTTGATGGATGGAGGGTTATAACAACGAAATGTCTAAAGAATGAAGTTACGTGAGGAGTGGAGGAGTTTGGGAGATAACAGAGCGGAGCAGAGGTCAAGGATGTGGTTGTATGCATGATCAAGACGAAGAAGAAGGTAATAGAACGATGAAAAGCAGTGTAAATAAAACAAATGGCTTATGACTGTCACCAAGATGAAAATTCATTAACCTAAGCTACCTGAACTCAATGAACAGCAATATAAAGCGTGTAGAGGAATGTGCATGAAGCGGTGATGAAGGTGTATGGTGCAAGAGTGAAGTGCATGGAAAGATCTATCATAAACGAGACTATGTTGCAGCATGTATAAAGTGAAGAACTGCGTATTTTTGTGGCTGGTATAGGCTGCACTCCAATCTCCAAACAGAGATGGCAATGGAGACTTCCTCAACCTTTTTGCTGGAGCTCCAAGAGATTATATCTATCCTCCTATCAAACTTAAGCAACTGAAAGCAAATCACCATAAACTAGTCCTATCTATGCTCATGAAAACGACTAAATTACCAAACTGTGAATTCGAATTGCATGTGAAAATAAACAAACTCAAAGTGCTGGAACGAAATGAAAACACATTACAACACTGAGGAGATCTATTGCTCTCAGGTTGGGCCCTAACCTGAGAGCTATAGCTCCTTGAGAAAACTCAGAACTAGATCAAAATCTACCTTCTTTATTCATAATCTGATGTCATGCCAAATTGGCTTACAAAAAGGAAAAAAGACTGAGCTCTAGCTCGTACTTTCTAATTACAAGAGTAATGCCAAGGTTCAAAAAGCTTCTCTGCAAGGCTACGACCTCAGTATTTATGCAAAAACGATCATCCAACAAGTGTCCTTGATTTTAGGAGCTCGGCTGTCCAACTGAAGTTTAACTACTGATCCTGTAGGACAGTCATAACTACTATTCCTGTAGAACAGTTATAACTGATGTTCCTGTAGAACAGCTGGCTGCTTCTAAGCTCGGTGGGGAGATGGATTGGAGCTCGGAGTTCTTGGTGGGAATCACGAGGAAGGTCCCCAAGACTGTGGACATCCTCTCCTAAAAACCAGTAGTGCCACCTCATTGTCTCCTTGTCTCCTTTTTCGTTGTCTTTTTCTCCCTTCTAATGCCAAAAACTTGAAAGCATCATGCATTAGTCACGTAGATAAAGTGTCTACCCTTCTTCCTACAAACAACACGAATAAACTAAGAAATGCATGCATAAGCAGTAAAAAGTGAATGGTTTGAGCAAAGCAAGTAGGCCAAATGAGCCCAAATTGTACCAAAAATTGGGGCTCATCAAGAAGTTCCCTCACCATGAGACCGGGAACCTCATGAAGCAAACACCACAGGGATGGTGACAACGTTAGAGCCGCGGAAGTGGTTGCGCAGAGTGGAAAAGTTCGGGCTGCAAAACTTACTATGGTTGCCGCATTTCCACCGTGCGCCAATAACCATTTTTGTCATTAGGAAGCTGCTCTGCCTGGTGCATGATGGGTATCTATGGCTAGAGGAGCCTATCCCCATCATTGAAGACCTAATTCACCATGTTTCCCAGCTCCCCTACAAAGGAAAGGACCTCGCGACCATATTGGAAAGAAAGGGTAGTGATTTGGCCCTCGCGGAGGCCATGAAGACGAAGTACAAGCTGGAGAAGAAGAAGAGGGGCTACACCATCTCTAGCATCAAGAACAAAGCGGTATGCGTGGCAACCCAAATCCTAGTTGACAAAGTTATGCGAAAGTGCCTCGCAGACAAGGTACCTACACCGGTGATCTCACTGGCCGAGCAGTGCGCGAAGGGGGTCCAGTTTAAGTGGTTTGAATTCATCTGCATAGAATTTTTGGAAAATTGTCACGAAGCTCAAGAGCAGGGTAAAACCTTCCACTATGCATGGTTGTTGCTATCCATAGTGCTCGTAGTGGGGGAATTGCCGGAGGATAGTCAATTCCCCATAATTGATAGAGAATTATTGGAGGCCCCAAAGTACACTTTGCTCTAGGCCATGAAGGATGCGAAAAGGATACGCGATGGCAAGATCTTTTTGGTGCTCATGGAGATGAACATCCGGATGTGGATCAACCGAAAGTCGTGCTTGTCACCCATGGTGTACAATAGTCTGTAGATTTTTGCAGACTTTAAGGCTGACATGCACAACATCTTTATCAAGGCAAGCAAGGATCTTAAAAAGAAGTGGATGAAGCTACCTTTTGTAGCCATTGACGATGCCATTTTCATTGTCTTTGAGGCATGGCCCCCAGAATGGCGTGCCCCGGATCTTGCAGAACTCGAGAGGGTAGCAACGCAGAAGAAGAAGGATGATGCCAAGCTGTGCGTCCCACAATTGGCCCATAAAAGGCAGAAGGAAGCAACAACATCTGAGGTACGGGAAACGTAGGAAGCGGCACAGAAAGCCGCCGAGCAGAAAAGGCTACAGAAGTAGTAGCAGTAGCACAGGAGGTAGAGGAAGCAACTGCGAAGGCAGACGAGGGCCAAACAACGCCCTCACAGGGGCAAGAGGCAGAGGAAGCAGAAACGGTAAAAGGAAGCACAGAGCCAGGGACCGCACCCACACAGTTGAATCACCCATACACAATAGAACGAGCAGGGTCAAGGAGGAAGGTCAAAGCCTCGAAATTGGCCATTGACCTGATCACCGTAACTGAGAGTGATCTGCATGAAATCAGTGAGACGGTGCCCGATGTCACCAATAAGGCCCTTCAAGATTTTATGTAGGTGCACCAGATTGTGTTGCGGACCCTCAGAGTGCAGTTGCAGGAGTTACAGGTGCGTCCCCCTCAAGTGGGTACCCTTTCAGCCCACCTCGCAGTAGGATCCTTAGCGGCAGAGGAGATGCTGTGCGCACGGATGGAAAACACAATAGTGTTTCTCGAAGGGGCCATAGTGACAGAAAAAGAGGCCGATAGATTTTCAGTTAGCATAATGAAAGGCCTTGGCCTTAATCTGGCTGCCCTTCTGTGTGAGACACTATATCTGTTACAGGAGGGGATAACGGCAGAGCTGCGCACTAGGGAGAGTCGCGCGATCCAAGTCCTCAGCGAGAAAAAGATAAACATGGAACAAGTCAGCTTGCAGCGCGACGAATTGGTGTCATAAAATCAACACTTGGTGCAAGTGGTAGAAGACGCTTGCCAAAGCGTCCTGGAGTTGGCCATCCCAACAGATCTACTAGTGGAGGTGTGGATCCATAGGTTAGTGAAAAGAGTACATGAGGCCAGGGAAGAAACGACCAAGGTTCAGCTGGAGTTGAATCTTTAGATCATCGATTTGTGGTTAAAGGCACAACCATCCACTCCCCTGGAAGTTAGAGAATAGCACGCTGGCGCTATCTCAGCAGGATTGGAGGAAATGGGAGGTGCAGTGCGAGACTACACCAGCATGTTGGAAGAAGCACTTGAGGTTCTCACAACCTTGCAAGAGGACCCCAACATCTAGCAATTGGAAATAGAAGCGTGAGAACTCCAATAGCGATATGATAGTGTCTGAGGAACTGCATAGACAGTGGTCCTCACCCAGCGTCTTGTGAGGATGCAGTGGGCTGAGGCACTAAAGGAGCAGGTTGACGCGGCTTGACATAAGGAGGTAGTTTAAAAGTGCATGTCCAGCCTTGGATTGACGAGGCTTTCACTATCACGACAGCCATCAAAGGAAAGCTCATGCATATATACAGGGGATGTACGCAATGATGTAGAGAAGCACTCTAGACACAGAGGTCTCAGAACAGTGGATGCAACAGATCTAGCAAGCAACATCTTAGTGCGCTGCTGACCTCAGCACAGTTCGCGAATAGTTGGACGGACTCCGTGAAAAGATCGCTGCAGCAAGAAAGTGACTCGAGGGCGAGTCATGATGTTTGTGTTGGGGGTTTGTTGGGCATGGAATCCCCCCTAGGCATGTTTTAGGGCTCAAAGCCCAAGTTTTGACTCGATATTATTGTAAAGACTATGGGAATTGTGGGCATGGAGCGTAAAATGTATGATAGAGTCACATGGTTGTTTTCCCTAGTTTTGTAATGTAATGTTAGCCTGCCCATGGTCCACGGACCATGGGATTGTATAAATAGAGCGAGGCTATAAGTGTAATAGAAGGTAATGGAGATAGCGGAGTAGTAGAGAGAAGAAAGATTCTAAGTGACTAAGTGTGTCTTTGAGTCGTAGAGTAGGAGAAGGCTCTGCAGTTGAGTGCACAGAGGTCTAGTAGTCCACAGCTGAGTGTGCGGGCCCGTGCAGTTGAGTGCATAGGGCAGAGTCGAGTTTGTAACCGAAAAAGAGATTAATAAAGATAATTTTTATCTTAATTATATGTATTTTTTATGGGGTTAATGCATGTTTTATGTAAATTACAAATACACTGGTTATTTACTGCGCGCACCTGTATGAATGATTTATGTTATTAAGTATAACTTAAAGCACACAAGTAGGCTAAAATGATCAACTAACATTGGAATACTAGTAAGGACTGGGGTAATAACAGTGTTCGACCCATGAGTAGGGCTGTGCGAAGGAAACATCTTAGGCTACGAGGTACAGGAAAGTGTGTGTAACGACATGCGCACACGGTCGAACCGCAGACCACTTGAACTCATCAGACATATCCAGGGTGTGGAAACCTGGTTCTTGCACCATCCCATACTACTTTGGGTGAGACCTTAGTCTGCGCTCCGCGGACTATTGCCGAAAGGGCAAGTAGTATCGGGATTTGTTTGGATAAATCACTCCAAACCTGGGTTAGGCCCCAACAAGCCAACAGTGTAACAGAAAGATTGCACAAAGACAAAGGGAGAAGAAAAAATTGGATGAAGCAGAGAGGAAGTTGTAGGAGTTGAAGAAACAACTAAGGGAAGAACAAGAGTTGCGAAAAAGAGAGAAGGAAACGCAATAGGACCAAGAACAATAGGAGGTGCAACATGCATACATTGATGAAATTGCACGAATACAAGTTATTCATTCATCAGAACAACTGACAAATAGCAAACAGGGTGGGAAGTCATAGGAGCAGAACTTTTTTTAGGAGATTGTATAGATGTTGGAACAGATGGACACAGATGTGGTTCAACCAGAGAAAGATCAGGATATGGATCTCATTCCCAAGGACCAAGAGGTCAATCCACCGACTTCACCATATTCGGGAGCAGAACAAGTCCTAAGTGATCAAGGAGACACTGAAATCCTTGAGGACAATTCGTAAGTAGACGTGCATAACATATCCTTCGACGAGTCACAACACAAAGTTGTGCAGTCGAACAAAGTGCCCACTCCAGATGTCCATGTATCTCCTGCGCATTTTTAGGAATGAGTGATCGTGTTTGATGTGCGTAAACATCCATACGCATTGGCTGATGCTACAAAGGAATATGCCAAAGCCACTAGCTAAATTGTGAGATTGTTGATAGCTGAGAACAAGCACATGGCTAAGGAGTTGCAAGTGGCCAAGACCACTTGAGGAATTTATTAGGAAATTGAAGCATTGCTATGAACAATCAAATCATAAGAATGAATCTCAGCAAGGATGGAAGGGAAAAGACAAAGGTAAAGGTAAATGGCAGCCTAAGAGGACAAGGCTACAGCATGTAGATGAGAAAGAGAATGTGGTGCCGAAAAATAAGTTGAATGCAGCTAGACATGGACACGGGTCACAACAGCAAAAGCATAGAGGTGAGGGCACTGGTTGGTTGGAGTATACAACATGTAGCAAAGAAAAAATTAAGAGATATTGTCCACAAAACTAGGGTGGTAGGCCTAAGATATAAAGTGCATAGGAGGCGGAAACTGTTGGGGATGTTGGTAAGAGTATTCCATGTATCTATACAACAGTTGACAATAGGTAGGAAGAAAAACACACATCTATCATTGCGATGGATGATAAGATTTGTGATCAATTTATTTCTATTTTGATTGACCCTGGATCTAATTATAGCTATGTTAGTCCTGACTTAGTGCATAATTGTGGTTTGAGTAAGGACTTGCATGCAGAGTCTTGGTTAGTGCAGTTGGCTATAGGTACAAATAAGCGAGTTCATCATTGGGTAAGAGCTTGTGCATTTTATTTGAATGGTATACCTACTGCAACACATCTAAATGTATTACCGTTTGGATCATATAGTATGTTGTTGGGAATGGATTAGTTGTATCTTCATAGAACCAAGGTAGACTGTTATGACAAAGCCACTGAGTGTGTTGATGACAATGGGGAACCAAGAGTCTTGCAGGGCAAGAAGAAAGCCATATCAGTTAGGATGGTGACAACTATGCAAAAAAAGTGTAGCCATAGGAAAGGGTGTAAGTTATTCGCAGTGCACTTTTCTAGTGCTAAGGGTAAGGAAGTTGGGGATATGGATGTGTTGAGAAAGTACCCAATTTTACAATAGTTCAAGGATGTATTCTCTGAGGATATTACAGAGTTGCCACTTCACAGAGAGGTATAAATTTCTATTGAGTTAGTGCCTAGGGTAGCTCTAGCATCAAAAGAACCTTACAAGATGAGCACATCTGAGTTGGTTGAGTTGAAGTTGCAATTGAAGGAAATTTTGGACAAGGGATACATTAGGCCAAGTGTATCACCATGGGGCGCATCGGTATTGTTTGTAAGGAAGAAATATGGTACTATCAGATTATGCATTAACTGTAGGCAGTTGAAAAAAGTGACTATCAAGAGTAGGTACCCTTTGTTGAGGATTGATGACTTGTTCGATCAGCTGAAGTGAGCAGAAATATTCTCCAAGATCGACTTGAGACCAGGATACCGTCAGGTACGCATAAAAGAGGATGACATTTACAAGACTGCGTTCAGGACGCATTACAAGTCTGTTGTCACTCCATTTGTCTTAACTAGTGCTCTAGCTACATTTATGTGCTTGATTAATAGTGTGTTGCATCCATATTTGGATAAGTTTGTTATTGTGTTCATTGATGATATATTGGTATATTCTAAAAATGAGGAAGAGCATGTCGAGTATTTAGCAGCAATGTTGAGGTTGTTGAGAGAGAATAAGTTGTATGCTAATCTCAACAAGTGCAATTTCTTTCAGACTCTGGTGCACTACTTGGGGCATGTTGTCTCCAAGGAAGGCTTTGCAATAGATCTAGAGAAGATAAGGGCCATAATGGAATGCGTAGCTCCTAAGAGTGTGGATGAGGTGAGACCTTTCATGGGTCTAGCAGGATATTACAAGAGGTTCATCAAGAAGTTCTCGTAGATTTCTTATCCTATCACATCATTGTAAAGGAAAGGTAAGAAGTTTGAATGGACAGAGGAGTGTGAGGCTAACTTTGAGTAGCTTAAGCAATTGTTGACACATGCACCAGTGCTACAGATTTCATATCCAGACAAAGAGTTTGTGGTATGCATAGATGCTTGCAGGAGAGGACTTGGTGGATTCCTTATGTAGGATGGACAGGTGATGTGTTATGAGTACTAAAAACTAAATGAGCACGAGTAGAACTACCCAACACATGATCTTGATTTAGTAGCGATCATACATGCATTGAATATGTGGAGGCACTATCTTCTTGGCAGGAGGTTTGTACTTATGAGTGACAACATTGGGTTTAGGTATTTGTTTGACCAACCGAATCTGAACTCCAGGCAGGCTAGATGGTTGGCCACGATCAGTGAGCTTGATTTCGAGATTAGGTACATCAAAGGTAAAGAGAATAGGGTGGCATATGCTCTCAGCAGGTGGGTACAGGTAAATCACTTGGTAGATATGAGCTCATATGGGACAAATCTATAGGATAGGATCTTGCAGGAAAGTCAACATGATGTCAGGTATATGGAGATTGTGCATGGGTTGCAATAGGGTATTGGTGGAGGTACAAGTGGTAGTACACATACAGGTACATGTGCAGGTATAGGTACAGGTATAGGTATACGTGCATGTGTACATGGTATGGATTATTGTCTTACAACGAATGGATTTTTCAGATTCAAAGACAGGATATATGTGTTAGATAACAATGAGCTCAAGAAGGTGATATTGAGAGAGTTTCATGCGAAACCTTATTCAAGTCGCCCAGGTTATCATAAGACATTGACTACAGTGAAAAAATTCTATTATTGGATGAATCTGAAGAGAGATGTAGTAGAGTTCATGGCTAGATGTTTTGATTGTCAGTGAGTGAAAGCAGAATGTAAACATCCATATGGACTTCTACAACCAATTCCATCATGGTTATTATGGACAGGTTGATGAAGGTTGCACACTTTATTCCAGTGAAGTATAAATTCTTAGCTAGCGATGTAGCATAAGTATTCATTAGAGATGTGGTTAGATTGCATGGTGTTCCAAAGAGGATTGTGTCAGACAGGGATGAAAAGTTCACTTCCAAGTTTTGGAAGGAGTTATTTTTAGGTTTGGGCATAGAGTTGGCCTTTAGTACAACTTATCATTTACAGAAAGATGGACAGACAGAGAGGGTCAACTAGATATTGGAGGACATGTTGAGGATGTATGTGATGCACCAACAATGAAAGTGGGAGGAGTATCATCGTTTGGTAGAGTTCGCATACAACAACAATTATTAGGGTTCATTGAAGGTGAGTCCTTTTGAGGCATTGTATGGGTAGAGTTGTAACACTCCTATTAGTTGGAGTGATCTGATTAGCAGGGTATTGATTGGACCAAATATGTTGGTAGACATGGAATGGGAAATGCAGGTGATCAAGAAGAATCTAAAGTCAACATAGGATAGGCAGAAGAGTTATGAAGATAGGAACAAGTTGTTCAAGGAGTTTTAGGTCGGGGAATAGGTGTACTTGCGCATCAAACCAAAGAAGAGCACCTTACGGATTGGATCATGTGCCAAGCTGACACCATAGTTTTGTAGACCCTTCAGTATCATTGAGAGGATTGGGCCATGTTATAGAAAATTTTGTGCCTTACAGCAACAAGCATGAATTGTCAATAATCCAAGGGATCCAAAGTTCCCTAAACATGATGTTCCTACCCCTAGAGGAACAAGGTCAGCAAACCAACAACTCTCAGATCAGTTCTCCACCTGAAAACACTCAAAAACAAGCAATCCTGAAATCAAAGCAGGTGCTCCACGAGGTTTCTGCGCTGAAACTCAGTTGCTCCATGGTGTACCTGCGTTGCAAAGCAAGTGGAACAAAGGCCACCTGCGCTGAGCGGGATGGGACAAGTGGCACAATGAGTCATTGCTCTGGAATCTTCCAAAAATGACACTTGGATCAGGGATTTCGCCTTGTGATGAGTCAGAGGCTCTGTTTCTCCAAGTGGAAGCAAGGTTCTCCAAGTGGACTCAAGAACTGAAGATCAACTAAAGATTAACTGAAGAGAGAGAGGACACAAGGCAGCTACACATCAGTTGCAAGCTGACTCATCCTTTCTCAATTCATCTATATATTGAGCTCTCTCCTATGAGCTCAGGGGGCTGGAATTTTGTGCAAAGTAATGATATGCTGTTGGTTTCACTATAGAGCTATTGGGTGATTGCTTGAGAGAGGTGAAGAGGAGAAATTCTTCCTGCTGGGAGGTGTTGCTGGATTAGGACCTTCAATGGTTGTAACACTCTCAGAACCTTTACTTCTTCATTAATAAAAGCTATTGAGGTTCTTCTATATGCTCTTGTTTCAATGATATATTGTGATGATTGTATATTTGATTTACACTAATCTATGAATCAGTTATGATTGCATGTTGCTTGTAGTTTCCTTCTTTGCTATTTTGCAGGATCTCACTGTAGCTGGGCTAGCAATAGAGCAAGGAGCTGGGAGCAAGCAGCCATAAAGAAGAGTTTGGATTCGACATTAAGCGCAAGGCAACGGTTAGTGCATTCCTCTATTCTCTTTTGCTTTCATAAAGAAGTAAACCTTAAGTAGTTTGTTTTACAGTTGTTGCTAAGGTACTATCACCCTTAGAGTGGGATAGGGTCATCCGAGTCGGATACTTTTCCCTACAACAAAATGGCGACTCCGCTGGGGAACATATCCGTTTGATTGTGTTTGTAGTATTTTGCTACTCATTTCCTGAACAAAAGAGTACCAAATCGAAAAGCTTTTGACTATATCAAAAGCGAAGTAGAGGGCAGCTACTCCAGCTCATTTCTGAGCAAGTTCATGATTTGAAGAGCTGATCTACAAGGATCCTTGTAAGCTCTTAGTGATAGCTTTTCACCTTCCTAATCATCCCTTTGAGTGTGCTTGACTGATTGCTTCTAATTTGAACAAAAACTGTGCATTTTTGAGAAAATTATGACCCGGAAACTGTGAAAAACGCAAGTTTCGTTTTCCAAAGCAGGTAGTACACAGGCTACCTGCTTTGCAACGCAGGTCCCGAAGGGACTACCTGCGCTGAGAGCCAGATTGGCTGTGCAGAACCTGCGTTGGCCCAAATTTGCCTAGTGCATTTGGGGTTTCCTCACTTTCTCTTGCCTGTTTTCACTTAGATTTTGCTGCTAGGTGTTAGTCTTGTACCTGTTCTGAAACCAATATTACTTGCCATCATTCTGCCTCTGTTATATAACGAAATTGTACTTGTTCTTTGTATTTCTTACTCATTTACAATTTCCCATAACGAAGAGTAAACTAGTCTTGCTTTTGGCCTCTTAGATCTGAACCTGTGTTAGGCATTTTGCTGGTCTAAAGAGTTAGCTTGTTTGCTGTCCATAGCTGATTAGTCATTTTACTTTCGTCATTATGGTTTGATTTCATGTATTTCCAGTGATTAAACAAGTGAATCTTAAGGTGTCTTTTGATTTTGGACAAACTTGTTTGTTTTCGCTCTAAATCGAAATCAAAGTTATATAACCACTTTCTTTTTGTAATCCATCGACATTAAGAAAGGGAAAAGAAAATACATGCATTGTGCATTTTGCATTTGAAAAAGTTTGCATGATGATTTAGGAGAAAGTGCATTAGTTTGTGCTGTATGAACTGTGTGAAAAGAATTTGCCTTTCTTCTCCCTCAGTAGTTAAGGTTTTCATCAGTCAAAAAGATTTGAAAAAAGCTTGCTTCTCATCTTAGGCTGCATTTAGGAATTTGTCATATACATCTCGTGGTGAACCTTGAAAGGCAAACTTTAAAAAGATCAACTTAAAATATACTGAATGAACCTAACAACGCATTTGAAACATAACGCAAACATCTAGAGGTCTAGGTAGAGACGTGTTCCGGCGTCGTTAAACATAGTGACTGTCGATCTCTACGAAGGTGGGTGATTCCTCCTGAGAGTCGGTGGCACTAATACGGACTTGTGCTCCAACGTACCGTCACGTATATATTGGGAGACCCCTATAGGCAATTATCCTTTATCCATAGGAAGCCGTGTCGGCCGCCCTACTGATCGCGATGCAGTGAACACAACATTCACGAAGATCGACCACCCATACCGTAAAACGTATTCTGTGGTTTCGCGAAAGGTTTGGCACACCCTCTGCCTAGATCTCCAGAGCAGTTTCTTTTGGTCCTTTTCAAACTCTATAACTGAAAAGGTCCAACCGAGCATTTGTCACTTCGGGCTCATTAATACATCGAAGGAGACTAGAGTCATCTTTAGCTTTTTCTCGACTCTTAAAACATGAAAAAGCAAAGTTATGTCTAAAAGCGTCTAATAAAATTCATTCAAATCGGAAACACAAATTTTCCCCTTTATATTTTAGTTGATCGAGTAATCCGCAATCGTGGAAGAAAGTCAATTGAATATCCGTCGTTCTCGGAGGCTTGCGAGTCAACCGTCTTTGTCTCCGGAATCGAAAACAATTCGGGCAAAGCGAACTCGTCGAACCAGTTCAAAATCTCCTTTAAAAGTTAGAACAAGTGTTCCAACAACATCTGAGATTCTGGTCACTCCAAACATTTCCGGAAACCCTGCCTCCATAGAAGAAGTTCAACCGTCACAGAGGGACAGTAATACTGATCCTAGTCTGGGGGCAAATACTTGTATGACTGAACCAGTTCCATCTGTAACTGGTCCAGAGAGTTTTGTTCCTCAAACATCTGTCGCTTTTAATACAACCCCTTCTTCGGCACCGGAAATTTTTTACGGACCTGACGGTCTTCCTCTTCCACCTGGTCTGATTGCGATAGAGGAAATTATAGAGGAACCGCAAGTATCCACTCCAATTCAGTTTGGAGTAGGGGTCACTGTATTTCCTGCTACAACAAAAGTTTGTCCATCACCAGTGGAAGTTCCTGTAGAATCACTAGGTGATCAATTGGATAGACTAAAAATGTCTGAACAACCGTCAACATCTAGGACTGTGTCAAATGACATGGCGACGACAGAATTACCTGCTGCAAATCCAACAATGTTCGCCGGCATACCATCTGTCCCAACTAGCTCTCAATCGCTAGAAGGAGTCCACCAAGAGACTATCTCGACAGTATGGTCTGTTCCTGTTTGTTCCGGAGTAATGTCTGGTAACTCTCATGGTGAGACTCATCAAATTGACCCTTTTGGGAATCTAATTAGGCCATCCAGTCCTCCAGGACAATCAATTGCCTTGAGTTCTGGATTGCTACCGTATGGGGGGCAGTATGCCCTTTCATTACCCCCTCCGGGAGGGTACCCATACGGGAGTTCTCAACCTTATTCAAGTTATGGTGGAATTGCAACGAGTAGTTGGGTACCTATGCTATCCCAGCCACCAAGAGTTGTATATTCTATGCAACAGTGTGTACCTGTGACAAACATCCCAACTACACCGGCTATTGTGACCATGTCGCAAGTTCAAACAATGCCTGTTGTATGTCAACCTCAGGTTTCTCAGGTTCCCATGCAACAACCCTTTGACCCTGCGACCCAACCACAATCGCCTACTGGTGGGGCAAAACAAGTACAGTCGGGTACAACTACCCCACATCTTGGTCCAATGGTTAGTATAACGCAACAACCCATGGTGTCGCAACCGTGGATGGTGCAATACCAACAACCGCAATTCCAACAAGTGTACCAAGGTTCTGAACAGCAAATCTTTGCGAATACGGGACAACCATATATTCAAAATGGTCAAAATCAACCACTTTATAGTGGTCAAGTCCATCAACCGTATCAATCATACCAACATCAACTCCATTATGCTGGTATGCAAAGACCAACTGTTCAGGCGATTCCATTGTATCCTGGTTACGCTTCACCTAACTTAAATCAACAGTTACCATTCGTGGCGACTTTAGAGTTTCCTGATTTACATCGGTTAACCAATGATCCAATTACTTACGCCCCATGGTGGCTAGTGATTCCGCACAAACTTCCATCCGACATTCCTAAATTCAATGGAAATCCAGGCGAAGACCCGTCGAATCATGTGATGACATTTCATCTATGGTGTTCGTCGAACACTTTAAATGACGATTCGATAAGGCTTCGCCTCTTTCAGAGGACATTGACAGGTCCAGCAGAAAAATGGTATATAGAATTGCCTAGAGCTTCGTTCGACAATTTTAGCTCCCTTGCCACGACATTCTTAACCCACTTTCAATTACCAATAAGGTATGAAACAGGAACAGAGATATTGACCAACTTCAAACAGACAACCGCAACTCATATATCAGATCATATACATGAGTGGCAACGTCGACGAAGAATGGTTAAAACATACGTTCCTGATCAGCTTTTAGCTGAGTGGTTTATAAAGTCGTTACTTCCGGCCATAACGGAAGATGTGGCAAAGGGAGGAGTCGTAACAGAAGAGCAGGTTATCGCTCGTGCACAATATTTGGACTTAGTATATACTCAGTCCGGCACGCTCTATGACAAAATACCAGACGCCCCTAGACCAGAGTTTTCAATCCCTCCTCCTCCTAAATCAAATAGTGACTCTCATGCCGGTGATGGCGTGATTGGCACGGAAAACACGAATCCGAAAAAGACCCATCAAAAGAAGGCCCGTAAGGATTCGAATCAAAATGCGCATGAAGAAGTTCTTGCTTCGGAAGTAAATTCCATATCGACAGATAAGGGCAAAGAAACCAATCAACCAGGAAGTAAGAAGAAACAAAACCAAGGGAAGAAGAATAAACAAGGTGAGTCATCTCCTAAGAAAAATTCTTCAAACCCTCCTGGGAATAGGAAACGGTATCCATGTCAAATATGCGATGACAAAGATCACAACACTAAGGATTGCCCATTCAAAGCTGAGCTAAAGAGGTTCTTTAAAAGTCCTCATACCTCAACTGTGTCAAGTGATCAATTTCCTAACCCAGGTCAAAATCTGGTTGATAGTGGAAACGCTTCCCCATCTCAAATGCTTATGTTGTCGGTTTCAAAACAGCAAAATGATGCTTTGATTTCGACAAGGAACAAAGATTACGGGAACCCACAGGTGTCGAACGATAAAGGTAAAGATCAACCTAGCAGTTCAACAACAACTTCGACAGAAGTCGTACCCCCCATCACGCATGAATTAACAATAAAACCGCCAAAGGGAGTAGTGCACAAGTCGACCTTTAATCCTCGTGCAAGAGCGGCACAACATTATAACATAGTGGAAGATTTGGCGTAATCGCCATCTGCTGTGTCGACTCTTGAGGTACTACAACATTGCCCATCCCAAAGGCAGGCATTGTTATCAGCAATTGGTGGGGTGGATCCTAAAGATTCCAATCTAGTGTCCTTTGATCACAAAGGTTATGATCCTCAGTTACCAGCTCAACTAGCTTTCCTCGTCCAAGTGAAAGCCCTCAACAAAACAGTTCATAGAACGATTATCGATGAGGGGGCATCGACATGTATTATGTCGATGAGTTGCTGGAAAACTTTAGGATCTACAACCTTGTCGCGATCATCGACAACATTAAAAGCATTCGACGGAAGGACATATACCCCTTACGGTATCCTTAGTAACTTGAAAGTTGAACTAGGGGGCAAAACAGTAGAAATAGATGTTGAAGTCATCGATGGCAATCTTGACTATAACATCCTACTGGGAAGACCATGGATTTATGCCATGGAAGCTGTTGTGTCGACCTATTTTAGGAAAATCGCATTCCCCTTTCAAGGAGAGATTACGATCATTGACCAACAAAATTTCCTCCCTAATGGTTCACAAGTTACAGGAAGCGTTCCTCTGATCCATGGAAGCGACCATTCGTTTCAAAATATCGGAGTAGGCCTACTAAAAGATCCTACATTAATGGGAACTTTCACCCTTCCGCCAACGTTCATTGTGGGAGAAGTGGCGACAGTAGGAACCTGCAATATGATATCTTCCGCACAAAAGATGTCAGAAAACGATATCAGCATGGATCATGCAAAGGTTTTGTCCCCAAGCCTAATGGAAGTATTGTAGCAATCAATTTTCTTGGCCTGGGGGGCAACCCCAAATCAACGCTCATCAAGCGTTTGGATAGATAGGTCTAGAGAATATGGCACCCCTTCATGTCCTTGGTCGCGAGTGCATGAAACCGACAAAGGAATAGTCCAATCAATGGTAATTGACGGGGCACCATGGAATGATCCCCACCATTGTTCCCTTCTCCCGGGTTGTGGAGAAGATACTCAAGATGACCTTTATCATCCTTCAGTTTTCGATTTTCTATCGAATACTGTAAATACAGTGGGCTATGAGGATAGTTCTTTTACTATGTCAACCTCATTAAAAAATGAAACAATCCCCTTTCCAGATCTCAATGGTAAACCTTCATTCCAACCAACAAAGTTGAATGCAATGAAGCTTGGGGGGCATGCACCTCGATTTGCGTTATTATGCTGGGGGCATGCAAGCGTATCTTCGAGCAGTTTTAGCAATGTTCATGCTCGTTAAAAAATAAACGCAAGATCCGAGCAGTTTTGATACATAGTTCATGCTCGTTAAAAAAAATAAACATAAGTTGTGAGCAATCTTCCCCTACAGTTCAAGCTCATCCAGAAAAATGAACCGGTAAATAACCTGGAGAAATGTAACCTTTGAAAGCCGTTTTAAAAACCTTTGGTCGTGTTCTTGCAGTCTCACCTCCATCCGTTCATTTGGCCAATCTTTCATCTCCATATGTGTGTTTACCCATTTTGAGGAACAGCTGCGAAGAGTGATTTCACTTAGCCATCCTTGTGACACTGCCGTGATTGGAAAATTCCAACCTGTACCTGGAATCTGCTGCTATCCCTGTTTATCACTCGTTCCTCGAAAGACGAGTCTTCTTTGAGCTCTTTTCACTGACTCGTAAAATATGAAAAGTTTGCCGAGTTTTGGCCTTCCAGCTCGTTAAAAGGACCGGAAGAGCTATCCCTCCTCTAGATTTTAATCTTTTTGGACCTGAGGGATTATTGCACAAAAAGATCGAGCGCTTGTTTTGTTCGGCTCGTTAAAGAAATCGAAAATCCATCCCTTCTGTATTGTTTTATACTTTTTCGGACTTAAGGGATTAGAAGACGAAAAAGGAATTTTGGAGTTAACTTTCCGTACCTTTTCAGACTCTCTAAAAATGAAAAGGACCGAGTTTTCCTTGTCGTTAGACTCGTTAAAATGATTAAATAGCGACAAACTTGTCTTTAGACGAGAACGAGTTTCCCTATCGCTAGGCTCGTTAAAACATAGCGATGGGCTTGCCCGAAGGGCAGGTTATAGAACAAGCATATGTTATCCTCCTCAAGCTTGACAAAAATAAAGAGGTACTGGTCAGCAATGACTGGGGAAAAATTGGGAGAACCTCACAGCATTAATGGTAGCAAGTCGCTCTTGAACATGACACTTTGTCCTCCGCATCACATCGGGTTGGGTTGTTTCATTCACCGGTCTCATAACCATGGTCCTCGCCACACCATCCACAATTGGGGTAATGCTACCAATCCATCACATCAGTGTCGTTATATGTTCAAGAGATGTGGTTCTGCAAAGAGTCAACCGTGTCCCATCCACTGCCATAAATTGTCCTTCATCCATTTCATGACCGCCACCCTGAATCATACATCACAGTTTGTTTTCACCTCATCACAATCACTAGCTCCGTTCCGTGTCACTGATGTGGGATTCGTTAAGGCCCTCCTTTGACAGATCGCTCCTTGTCGACATCAGCTCATTATCCAAGGAGTTGATCTAGGAACACCCCCTTCAGTACTTTGAAGCTTTCATGCCTCAATGGCAAGTTTCTCACTTCCGGCGACAGGTATACATCAATGACCTTTGACCAGAAGATTTTGCATGGTGGTCGACGCCAAGTCCTTTATTCCCACCATGTGAATTGTACTGCCGTACCTTGAGGGTCATCATCCTTATCGGTGATTCCTCTCGCGCTTGTTAACGGTTTACATCATTGACCGGTAATCAAGCGATGTCTTTCCATGTTCGACTTCAAAAAATTCTCACATGGATCGACTTGTACATCGAGTGAAGATCAAAAGAGATTGAAGACCCCGGATCTAGTTTCATCCATCCGGGCTGCGATATATATTCAGGACATAAAGACATTTGATATGTACATCATTACAGCAGATGATCATCCTTCTCAAAGGATGATAATTTCAGCAGAGAATTATCAGTCTACAATCAGACGATCGTCTGTTCTATGTACCAAAATGTATTTATAAAGCTGAGCATGGGAATGCCCGCCTTAGCTAGATCATGAAAATGTATGAAAAATAATGAATTGTATTGTATCTTATTACAGGACACTTCTCAGCAGATTGAATGAACTTCGGATCCTCTCAATAAAGCATTTCACCCGATAAACGACCTCATACTTTAGGGGGCATCTGTTATAGACAATTTTGTGCCTTACAGCAACAAGCATGAATTGTCAATAATCCAAGGGATCCAAAGTTCCCTAAACATGATGTTCCTACCCCTAGAGGAACAAGGTCAGCAAACCAACAGCTCTCAGATCAGTTCTCCACCTGAAAACACTCAAAAACAAGCAATCCTGAAATCAAAGCAGGTGCTCCACTAGGTTTCTGCGCTGAAACTCAGTTGCTCCATGGTGTACCTGCGTTGCAAAGCAAGTGGAACAAAGGCCACCTGCGCTGAGCGAGATGGGACAAGTGGCACAATGAGTCATTGCTCTTGAATCTTCCAAAAATGACACTTGGATCAGGGATTTCGCCTTGTGATGAGTCAGAGGCTCTGTTTCTCCAAGTGGAAGCAAGGTTCTCCAAGTGGACTCAAGAACTGAAGATCAACTAAAGATTAACTGAAGAGAGAGAGGACACAAGGCAGCTACACATCAGTTGCAAGCTGACTCATCCTTTCTCAATTCATCTATATATTGAGCTCTCTCCTATGAGCTCAGGGGGCTGGAATTTTGTGCAAAGTAATGATATGCTGTTGGTTTCACTATAGAGCTATTGGGTGATTGCTTGAGAGAGGTGAAGAGGAGAAATTCTTCCTGCTGGGAGGTGTTGCTGGATTAGGACCTTCAATGGTTGTAACACTCTCAGAACCTTTACTTCTTCATTAATAAAAGCTATTGAGGTTCTTCTATATGCTCTTGTTTCAATGATATATTGTGATGATTGTATATTTGATTTACACTAATCTATGAATCAGTTATGATTGCATGTTGCTTGTAGTTTCCTTCTTTGCTATTTTGCAGGATCTCACTGTAGCTGGGCTAGCAATAGAGCAAGGAGCTGGGAGCAAGCAACCATAAAGAAGAGTTTGGATTCGACATTAAGCGCAAGGCAACGGTTAGTGCATTCCTCCATTCTCTTTTGCTTTCATAAAGAAGTAAACCTTAAGTAGTTTGTTTTACAGTTGTTGCTAAGGTACTATCACCCTTAGAGTGGGATAGGGTCATCCGAGTCGGATACTTTTCCCTACAACAGGCCAGTAGCCTATAACCTTGCACTGCCTTCGATAGTGAAAGTCCATGATTTTTTCCAGGTATCTTTGCTTAAGAAGTATGTTGATCATGTGATTGACCGGTCTGTATTGCAGATGGAACCGAATGGAGAATTCCAGCCATAGCTTTAGTGTATATTGCAAAAAAAGGTGTTCATGCTCAGGAACTGAGAAATCAAGTAAGTTAAAGTGCAATGGAAGCACTTTGGGCCTGATGAAGCTACATGGGAGATGGCAGATCAGATGCGGGCTATGTATCCTTCCTTTTTTGCTAGTTGAGGCAAAGCAGTTTTGGCTTAATTTTTTGGTGTGATATTGGTATATGTTCATATATATGTTTTGATGATATTGCTATATGCACATATGTATATGGATGTAAATACTTCCATGAGCTAAGTTATAAAGCTCCAATTAGCGGTATGGGTGTCATGTTATTATGATGTCATGTTATTATGTTGTCATAATGGTTTTCTTTCAACAGGGTGATCATTGTAAATATTGCATCGAGCTATGTTATAAAGTTCCATGGGTAGTATGTTTTCTTTTCAGTGGTTTTGCTAAGGTCTTGGTGTGGTATAACATCGAGGATGGCGTTCCCCAAGGGGTAGGGTTCGTAACAACTCTGGTGAAAATTCCATGTAATAAAAGTTAATAAAGGAAAAAATAATAACCATGACTGATGGGACACTTATTCCAAGTTGAATGTTGGGCAAGACATCCTAGTGGGTTTTCATTTGATTGTTTATGGCTAAGGAAATTGGAAAAGGAAATGGCTAAGGCTTTGGAATGACAATATGGCATTTTTGGCACATTTATTTATGAAAATAATGGAAATTAGGAGAAAAGGGAGGTGAAAGGTCACAGGTTGCATCACTAGTATAAAATGAGAGATTAGTGACTACGCGACTAAAAAAGTTAGTCACCACAATTATTTCAAGTGAATTACTAATAAATTTGAGCAATTTAAAGTGACTGAACCAAAAATGACTAACTTAAATGACTAATTTAGTCTAGGGATAAGATATATGACTAGATATTAAGTGATTCAACTAAAAGCGACTAACTTAAATGACTAATTTAGTCGAGGACTAAAATATATGACTGGATAATAAGCGACATAATTAAAAATTAAAAATGATTAATGTAAATGACTACTATAGTCCAAGAATAAAAATATGACAAACTAACAAGTGGTATAGACCAGTAGGTTTACATGGGGTTTAGTCCCCGCTTGGTCATATTTTTAAACCTCATGGGGAGGGGCAGAGGAGTGGAACCCACTTTCGGGGAATTAAACTTCCCAACGGTGTCCAGGCTTGACTAAAGCCTCGAACAATCCTAGTGATAAGCATCCCGTTCTGGGTGTACCGATCTTCTTACAACCAATAAGTAGGTTGACCCCAGCCTAGGCGTTACCTAGTTACCAAAAAAAAATGTTTGATTACTTAAAAAACTAGAATATCATCATGCTCAAAAGCATAAGATACATGGAGGTGTATCTATGCTCCTAGACCTCACTTTGCGAAGAAAGGATGACAGGACAAGAAGGGCTTATCAACAACAAAATTTAAAAATTAATCTGGTACCTGATGTAAATTTTGTTTTTGTTAACAAGTTACTAGAAATTTTATGCATTACTAAATACTTTTGATCCATCTTAGCTTAGATCCATCTTAACTCTAGATTTACCAAATATTTAGAAGGATCAAATCTCTTTTCACTCTAAATAAAATTTACACCTCAAGAAATTAGATCCTTCATAGCACTTAGTAGATCTTGAGTTAAAAACGATATAAACTACTATAGAAAAAATATTAAAGAGTTTAGACTTCTGTGATCCATACTTTGATTGTGAGAATGATTTTAGCAAAATCACATAGAGAATCATTTGTCGATGTGTTTCGAACCAATTAGTGTGGTTCATCGTCAGGAGAAGTTGAGGAACAATTCTGAGCAATCAGTTAAATAGTGCATGCAGGTCCTTCAATGGCTATATGAACGGGCAACGGTTAAAAAGACCCTTAACATCTAGATTAGACCAGGGCCTAGGGGAAAGGGTCAAGGTTCGTTAAATTATTCAAATAATATAATAATTTCTAATCATAATTAAAGAGACCATGGTTCAATTTATTACCACAATTATTAACTTCTAAAATAAATATTATTAATTTAATAATAGACTAGGGTAAATTTTATCTTATTTTATTCTATTTTATTTATTTATTTATTAATAATTATATATATATGCAATATTATTCTATTAACATCAAATTTTTATTAAAATATGTTAGGATATTCCGACACATAGGAAATAGTTAAGTATAACTTGGTCTAGTATAGAGTTAGGTAAAGTTTGTTTCTTTACTATGTACATTTTGTAACTTATAATCCGACGGTCACGATATGTAGTGATCCGACGGTTCATTCTCTCCTCGGTATTACCGACACTTGATCCGTGGCTTAACACCCGATTGGTCCATGATCTCTATTTAAAGAGCATGGAGGGTCATTTGTAGGTTAACCGTCCATGAGAGAAGCTTATGTAAATTTTCATTCTTTTATTAATAAATTGCCTGAAGTGGCCGCGTTGGCTCAGGCCGTGGACTGTTTCCCTCTTTGAGGGTTTTAACCACATCAAAATACTGGTGTATTGATCTGTGATCTATGTGTGAGCGGTGTCCTTTGGTGTTCTGTCTAAGGAACTTACCCTATAAATTCCTACATGGTATCAGAGCTATTTGAGGGTCGCGTCCGTTGGTGATCCAAATCTGAAGCCAGTAGAACTGCATCCGACTATCGTTTCCTAGATCTACTATTTCTAACTACTTTCGAGCCGAGAGAACTGCTCTATTGTGTTGGGAGCATCTTTTCCAGTGAGGAACCCCTTTTGTTTCATGCGAAAAGGTTTTTGGTAGCCCTAGCTACGTCATTTTTAAGATCTGGAGGTATACAGTGTTTATTTGCAGTTTACAGTTATTTTCTCTCTGTTTATTTCGGTTTCGGTTTATTTAGCCTTTTTTTATTACCGGATCTATACCTTTCATTTCTGCGTATGCTCTTTGCCCCACGACTCTGTGCGATTTGGGCAAATCAGAAACAGAAAGGAAGGATTTTTCTCATGCGTATGCTCTTTTCCGCTGCGCCTTAGTGTGATCTCGAAAAATCAGAAACATTGAGGAAAATATTTAGTTTCCGGCTAAAGCTAACTTCGAGCCGCAAGGTTCGTTTTTTTTTTTGTATTTCCGTGTTGGGTTTTTTGTTTTTTGTTTTGTAGGGAAAAAGAGCTTTCTCAAAGCAAGCACGCAACCCAAAGCTCCACCCCCCCTCTCTCTCTCTCTCAAACTTTTTGTTTAGCTCACTTGGTCCAAAGCTAATTTATGAGAGTAGAGGTCTTTAGTTCAAGTCTCCTTTTTGTGGGGGTGGATTTTTCATTTCCGCACATTCCCGTACTTCGTCGGCATCTTCATCAAATTTTCTTCAAAAAGCCATAACTTCTTCATCCGGAAGCCGTTTTCAGAGCCGCTTTTTTTTAACCAGCCTAATTTTTCGAGATCTTTCCATTGAAACACTTAGTTTCAACATCTATAGCTTCAATTTATGTTAAAATGGAAAGTCCATGCCAAGTTATTCTTGACAGCACCAACTACTTCCAATGGTGGTCCTAAATTGTGGATTTACTTAGAAGTAAAGGTCTCTACAGAATAGCCTCACCAAGAAACCAAACCAAAAGATGAAGATAAGGCAGCTAAATGGGAAAATAGGCAAGATCAAGCATGTGGGTTGATAGGGATGTCTATTTCTCCAGATCTTAGATTCCATATTGCAGAACTTGATACTCCTGATGAAGCATTGAAACAGATTACTAAAGTTTTTAGAATAAAAAATGAGCTTGGAGCCCATCAACTTGAAAATGAGTTGCTTACATTGGACCCCAATAATTTTTCTTGCATTGAAGAATTTTTGTCCAAGTTCAAGACCCTTAGACTTCTCTTGGAAGGTGTTAAGGTTAAGAAAGAAGATAGTAACCTTATCTATTCCATTCTTACTAAGTTGGGACCAGCCTACTCTGTGTTTGCTTCCACCTTCCATTCTACAAGAGAAGCCTTCATTTCTCAAGGACAAGACTACAAGTCCCCTTCCTTTGATTCTTTTTGTGATTTTTTAATAAGAGAACAAGAAAAACTCTTACACCTTGGTCTTCTTAATCTTGGAAACTCTTCTAAGAAAGCGTTAGCCGCCCAGCAGCAACCAAATTCAAAGAATCCTAAGAAGTTGTATCCTAAAAGGAATGGTCCTAAACCAAACAAGGGTCCTAAGCAATTTCAGCCTCAAAATGAAAAATCATTTCAACAAAATGATAAGACAAATAAAAACAAAGGGAAGAAGACTGATAGACATTGCAACTTTTGTAATCAAGATGGCCACTTAGAATCCAAATGCTTTAAGAATATGGAAGCCTTGGAAGCAGCAATGAAGAAGCATAACATCCATTTGGAGCACTCTTCAACTTCAACTTCATCTTCAGGAATGGCACTTTCTGCATGTGGCTGTCAAGCATCTCGGTCTGGATATGCACTAAATGTATCTTCTTCTTCTCATTCTCATGAGTGGCTCATTGATTCTGGAGCTTCTTATCACATGGCCAAAAACAAAGCCATGTTTTCTTCTTTAAATGATTGTAACACCAAAAATATATATGTTGGTGATGATATATCTCTTAGTGTTGTACGGACTGGAACTGTTCATATAGACAATGGTCAGTTTAATGATGCATTATGTGTTCCAACCTTATCCTGCAACCTTCTATCTGTATATCAGATAACTCATTCAGGTGAAGGTAAAATCGTTGAATTTTCACCTCACGATGTTGTAATTAAGGACCTAAGAGATCCTAGACAGATTTTAGCTACTAGCATTGCTGATGATTCTACAAGGTTGTATAAGTTTCACAACTTTGGGTCATCAAATATTCCCTCGGTATTTGTTGCTCATAATGATGAAGTGAGCAAACTTTGGCATGAGCG
The DNA here is from genome assembly GCA_031772625.1 of Pinus tabuliformis. Lineage (NCBI taxonomy): Eukaryota > Viridiplantae > Streptophyta > Pinopsida > Pinales > Pinaceae > Pinus > Pinus tabuliformis. Next base: position 593,457,314 of record CM062806.1, read on the forward strand.
ATTTGGTCACTTAAACTATCACTCTCTTCAGAATCTATGTAAAGAAAATATGGTGACAGGTCTTCCAATGGTATCTTACAGAGATGGTGTTTGTTCCAGATGTGTACTCGGAAAACATCATCGGGACAGTTTTGAAAAACGTACCTCTTGGCACGCCTCAACTCCTTTACAGCTTGTGCATAGTGATTTATGTGGTCCACTTCCAGTTGTTTCATTCTCTGGCTACAAGTATTTCTTAACTTTCATTGATGATTTCTCCAGATGCACTTGGGTATACTTCTTAAAATTCAAGAGTGAAGTATTTAACATGTTCTTGGCCTTTAAGGCCTTTGTTGAAAAACAATCTAGACATCAAATTCTTAAGCTAAGATCTAATAATGGCGGAGAATATGTTAACAACAAATTCATCAACTTTTGCACTGAGAATGGAATTCAAATGCAACATACTATTCCATATACTCCACAACAAAATGGTGTAGCTGAAAGGAAGAATCGCACCTTAAAGGAAATGGCTAATTGTATGCTTCAATCTAAAGGAGTTAGTCTTAATTATTGGGCAGAAGAAATTAACTGTGCAAATTACATAATAAATCGCACTCCTACTAAGGTTTTAAAGAATATCACTCCAGAAGAAGCATGGAGCTCAATTAAACCAGATGTAAGTCACTTTCGTGTTTTTGGAAGTAAAGCATGGGCCCGTATTCCAGATGATAAACATAAAGCTTTAGAACCTAAGAGTGAAAAATGTATTTTTGTTCGATATTCTGAAGTCAAAGGATATAGACTTATTCCACTTAAGTCCAAAAATGTTATCATTAGAAGAGATGTAAAGTTTGCTGAAAATATATCGACCTACGAGCCTAGTTCGGCGGATGTGCCACCTCTCCCTATCTCTTCTACTTTTGAAAATATTTCTTCTTCAGATGATGAAAGCAAGGATGAAAATCCTCCCCCACCTTCTCAGGATCCTCCTTCAGCTCCTCAGCTTCCAAAATGGGTCCGTGCTACTCGGGATGCAGTAAGTGATCTTGCCGGTGATCCTACAGATCAGCGACGTACACGTTCTTAGTTTGATAGAGCCTCTTCTTTTTTGGCTCAAGCTTCAGTGAATTATGATCCTGACACCTTTGCAGAAGCTTCAGGCCATCCAGATTGGGAAGTAGCTATGAATGAAGAATATCATTCATTATTGGCAAATGATACATGGGATCTTGTTCCTCTACCAAAGGGACGAAAACTTGTTAGATGCAAATGGGTTTAGAGAACCAAGTATGGACCAGATGGGAAAGTTGATAAACATAAAGCTCGTCTTGTTGCTAAGGGTTTTTCACAAGTTGAAGGCATTGACTACACTGAAACCTTCTCCCATGTTGCCAAAATGAACTCTATCCACCTTGTTCTTTCCCTTGCTGCCTCTTTCAAATGGGAAGTCCATCAGATGGATGTTAAATCTGCCTTCTTGCACGGGGACTTGCATGAAGAAATCTATATGGAACAACCTATTGGCTTTATACAAACAGACTCCAGCCTTGTATGTCGGCTTAAGAAATCCCTTTATGGTCTCAAGCAAGCTCCTCGAGCTTGGTATGCCAAAATGGATAACTTTATTTTAGAAAATGGCTTTTCTAGGTGTCATTCTAACAATACTATCTACACCAAGAAAGTGGGCAAGTCTCTTATCATTCTTGTTCTTTATGTTGATGATCTTATCCTGACTAGTAGTGATCCCAACCTTATAAACCATGTGAAGACTAGCCTTAAAAGGAAGTTTGAAATGACAGACTTAGGACACTTACATTATTTTCTTGGTCTTCAAGTCTTGCAATCCAAGGAAGGTATTTCCCTTTCCCAGTCCAAGTATGCCTGTGACATTCTACACCATTTTCACATGGAAGACTGTAAGCCAGCCCCTTCTCCCTTTCAGTATGGAGTCAAACTTTCAGTCACTTGTACTTCTCCTGAAATTGATGCTACCTTATACCGTCAACTTGTAGGAAAACTTTTTTATCTAACCCATACTCGTCCTGATATTTCCTTTGCCGTTGGCCTTGTTGCTCGGTTTATGCAAAACCCACATGAAAGTCATTGGAAAGCAGCTAAAAGAATACTTCGATATGTTTGAGGTACAGTTCAATTTGGGATTCATTACAATGCCAAAGCAGCTCCTCTATTGGTTGGTTTCACTGATTTCGATTGGGCTGGTGACCCTGATGATCGGAAGCCTACTGCAGGTTATGTGTTCACTCTTGGTTTAGGACCTATTACATGGGCTTGCAAGAAACAAGGTGCCATTTCTCTTTCTTCAGCAGAAGCAGAGTATCGTGGTGCCGTAGAAGCTAGTAAGGAAGCCTTGTGGCTTCGTTAGATCCTGTTAGAGCTTGGCTTTCAGCAGCAACATCCGACTACACTTTGGTGTGATAATCAAAGTGCCATTCAACTATGCAAAGATCCAGTCCAACATCAGCGTAGCAAACACATTGAACTGCACATGCACTTCATCAGAAAGCTCATCCACGACCATGTTCTTGAAGTGCAATATTGTTCAACAGATGATCAAGTTGCGGACATCTTTACAAAGGCTCTCACAGAGGCGAAGTTCACTAAACTTCGATTTATGGTTGGAGTTCAGGAAGTTGTCACTAAGGGGGGATAGGCTCTAGTGCCTCCTTCCTTCTCCTATTATGTCATATTTGTAAATCCTTCAATCCTATCCCTAGTTGTTCTTAAGGGGGGATGTTAGGATATTCCGACACATAGGAAATAGTTAAGTATAACTTGGTCTAGTGTAGAGTTAGGTAAAGTGTGTTTCTTTACTATGTACATTTTGTAACTTACAATCCGACGGTCATGATATGTAGTGATCCGACGGTTCATTCTCTCCTCGGTATTACTGACACTTGATTCGTGGCTTAACACCCGATTGGTCCATGATCTCTATTTAAAGAGCATGGAGGGTCGTTTGTAGGTTAACCGTCCATGAGAGAAGCTTATGTAAATTTTCATTCTTTTATTAATAAATTGCCTGAAGTGGTTGCGTTGGCTCAGGCTGTGGACTGTTTCCCTCTTTGAGGGTTTTAATCATGTCAAAATATTGGTGTATTGATCTGTGATCTGTGTGTGAGCGGTGTCCTTTGGTGTTCTGTCTGAGGAACTTACCCTGTAAATTCCTACAAAATATTGTTATGTATTAACTTTTAGTAATATTATTATATTAACTTCAAGCTAATAGTAATATTATTATATTAATTTCAAATTAATAATATTTTTTTTTGTAAACTTTGGTAGGACTCTCTGATTTTCATGTCCATTACATACGCCACTACGGGGGAAGGGTAGCCCAAGATTTGAACCCAAGACTTCCGGTTTGGTGAGAGTTCATTTCCACGGCCACTGCCACTTGAGCTACCCCATGCGGACTTCAAATTAATATTATTAATAATATTAGCCTAGGGTAAATTTTCTAATATATGAGTAATATGAATAATATTACAATTGCTACTTGGTCATTTGATGATACTCGCTATATTAAAAGAGACTTAATTACTAATAATACTGGTCTAGTGTGAATAATTAAAGATTATTAATTAATAAAGAGACTAATGTTATTAAAAGAGCGAAATTATTATTACTAAACCAATGTTATCATAAGAAAACAACGTACAGCTAAACAAATAGAGAGGGGTCAGGTGAAGAAGAGGCTAAGGTAAAAGGGCTGGGATCCAACACCTACTAATCTTCCAGCCGTCATCCCTATTGAGATTCATATGTCTTTTCTCGATCTTAAGGGCTTCCCTAAATTTATGATGGTGAAACTGCGCAACTCTTGCAATAACTTGAGCCTCTTCGATACAGACATGATGTTTAGTTTTCTTGGCATGCTCTGCAAGGGTTGAAGACTTGGCCCTTCCATGCTTTAAGTTCGCTGAGTGCTCACTAATCCTCTGATTAATAGAATGACCAGTTTCACCAACGTATGGGGCCCCACAGGAACAGGGAATGACATAGACCCCTTTCATGTCTTTAGAGTCGACATGATCTTTAACAGATCTAAGAGAGCTATGGATGGTGTTAAGAGGTCTAAAGGTCAAGGGAATATTGTGCTTCTTAAGAATCCTGGCGATCCTATTAGATCAACTATTATTTCCAACTAAAAGAGACTTAATTACTAAAAGAGGCTTAATTACTAATAATATTGGTCTAGTGTGAATTAATATTAAAAGAGACTTAATATTAAAAGAGACTTAATCGCAATGCTTCCAGGTGAAACCCCTTGGGAGCTGGATTAGAGACTGAAGTGTTTGATTCGTGAATCCAACATGACCTTGACGGATGGGCAACACCGCGCATGGTTTGTAGCGTCGCTAACATTGCATCTAAGGAACGCGTTATCACAACAAAAGCTATCAACTCAGGCCAAGGCCTTGGAGATCGCAATGAGATTGCACGAGACCACGATACAAGATCCTAATTTTGGAGTCCAACAGATCCAGTGTAGTTGAATAACTTGTGTCTTGAGATGTAGAGCCTAAAACAAGACAGGACAGCTCGCCCAAAAGCGCACGAGGAGGTATGCTGCATAAAGTGCAAAGTCTAGGAACATGACAAGGACCATTATCCAGTCTTCGCGAACTACCTAGCGGAAAGGGAAGGCCAAAGTGCCCAAGGACCTGGATGAAACTAAGAGTTCACTCCAGATCCCGCTCCTCCCAGATGACATTATGTTTGAAGGCATGCACCTAGGCCGCATGCCAACCATGAAGTTTGAAGATTGGGACCTCGCTGACTGTGAGAAGTTCCCTCACCGTGAGACCGAGAACCTCATGAAGCAAAACACCTTAGGGATGGTGACAACGTTAAAGCCGCAGAAGTGGCTGCGCGGAGTGGAAAAGGTCAGGCTGTTGAACTTACTATGGTTTTCGCATTTCCACTGTGCACCAATAACCATTTTCATCATTAGGAAGCTGCTCTGCTTGGTGCATGATGGGTATCTATGGCTGGAGGAGCCTATCCCCATCATGGAAGACCTAATTCACTGCATTTCCCTACTCCCCTACAAAGGAAAGGACCCCGCGACCATATCAGAAAGAAAGGGTAGTGATTTCGCCCTCGCGGAGGCCATGAAGACGAAGTACAAGTTGGAGAAGAAGAATAGGGGCTACGCCATCTCTAGCATCAAGGATAAAGCGGTATGCATGGCAACCCAAATCCTGGTCAAAAAAGTTGTGCGAAAGTGCCGCGCGGATGAGGTACCTGCACCGGTGATCGCACTGGCCGAGTAGTGTGCGGAGGGGGTCCAGTTTAACTGGTTCGAATTCCTCTGCATAGAATTTTTGGAAAATTATCCTGAAGCCCAAGAGCAGTGTAAAACCTTCCAATATGAATGGTTTTTGCTATCCATAGTGCTCGTAGCGGGGGAATTGCCAGAGGATAGTCAATTCCCCATAATTGACAGAGAATTATCGGAGGCCCTAAAGTACGCTTCGCTTTAGGCCATGAAGGATGCGAAAAGGATACGCGACAACAAGATCTTTTGGGTGCTCATGGAGATGAACATCCGAATGTGGATCAATTAGAAGCCACGCTTGTCACCCATGGTGTACAATAGTTTGTAGATTTTTGTAGACTTTAAGGCTGATATGCACAACATCTTTATCAGGGCATGCAAGGATCTGGAAAAGTAGTGGATGAAGCTACCATTTGTAGCCACTGACGACGCCATTTTCACTGTCTTGGAGGCATGGCCCCCGGAATGGCACGCCCCAGATCTTGCAGAACTCGAGAGGGTGGCAACGCAAAAGAAGAAGGATGATGCCAAGCTGCACGTCACACAATTGACCGATAAAAGGCGGAAGGGAACAACAACAGTTGAGGTACGGGTTGTTGGAAATAATACTGAGAGGGGGGGGTGAATCAGTATTATCAAGTCAATTATTTTTCAATTCAACCACAGATTTGTATACGCTACTTTAGTTAGAGAAATCATCGTATATACGCAACTTCAGTTAAGGAAAACAGCGTGTAACTCACAGACTTGTAATTTAATTATTCTTCAGATGTTAATCTTAAATCTGTGTGTGCAGAACCATATAGAGATCAACCAGGAACAGAAAAATAGTGCAGACAGTCACACACAAGAACACAAGATATAAGGTGGAAACCCAATGTGGGTGAAACCACCTGCTGCAATATGTCTCTATCTTCTTTCAATTAGAAACTTATTTTTACAATGATTCTGTACCGGTGTAGTCTTATACCAGTACGCAGGCTACTACCTGCAGAAGGCTACAACCTTCTCTCATTCTCCAGCGTCACGTGGAAGGGAGCTACAACCCCCTTAGCTCTTGTACTAGCTGAGGTACTAGTACGTAGGCTGTTACCTGCAGAAGGCTACAACCTTCTCTTTTCTTCCAGGGACCACGTTTCATAAATTTTCAGACTGGATCCATGAATAATATCAATCATACATCAAGTATGTCTGCAACAATCAATCTCCTTTGTACAACCCAATATAGAATCAACCAAACACTTCTTAGAATGTTGCAACCAGAAAATAGTAACAGTAACCAGACACCAATTCTAAACCCAGAACACTGTAGTAATAAGCAAAAGCAGCTAAAGCATATTTCATAAAATGTACGCTACTTCACTCTGTAGAAACATGTGTATATATGCATCTGTATTATTTCCAACCAGATAATACACCGTCTTCTCTCGCTGAACCTGTGTGTATACGTGCCTCTGATGTGCGGAACTTGCGTACAAATCTATACAAGGCAATTTTCTCTTTTCAAGTTTCAGACATCAAATATACCTAGTTTATCAGATTTAGAGATCTAAACATGCGCCAAATATAACAGATCTAAACCATACAATGATATTCCTATTTAAGCCTTAAGGTCTTGATTCATCAATAGAACTTATCCATCTTGTAGCGCTCAGGTTCCTCCTTGGATCAGATTTAGCAATGCACCATAAACTAATCACAGTGTTCCCGATCTTGCTCTTCTTCAAATATTCAATACTTCCATCAATGCCCTTGCCAAATGATCTCCTTCCCTTTTTATAGTCTTAGGCCTTTCTTAACCATGGTCCAAAACCATTGGAAACCAATACTAGGGACCCAATACCAGGGTTCAACACTTTGTATGCAATACCAACGACCAAAACCATAGGTTCAAATATGTCGGACTAAATACCATGGACCAAACATAAACTTTCCCACATGTACGCACTTTTCTCTACATGAAAGTGCATGCATACGTATACGTGCCTTTTAATCGGTGATCCCACGTATATACGCGTATTTGCTAAGATGAACCTGCATATACCTTATTTTCTTCCTTTCTGAGAACCTGAACGGTGATCTGCCCTTTAAGTGAGTTGCCATCAAGGACAACACCTGTGCCAGAGTACCAGACCTGTGTCATAATGCCAACAATCTCCCCCTTTGGACTTGATGGCAACCCCAAGTCACTCAAGTCATTCTCCCCCTTTGACATCAAGGGCAAAGGGTTATGCTCCCCCTGAGTACATGCTGAATTTTCTGTTCTGTTGTGATGTCCAAGCTCCCCCTGACTGTAGGCAAAGTCTGCAAGAAACATGACTTTATAATATAGATGACCTTCCTACCACCAAAGACTCATACATACATCCATTTCCAACCAAGTGAGAATTTGACTCATCAACCCAACCAAGTGGGGATACACCAAGAATTTACACATGATAGAACAAGAAAATTACTTCATCCATCCCAGGCATAGTGGGGAAACCAAGATAGGTCATTACATGACCTTGATAAGAAAAGAAATACATGACATAGAGATGAAATATCTACAACAAGACTAAGACAGTTATCAACAACCAATATCAGCAGCATCTATCAATCATCAATCAGACCAGCAACCACGATTTCGTTCTGCACCTGCTCCTCCTGAAACCAAAACAACTGTGAAAATGAACCAAGAACTTCTAAGATAATGCCAAAAATGCATTATTAGAAGAATATATGCTCCCCTTGAACCTGTGCTAGATGATCTCTGTCAGACCCATAGCAGATTGTTTTCATCCTGAGTCTGGCCCCAATGCTTTTCTTCAAACCAGCATATACATGACTGTACCCATAGAAACAGGCGTATGTACATGGATTATCCACTCGAAACTCGCGTACAGCCATTAATCTCTGAAAAAAGACAAGATTCAATAGCAAGGTGATGCATCGACTACCCCGAGCTTCTTTCTGAGGTATTCAAATGTCTCCCTGGGCAGTGGTTTGGTGAGTATATCAGCGACTTGTACCTTAGATGGAACATACTCCAACTTAACCTTTTGTTCAATCACTTGTTCCCGGAGAAAATGATACTTGATAGGTATGTGCTTAGTCTTTGAATGCATGACAGGATTCTTTGAAATACTGATTGCACTTGTATTATCACAAAAATGGAAATAGGTGGAGTACAAGTGATTTGAAGATATTGCAATGTTTGCATCATCCAAAGGAGTTGTGTGTAGCAAGATGCAACAGCTACATATTCTGCTTCAGCTGTAGATAATGCAATGGAACTTTGTTTCTTGCTGAACCATGATACTAATCTAGGACCCATGAAGAATGCACCACCACTAGTGCTTTTCCTGTCATCCACACTGCTTGCCCAATCTGCATCTGTATATGCATGAAGTGTGAGATCTGTATCTCTAGGATACCATAAACCATAGTTTTGAGTCCCTTGAAGATACTTGAAAATTCTCTTGACTGCCTGAAGATGAGTTTCCTTTGGATTTTCCTAAAACCTTCCAACTATCCCTATTGCATGCATAATGTCTGGTCGGGTACCTGTTAGATAGAGTAGACTACCAACCATGGATCTATAGGTTGGTTGATGTACAGTTGCTGATTCATCATTTGCGCTGAGGCTGCATCCTGTTACCATAGGAGTACATACTGGTTTCGAATCCTCCATCCCATATTTCTTCAAGATCTGCTTGAGATACTTGGTTTGTGATAGAAAGATACCATATTTGTTTTGTTGAACTTGTAAACCAAGAAAATATGTGAGCTCACCAAGCAGGGACATTCCAAATTATTTCTGCATCACCAAAGTAAATTTTTGACTCATGGCTTCTTCATTGCTGCGAAAGATGATATCATCAACATATACAACAAGTATTAGCAATTTATCATTGTCAAATTTTATATATAGATTGTTGTCTGTTGATCCTTTTGCAAAACCTTATTGATGAAGGTACTCATCCAACCAAAAATACCAAGCCCTTGGAGCCTGTTTAAGGCCATAGAGAGCCTTTTTGAGTCTGCATACAAGATTTGGATCATTTCCAAGGATAAACCCATATGGTTGCTCAATGTACACTTCTTCATTCAAGTCTCCATTCAGAAAGGCAGATTTTACATCCATCTGAAATACTTTGAACTTCTGAAAGCTAGAGAGAGCAAGGAACATTCTTATAGCCTCAAGTTTAGCAACTGGTGCAAAAGTTTCTTCAAATTCTATGCCTTCTTGTTGCGCATACCCTTTACAAACAAGTCTTGCCTTGTTTCTAACCACATCTCCATTTTCATTCAGCTTATTTTTGAAAATCCATTTTGTCCCTATGACATTCTTATCTTTTGGTCTAGGAACCAGCTCCCAAGTGTTATTCCTTTCAATCTGTTCAAGTTCTTCCTCCATGGCCTTGACCCAGCATTCATCTTTGCATGCCTCTTTTACATTTTGTGGGTTGGTGGAGGAGAGCAATGATAGATAGCTTGAAGCTTCTGAAATGGTTCTCCTTGTTTGTACACCTGCCTCTTTCTACCCCAAAATTTGAGATTTTGGATGATTCTTCTGAACGTATCTGGATGGGGTCTTTTCTTCTATTATTATTTGTTCTTCTAGTGCCTCATGGGTTTCTTCTTCATCATGAATATGATTAGACGTTGAAGGAGAGTCCTCATCATCTTCGAAAACTTCAGATTTTTCCTGCCTAGGGGTATTTCCTTCTTCATCAACCACTACATCATTACTTTCAATGATTTTTCCAAGTCTTTTATTGTAACACTTATATGCTTTGCTGTGAGGAGAGTAACCAAGGAGAATGCCTTCATCTGCTCTAGGTTCAAACTTGCCAAGATTTTCATCAGTCCTCTTAATGTAGCATTTTCTTCCAAAATTTTTGAAGTATTTTACCATGGGAGTCTTACCATACCAAAGTTCATGAGGAGTCTGAGTGCTATTTACCCAGACGTTTGTCTTGTTGATAATAGTAACAACGGCAAATGCGGCTTCACCCTAGAAGGTTGCGGGAGTTCCTGATTCATCAAGCATAGCCCGAGCCATTTGTTGAGCTGTTCTATTCATCCTTTCCACTACTCCATTTTGTTGAGGATTCCTTGCAGCAGAAAATTCCCTTCTTATCCCATGTTCTTCACAAAAATCGAAAAATTCATCTGAGGTAAATTCCCCTCCTCGATCAGACATGAGGCATTTGATTTTATGATCTGATTAGTTTTCCACCAATGCTTTGAATGATTTGAACTTTTCGAAAGCTTCATCTTTATACTTCATGAGTCCTATCCAACACATCCTTGAAAAGTCTTCAATGAACAATATGAAGTACTCTTGTCCTCGAGGTGACCTCTTCCTAGTTGGACCACATATATTAGTATGGACAAGTGCCTAAAGGGGCCCTAGTGACAGCGAAAGAGGCCGATAGATTTTCGGTTAGCATAATGAAAGGCCGTGGTCTTAATCTGGTTGCGCTTCTGTGTGAGACACTATATCTATTACAGGAGGGGATAACGGCAGAGCTGCGCGCTAGGGAGAGTCGCGCGATCCAAGTCCTTAGTGAGAAAAAGATAAACATGGAACAATTCAGCTTGCAGCACGACGAATTGGTGTCATAATATCAATGATTGGTGCAAGTGGTAGAAGACACTTGCCAAAGCGTCTTGGAGTTGGCCATTCCAGCAGATCTACTAGTGGAGGTGCGGATCCATAGGTTAGTGAGAGGAGTACATGAGGCCAGGGAAGAAACGACCAAGGTTCAGCTGGAGCTGAATCTTTAGATCGCCAAGTTGCGGCTAAAGGCACAGCCATCCACTCCCCCGGAAGTTAGAGAATAGCGCGTTGGCACTATCTCAGTGGGATTGGAGGAAATGGGAGGTGTAGTGCGAGACTACACTAGCATGTTGGAAGAAGCACTTGAGGTTCTCACGACTCTGCAAGAGGACCCCAACATCTAGCACTTGGAAATAGAAGCGCGAGAACTCCAATAGCAATATGACAGTGTCTGAGGAACTACGCAGACAGTGGTCCTCACCCAACGTCTTGCGAGGATGCAGCGGGCTAAGGCACTAAAGGAGCAGGTGGACGCGGCTCGACATAAGGAGGTAGTTCTAAAAGCGCATGTCCAGCCTTGGATTGACGAGGCTTTCACTATCACGACAACCATCGAAGGAAAGCTCACGCATATATATAGGGGATGTACGCACTGATGCATAGAAGCACTCCGGACACAGAGGTCTCAGAACAGTGAATGCAGCAGATCTAGCAAGTAGCATCTCAGTGTGCTGCTGACCTCAACACAGTTCGCGAATAGTTGGAAGGACTCCGTGCAAACATCGCCGCGGCGATAGAGTGACTCGAGGGCGAGTCATGATGTTTGTGTTGGGGGTCTGTTTGGCATGGAATCCCCCCATGGCATGTTTTGGGGCTCAAAGCCCAAGTTTTGACCCGATATTATTGTAAAGACTACGGGAATTGTGGGCGTGGAGCGCAAAATGTATGATAGAGTCACAGGGTCGTCTGCACTATTTTTGTAATGTAATGTCGACCTGCCCATGGTCCGCGGACCATGGGATTGTATAAATAGAGCGAGGTTCTAATTGTAAAAGAAGGCAATGGAGATAGCGGAGTAATAGAGAGAAGAAAGATTCTAAGTGATTAAGTGTGTCTTTGAGTCGTAGATTAGGAGAAGGCTCTACAGCTGAGTGTGCAGAGGCCTAGTAGTCCGCAGCTGAGTGTGCGGGCCTGTGTAGCTGAGTGCGCAGGGCGGAGTCGAGTTTGTAACCGAAAAAGAGATTAATAAAGATAATTTTTATCTTAATTCCGTGTATTTTTTATGGGGTTAATGCATGTTTTATGTAAATTACAAATATACTAGTTATTTACTGCGCGCACCTGTATGAACAATTTATGTTGTTAAGTATAACTTAAAGCACACAAGTAGGCTAAAATGATCAACTAACATTGGAATACTAGTAAGGACTGGGGTAATAATAGCGTTCGACCCCCGAGTAGGGTTGCGCGAAGGAAACATCTTAGGCTGCGAGGTACGGGAAAGTGCGTGTAGTGCTGCACGCAGGGTCAAACCGCAGACCACTTGAACTCATCAAACATCTCCAGGGTGTGGAAACCTGGTTCTTGCACCATCCCATACTACTTCAGGTGAGACCTCAGTCTATGCTTCATGGACTATTGCCGAAAGGGCCAGTAGTACTAGGATTTGTTTGGATAAATCACTCCAAACCTGGGTCAGGCCCCAACAAGCCAACAGTGCAAAAGAAGGATTGCACAAAGACAAAGGGAGAAGAAAAAATTGGAGGAAGTAGAGAAGAAGTTATAGGAGTTGAAGAAACAACTAAGGAAAGAACAAGAGATGCACAAAAGAGAGAAGGAAACACAACAGGAACAAGAACAATAGGAGGCGCAACATGCACACATTGATGAAATTGCACGAATACAGGTTATTCATTCATCAAAACAACCACAGAAGCTTAAAATCTAACATAACTTCCCTATACGGAGGGGATACATGGAATGAGATCTGTTTTCTTGAAATCTTAAGGATAAAAATTGAGTGGAGAAGCAATCGCAAGATTCTTCTCTCAAGGAACTATCAATCATATTCTAAAAATTAGTCCTGATTATGGAGCCCCTTTGGGGTTTGAAACATCGACAGAATGAACATGATACTGTGGATAATCCGGATCATGCTACTCCAAAAAACAACCACAGAAGCTTAAAATCTAACATAACTTCCCTATACGGAGGGGATACATGGAATGAGATCCGTTTTCTCGAAATCTTAAGGATAAAAATTGAGAGGAGAACTGTGGACCTGCAATCGCAAGATTCTTCTCTCAAGGAACTATCAATCATATTCTAAAAATTATTCCTGATGATGGACCCCCTTTGGGGTTTGAAACATCGACATAATGAACATGATACTGTGGATAACCCAGATCATGCTACTCCAAAAAACTGAAAAATAGCAAACAGGGTGGGAAGTCACAGGAGCAGGACTTTTTTTAGGAGATTGTACAGATGTTGGAATAGATGGACACGGATGTCGTTCAACCAAAGAAAGATCAGGATATGGACCTCGTTCCCAAGGACTACGAGGTCAATCCATCGGCTTCACCAGATTCGCGAGCAGAGCAAGTCCTAAGTGATCAAGGAGACAATAAAATCCTTGAGGACAATTCGTAAGTAGACGTGCACAACATATCCTTCGATGAGTCACAACACAAAGTTGTGCAGTCACATAGAGTGCCCACTCCAGATGTCCATGTATCTCCTGCGCATTTTCAGGAATGAGTGATCATGTTTGATGTGCACAAACATCCATCCACATTGGCTGATGGTACAAATGAATATGCCAAAGCCACTAGCTAAATTGTGAGATTCTTGATAGCTGAGAACAAGCACATGGCTAAGGAGTTGCAAGTGGCCAAGAAGAAAGAAAAGCAAGCTACAACATTTATTAGAGTAGAGTTGAAGAAAGCAATACTTGAAGACGTATTGTCTCTCATGACAATCATGCGGAAGTTGTACTTCAAGTTCATCACCTTGCATAGGTCAGTTGTCCATCTTAATGGTTCGTAGCAGCACTGTGCTAGGAGAGCATGCATCTTGACAGACATACACACTGTTGTCGATCACATGCAGATACAGACAATAAGGTACAAGGGAGCCCCATTTTTCTTGCCAAAGATGATGAAGACAAATGCAATGGAGTTGAAGGCACACATCTAGAGTCAGATACAAAACTATGAGGAACTCCCACAGCTCATCACCAGCTTACAAGCTTCACATGCATGAGTGTTCAGGAGCATGGATGTCATTGTGCACACCCATGTGATCCCATCCTTTGACACATTCACCGAGGCAAAAGTGAAGAACCAAGTCCGATTGGAGTTGGACATGTACTTCGAGCAATTGATGTGCATAGCCACCAGTGCAGATTTGTAGATGAGCATAGACACTATGCACTAGTGTGTCGTTGGTTTGGTTGCACTCAAGACCATGATGTGCATGCTATATGATGAGTTGGGTAGAGGGAGAAGAAAAAATTGGAGGCAGAGAAGAAATTGTAGGATTTGAAGAAACAACTAAGGGAAGAACAAGAGCCGCGTAGAAGAGAAAAGGAAGCGCAACATGAACAGGAACAACAGGAGGTGCAACATGCACACATTGATGAAACTAAGCCAATACAGGGTATTCATTCATCAGAACAACTGGCAGATCACAAATAGGGTGAGCAGTCGCAGGAGCAGGACTTTGTTTAAGAGATTGAATAGATGGGCATGGATGTGGTTCAGCCAAAGCAAGATCAGGATACGGACCTTATGCCCAAGGACCAAGAGGTCACTCCACCGGCTTCACCAAATCTGGGAGCAGAGCAAGTCCCAAGTGATCAAGGAAGGAGACACTGAAATCCTCGAGGACAATCCGAAAGCAAATGTGCACAACATATCATTCGACGAGTCACAACACAAAGTTGTGCAGTCGTACAAAGTGCCCACTCCGAATGTCCATGTATCTCCTGCGCATTTTCAGGAATGAGTGATCGTGTCTGATGTGCGCAAATATCCAGCTACATTGGCTGATGCTATAAAGACATATGCCAAAGCCACTAGATTAAGTGTGAGATTCTTGATAGTTGAGAACGAGCGCATGGCTAAGGAGTTGCAAGCAGCCAAGAAGAAAGAAAAGCAAGCTACAACATCTGCCAGAGCAGAGTTGAAGAAAGAAATACTTGATGATGTATCGTTTCTCGAGATAATCATGTGGAATTTGTACTTCAAGTTTGTCACCGTGCATAAGTCAGTTGTCCATCTTAATGGTTGGTAGCAGCGCTGTGCTAGGAGTTGAAGGCACACATCTAGAGTCAGATATGGAATTATGAGGAACTCTCATAGCTCATCACCAGCTTATAGGCTTCACATGCACGAGTTTTCAAGAGCATGGATGTCATTGTTCGCACCCATGTGATCCCATCCATTGACACACTCACCGAGGCAAAAGCAAAGAAGCAAGTCCGACTGGAGATGGACATGTACTTCGAGCAGTTGATGTGCATAGCCACCAACGCAGATTTGCAGATGAGCGCGGAAAAAATGCACTAGTATGTCGCTAGTCCGGTTGCACTCAAGGCCATGATGCGCATGCTATATGATGAGTTTGAAAGAGGTGCCAAATTAGTGTACTCGGATGCAATAGAGGCAAGAGTTTGCTTTTAGAAGGATGTCACCACATAGTACATGGACACCATAACAAACTACCAAGCTTGGCATCAGTTCGCCACCATCGATCACCAAGAGGATGTCGACGAGCTAGTATTCTCATAGTTGTGTGAGTCCTAGTGATGTTTTGCATGGGTTACTCAAGGCCATTTTTGTCTCACATGGGTAAATGTGTAGATTGTATTGTAAACATGTTGTAAAGTGAAAGACCAAGTGTCAATAGTAGAATGTAAACAATCATGTGTAAGTTGAAGAGTCATGAGGGTAGGTAAGAGTCACAAAGGGGAATGTGAAGGGTCACCCCACCCTTTGCTATATATAGAACCTCATAACTCATTGTACGACCTTTTAGGAGCTAATCTTCTGATAGGTATAACTTAGAGAAAGCTTGGAGTGTATTGTAACAAGCCTTGGCTTCTCCATAGTGCAGAGCGAGTACGTTTCTTTGGAGGAGCAGACATTAGTGAATTTAATGTTCCACTATTGGGGCTAGTGGTTGTAATGGTTGTATGTGTGATTGGATCTTTCACTCTTCTAATATAACAGATCCAACGCGTTTCATGCATATATTGTTATTGTAGTTCGGCTATCCTGGTTACTCTAACGATGTATGTAGTTATAATTTATGCATGTATGTATGGACTATTCTGTATGTGTTTATATGAATCTTATCGAAGTGTCTTGTTGGTATAACTCATCACTTTGGATTGTCGGCTATCCTGCTTTCCGTATCGTGATGTCTTTCAGCTCGTGTGTTCCCTTTCAAGCTGCGTGCCATCACATGCTTCTAAGGGGCACACTCTTCTCCCCTTCCGTGTGTTAGAGCCTTTCATGCACATTCCTTGATTTGGTGCAAGGCCACACCCTTGCTTCCAACAAGGACATCGTACTACCCACTGCTAGGACTCCTACTCCAAACGTTCTGAGGCCTGGTTGGGACTTCTTACCCAGGAGATCCCTTCACATGTTGACAGGTCCAACACCACAACATGATTATAATATTAATATATAAGGTTTATAATATTAGGTTTCAATGTTAATTGAAAACTTACTCACTTAGTTGAACACTTAACTTATACTTACTTATATTAAAACCCTATACTAAAACCTTAATACTAAACTCATTACTAAAACTTTAATATTAAAATTCAATATTTTAATATTATAAAACGTAATTATTACTTATATAATTATTATAATTATATAATAATTAGTATTAATGTTAAATCCTTACCATACATCTAATAATTATTAATAATTATTAATGTGATATGATATACACTTATTTGCATATATCAACCAAATTTAATAATGCGGTTGTGGATGTAATTAATATAAAATGAAATGATATTTTAAGGTCCACGAGACTAAAAATAGTCTATGAGACCATTAGATCCCTGTTTTTCGCTTTTTACAATTCAATCCTTTTCCGATTCAAATTGATGATGAGTTGACCCAACCTTCCAACGATTCTCTCGCTAAAAAGACAATGCCAAGAAACTGATACTAAAATATTCTCATAACTTTCTCTAATATCCTTGAATGCATCACATTCCAAAATGAAATGTTTTCCGATTCCACAGCCCCAGTAAGTTGGTCCTTAATTGAGCAAGAACCTTTGCCCTCCACGAAATGCTAGCTCCAATGAACTCTTTTTCTTGTAAATCACAAGTAAGGTTGAATTCCTCAATGTAATATTTCTTCTTTCTACCCAACTCTTTTCCCCATACCTTTTTACGAAACTTCTCCATGTATATTTATAGTATATCAACCATATTTATTAATGCAATTGTGTTAATTATATAAATACCAATTATTAAAATATGTCCAAACTATAATTATATATCATAAAATTATATCAAATCTATGTAAAACAATAGTATCTCTAAACTTAAATAATATATATAATAATAATAATAATAATATTTAAAATATTAAATCAAATTCAACATGATGTATATCTAATAATTTTTTTTATTTTTTTTATAAATATTGGAAATGAAATTTATCCGACAATTATGCTGGTAAGAGCATTAAGTTAAAAAACAAATTAACAATTTAATGATTGTCACATGGAATGACATTTGTCGACGCGTTTCGAACCAACCAGTGTGGTTCATCGTCATGACAAGTTGAAGAACAGATCTAGCGTAGCATGTTATATAGACCGAGTAGAGCCTCCAACGGCTAGTTTGACCAGCCGCTAATAATGACCAATAGTCAAAACAAATAAATAAATTAATTAATTAATAAAAATTAAAGTTTAGTAATTAAAAATAATAATAAACCCTAAAAATAATAAAAGAGAATAAAATAAAATAATCAAATATTACTTTTTATTAATTATTTTATTTATATTTCTATTCTTATTATTTATTTTTCATTTAGGTATTTATTCTTTACCTTTGGTCATTCAGTTGGGTTTGATTTGATTATTTTATTTTATTCTCTTTTATTATTTTTAATTACTAAACTTTAATTTTTATTAATTAATTAATTAATTTATTTGTTTTGACTATTGGTCATTATTAGCGGCTGGTCAAACTAGCCGTTGGAGGCTCTAATCGGTCTATATCTGTTCTTCAACTTGTTCTGACGATGAACCACACTGGTTGGTTCGAAACGCGTGACAAATGTCATTCCATGTGATTTTCGCCAAAATCTTTCTCTAAATTAATATGGATCACAGAAGCCTAAACTCTATAATTTAATGATTGATTAAATTAGGATGTGAAGTTGTCGTAACATTTATTTGAAATCCATGCCTAGTGTTGTCTATGGAAATAGAAAATTTAAGTCTGGCAATGCCAAGTGTCGTGGACAGTGAATCGAACAGAAAATATCTCGTCGCAGTCAAAAGAGATGAATGGTGTATCCAAAGCATTTGGTCGACGGAGAAACGCGTGAAATGCGGAATGGCTACACCACGAAATTACCATGAACTTGCTTTTTATGTCGGTGGATGCCACCTGTTTTGGTCGGAGACTTAACGTCTCATCACAAAAAATCATATCATGGGTGGGTGGATGCAACCTGGTTTGCATAAACGATTGGGTCCCAACTGAAGGAATCTTATCTTTGGTCAAGCAGATTTGCCAGGAAACTTGATACTTGCTGTGACGAGGGGAAATATTAAATACTTGGTGTGACGAGGGGAAATATTAAATATTAAATGGGTTGGTGGATGCAAGCTGGTTTGCATAAACGATTGGGTCCCAACTGAAGGAATCTTATCTTTGGTCAAGCAGATTTGCGCAAGGAAATGAACGCAGGCCTTACAAACGCTTTACGCGTACAGGCAATGGTCAATAATGCTGTGACACGACGAAGGGGAAATTGCCAGGAAACTTGACGCTTGCTGTAACGAAATTGAAAGGAAGCTTGATGCTTGCTGTGACAGGACGAAGGGAAAATTGGCCCGAAATATTAAATCAAATTCAACACGATGTATATCAAATGCAACGAATCATATCATGGGTTGGTGGATGCAAGCTTGTCTGCATAAACTATTGGGTCCCAACTGAAGGAATCTTATCTTTGGTAAAGCAAATTTGCGCAAGGAAATGAACGCAGGCCTTTCAAACGCTTTACGCGTACAGGAACTGATAGATGGCAATGGTCAATAATGCTGTGACACGACGAAGGGGAAATTGCTGTGACTGAACGAAGGGAAAATTGGCCCGAAACTTCATGCTTCCAAATTCCACCGTTCAGATTACGATATAACTGGTAAGTTGCTATACTTCTTCTCAGTCTCACCGCACTTTCTCGATCTCTGCAAAATATCTTCGATCTTACTTTTCTGTTACTGTATCCAATGGCAAACGTTAACTTTCCTCCCGCCCATGACGGAACATCCTCCGCATCCACCTCCCAGGGCAATACCAACAGCTATGTGTATGAAGTGTTTCTAAATCACCGCGGTCCTGATGTCAAGCAAGGACTCGCTGCCCAAATCTACCGTCGCCTTAAATCTCTAGGATTATCAGTTTTTCTGGACCAGAAAGTACTGGAACGAGGAGAGAAGTTAGATCCCCAAATCGAAGGGGCTATTCGAACAGCCTCTGTTCATGTAGCGATATTTTCACCAACTTATGCTCAATCAAAATGGTGTCTGCACGAGCTCGTACTGATGAGGGAACAGATGTTGCTGTCGAGGTCCACAATAATTCCGATCTTCTACAAAGTCGAGCCCGCAGATCTTCGGTGGACGCGCGGCGGAGATCGAGTTTATGCTAGAGATTTGGGCGAGCTTGAAAGGAAGAGAGCATCTGATTCTCAGGAACCACGGTACGACCCCAAGACCATAGAAAAATGGAGGAATGCTCTTTCTGCTGTGGCGGATATAGTCGGTTTTGAGCTGAAGGACAAGTAAGACCCTCCAACTCTCCCTATTATTTGAGTTTTGTACTTTGCTGGCTTCATAAGTATATAACAGATTATTTATGTAGATATTTCTCGTTAGTCGATTAACTGTGATTTGAATATTGTCCAGGGAAGAGTCGCAGCTCGTCCAGGAGGTCGTCCAACAAGTTGCGAAAAAGTTTGGCAAACGGCCTCTCAACGTCGCCAAATATCCTACTGGCCTCGATGAAAAAATTGAAGATGTGGACCGGAAATTGTCACTGCAGCGGAAAAACGAGAAGGTTACAGTTTTGGGAATTGTAGGTCTTGCCGGGGTCGGGAAATCTACCCTGGCTAAACAATTCTTCAACCGAGAGAGATTAAAATACAATCGATCTTGCTTCTTATTTGATATCAGATCCAAATCTTTACCTTTCCTGCAGAGTAGCCTTCTTAACGATCTGGATCAGTCGAATGAACAGATAAATAGCGTAAATAGCGTCGCTGAAGGGATAGAGAGGCTCAAAGCAGTTTCTGAACGGTCTCTTATCATTTTAGATGATATTGATCATATTGATCAACTGGATGCATTATGTGCACCGGTTACAGATACTATTGATGTAGGTAGCTTAATTTTAATTACATCTCGCAATAAGGATGTACTTATAAGCGCAGGTATTGGAGAGTCATCCATTTACACACTGAAAGGTCTCAATGTAAAGCACTCGCAAGAGCTCTTTTGCTGGCATGCCTTCGGTCAACCCAGTCCTGTTGTAGGATTTGAAAAAGTTGTTGAGGAGTTTTTGAATGTCTGCGATGGTTTGCCCCTGTCGCTTAAGGTGCTTGGGGCGCTTCTTCATGGAAAAGACGATTTGAAGCTTTGGAATGCGCAATTGCGCAAAACCTCCAAAGTACTTCCCGAAGATATACGGAGCACACTTAGAATTAGCTATGATGCTCTAGATAAGGAGGAAAAGCAAATATTTTTAGATATCGCCTGTTTCTTTATAGGGGAGTACAGGGATACCGCTATAAGGGTATGGGATGGATCCAACTGGGAAGGGTTGCTGGGTCTTTGGAAGCTGGAAAACAGATGCCTCGTGGAGGTGGACGGTGAAAACTGTCTCAGAATGCATGACCACCTTCGAGACCTGGGCAGAGATATAGCTGAAGATCCAGAATATCCCCGTCGTCTTTGGCATTTCATAGAGAATCATAATATGTCTGGCCAATCATTTGTAAGTATTCTGAAGCTTTCGACGGACTTTCAAAATAGCTTTGTGTTATCAAAATTGTCTGGCAATTTTTAATTCTTAAAACTAACAGCTGGGGTTGCACAATTCAGGTGCGTGGAATTAGCATGGTTGACGAAAATGACTCCGAACAATCTTTTGAAAACTTTGCCGGCAGCTTCAATCTAAGCAGGTTGCAGCTGCTTAGGGCTGAAAGTCATTCTGTTGAACGAGTATTGAGCAGTGAACAGTCACCACCACTATTATATCTCCGTTGGGAGCGCTGTACTAATTCCTCTTTACCTCGCTCGATTCCATTAAAGAATTTAAGAGTGTTACATATAGACGGGAAACGACTGAAAACACTCTGGCGACATAACTGGCGACATAAATTTCAGGTAGTCATTTGTTTTCTTAACAGATCTATTTACCTTTTTTAATAGTGTATGAATTGTTGTACTAGCGTGTTGTTATCGTATGCCACAATGCGAAAAAGCTGTAGAGGCTGAAACTCACTTTAATAATGCATGTGAACATTGCAGGCACCTCTGCAATTGAGGGAGTTGCATATTGATGCTCCCCTTTCGAAGGTTCCAACGTCCATTGGAAAACTGAAGCACCTTGAAAAAGTTTTTCTGAACACTCGTTATCTTAAAACTATTTCAAATGAATTTTGCAACTTATCAGGACTCCAAAGTCTTCGCTTGAAGTGCGAGCAGCTGCAGACGCTACCAGAGTCGATTGGGAAACTGTCGGGCCTCCAAAGTCTTGACTTGAACGGGTGCCAATATCTGAAGATGCTGCCAGACTCAGTGGGGAACCTGTCGGGCCTCCAAAGTCTTGACTTGTACGGGTGCCGATATCTGAAGATGCTGCCAGACTCAGTGGGGAACCTGTCGGGCCTCCAAAGTCTTGTCTTGTCCGTGTGCCGCGATCTGAAGATGCTTCCAGACTCAGTGGGGAACCTGTCGGGCCTCCAACGTCTTGACTTGAGCCAGTGCTCCAGTCTGCAGACACTCCCAAACTCAGCGGGGAACCTGTCGGGCCTCCAACGTCTTGACTTGAGGTGGTGCTCCAGTCTGCAGACACTCCCAGACTCAGTGGGGAACCTGTCGGGCCTCCAATGTCTTGACTTGAGGTGGTGCTCCAGTCTGCAGACACTCCCAGACTCAGTGGGGAACCTGTCGGGCCTCCAAAGTCTTGACTTGGGCTGGTGCTCCAGTCTGCAGACACTCCCAGACTCAGTGGGGAACCTGTGTGGCCTCCAAAGTCTTGACTTGGGCTGCTGCTCTAGTCTGCAGACACTCCCAGACTCAATGGGGAACCTGTCGGGGCTCCAAAGCCTTTACTTGCAAGGGTGCTCCAGTTTGCAGAGACTCCCAGACTCAGTGGGGAACCTGTCGGGCCTCCAAAGTCTTGACTTGAGCTGGTGCTCCAGTCTACAGACACTCCCAGAGTCACTGGAGAACCTGTCGGGCCTCCAACGTGTTGACTTGAGCGACTCTTATTTCCAACTCTATAGAAAAGTTAATGAGTCCTGACATGCGCTCTCCATAGCCCGATATAACAAGTCATTTTTTTCCTCTAGTCATCACCACACCCGTATTATATCTGACTATTAACTTTTCTGTAAAATTGAAAATAGGAGTCGCCCTTACTTGCAGCACTGCTAGATTCGGAAACGTGACTAAATTCAGCCTTTGGAGATGCTAGATGCGGGAGTAGCAAACGCGAACTATCAGAACGGCAAGAAGACCCGGCCAGTGAAGAAAGTAGTCAAATGCTCAATTGGTGAATTAAAGGAGCCGAGCAACTAAGTGAAGAAAGGTGGTCATAAAGTGGTCAAATGCTCAATGCACGATGCGTTTAGCGGTGTAATTATATGATGCAGAAGAGAAGGTACATTTTGAAATATGTGGATGCGACCCCGAACATGGTCCTGCAGTTAAGATTGTTTTCAAATATTTCATTTATTAATGTTAAGATGGTTCATTTTATGATGCGTAAGTACAACTATAAGTCGTTCAAACCGTCGACATAAAATCTGATAATTGATTTTATTGGAATTGTTTTATAAATTTATTAGATTGATATTTAATTGTACCAAAAAAATAAATTTATTATTAAAAATCCATCTAATAATAAAAATTCAGCCCATAATTTATTTATGTGAATTTTAATATTTTTTTTCAATTACTTGTTTAATTAAAAATATTAAAAATTATATTTTTAACTCAGAAGATTTTCTTTATTTTTTAATTCTTTATCTATAACTCTAAACTCATTATTATTTTAAAAAATTTAAATAAAAAATTATATTTATATTTTAATTTTCAAACTTTGAAACTCTCCATTTATATTTAAGGACTTATCATTTTAACAAATTTCCATTTTAATATATACATTTTTCAAACGTATAAAGACATAAAATCAAAAGCTTTCGATATGGATATTTATTTTCCTATTTAACATGTTCAATTTTTTTTTTTTTTTTTTAAGCTTTCGATATGGATATTTATTTTTCTATTTAACATGTTTAAATTAATTTTTATTTTAAACATATATTTCTGTACAATTTCTTTAATAGTGAATTAGTTTTATTTTAATTTTTAATTTTTAATTATTTTTTAATGTATATTTATATTTTTTATTATTAATTTATCTTGAGCATAAATAATGTAAAAAACTTTATAATATTATATAAAGCTTTTCTTTTTAAACGTTTTAATTAAAAAATTTGTATGGTTTATATTAAGTATGGTATTTCCATCTATTAAAATTAGTGTAATTTTAAAATTTTAAAATATATAAATATATGTATATGTAATTAATTAAATAGATATTTATGAGGTGTAGATTAATTAGTTTGTGTGGGATTTAGTTTCTAATAATTGATTAGTTCAAATTTTATTGGGAGAAGTTGACCCTGAAAACCATCTACTAGAGATAAAAATGTCCCAATTAGTAATATTGATGGTGAATTTATATTTATTTGGAAAAATAAACTCATTATGTGTGTTGTATTATATTGAAAAATATTTAACAAAAACTGATTTTATATTTAACAATTAAATTAGTGAGAGCTAGATTTTCATGTAGGCATTTCACTCTTTGTGGAATAGAAACTACATGTAATTTTTCATATATATATATATATATATATATATATATATACCCACTCTCCAAGTTGTGGTATTACTCATAACTCAAAAAGAGTTTAAGATTTGAGCTTAGTAGAGAGGAACAATTTGTCCTTTGAATCACAATTAGAACAAATTGAATATAAAAATAATATATATATATATATATATATATATATATATATATATATATATATATATATATTATACCAACTTTACAATGTTACAAAATTTTAATGTAACCATCTCTCTTCATCATCACACTTGAGTAATAGTAAAAAAAATTCACTTCTTTGTAGATTTGATTTTTTGGGTTTCATACACATTTCCGTTCAAATTAAATCGCATTATGTGGGTCAAAGTTTACGCACAACTCCCTTGTCATGCTTACATTGGGTACATTTGAGGAATTACTTCAATAACACAAAGTTGTGACTCCTCCCTTTGAATGATTGATCCAAAGAACTCTTTTGAAAGTTCTTTTGGATAGAAAGGAAATAGGCCATTGGGTTGTTTTTAAGGATCAATAATTGGGCACTTTCGAAATATTTGTCTAATTGAAGGAAATAGGTCATTGAGCTACTTTAAAATATTTCTATAAGGATATTTGAAAGATCAACCCAATGTAAGGAACAATACGAGAATTTTGAGGTCTAAAATGGCCCTCCTAAAGAAATTATAAAATAATAGTAGAATTAATAAAATAATATTAGATTACATCAACTTTTAGAGAGAAAAAAGAAAAAAACTATTTTTTCAACTCGTATTTTCGATTTATATCCCTAGGGGTTTACTCAAATTTTGGGGAGAAACACTCATTGGATGCATAATTTGATTCCTCATTCAAGGAGTACCCATGTTCCATACTTTCAATAGACTCTGCTAAACAAAAAATGAGAAATACATTAAAAACGTGATTGCAATCACGATTGTTCATGTATTTCTCATTTTTCGTGTAGCAATGTCCATCAAAAGTATGCAACTTGGGTACTCCTTGGATGAGGAATTAAATTTTGAATACAACGAGTACTCCTGCTCAAAATTTGAGAAAAACCTTAGGGAAATAAGTTGAAAATACGAGTCGAAAAAAATAGTTTTATTAGTTTATTATTTTTTAATATTTTTATTTTTTACTCCAAAAATGGTGAATCATCCCCCATGGTTGACATCATCATATTGAATCCTATTGGTTGTTATAAAGTTTATTTTGGTCGTACATTTTTCTTAGGAGGTCGATTTTAGACTTCAAAATTCCCTAAATGAAAGGTCACTAGGTCATTTGAAAGATTGTCCATCAAACACTTTTGAAAGAGGCCATTTTGAAAAATCATCCATTGGGCATTTTCTAAAGGTCTACAAAATGCGAGGAAATAAACCATCACACCATTTCAAAAGATTATCCCCATGATGGAGGAAATGGACTGCCAAGCCATTTTGAAAGATCCCTCATTAGATGATTTCAACATCTCTCCTTGACACAAGGAAATAGGTCATTTGGTTGTTTTGAAATATTGCTCATTAAATGCTTTTGAAAACTTGGCCCTCTACATTGAGCTTCTTTGAAGATGTGATTAGGCCATTTTGAAAGATGGAACAAGCCATCAAACCTACTTTGAAAAATTATATCACCTGATTTCAATGTATCACTCAATTGGATTAAATAAGGTAATAGGATCCTAAAAAACAAATATCATTGGCCTTATTTGAAGTGAGTACTTCGAATTTCAATATAATGAGGCTTATAGTGCTTATTTGGAGAACACCTTCAACGGAAACAAAATGACCCCAAAGTTGGTGAAAAGACTTTAGACAATATTCAAAATTAAAAAATTTGAAGGCATATTCAATGTAATGTGCTCCATATTGGCATTTGACATGTAACCATGCATATAAGCAAAAATGATTTGAATTGGATATGGCCATAACCATAGAACTTCCAATGTGTACCTTATATCTAGAACAAATAAACTATAAGACAACTTCAAATATAAAAAAACATGCAATGACTTCGTGGGGAACCTGATGGGCCTTCGAAGTCTTGGCTTGGGCATGTCATCCACTCTATAGACAATCCCAAACTTAGTCTAGAACCTGACAGGCCTCCAACGTCTCCAATGTCTTCATCGTCTTGACTTGAGCATGTGCTCCACTCTATAGATGCTCCTAGACTTAGTCTAGATCCTGGCATGCCTCCAACATCTTCAATTGGGTTGGTGCTCCACATTGAAAATTCTCCCAGAATTTTTTTGGAACTTGAGGAGCCTTCATAGATCTTGACATGCCTCCAACATCTTCAATTGGGTTGGTGCTCCACATTGAAAATTCTCCCAGAATTTTTTGGGAACTTGAGGAGCCTTCATAGATCTTGACATGCCTCCAACATCTTCAATTGGGTTGGTGCTCCACTTTGAAAATTCTCCTAGAATTTTTGGGGAACTTGAGGGGCCTTCAATGTCTTGAATTGGTTCAGTGATCCACTTTGAAGACACTCCCAAACTCAATCAAGAGCTTGACATGCCTCTAGACACTTGAACTAGATGGGAACTCCACTTTGTAGATGTAACAGTCGTGGTGAAAATTCCATGTAATAAAAGTTAATAAAGGAAGAAATAATAAACATGGTTGACGGGACACTTATTCCAAGTTGAATGTTGGGCAAGGCATACTAGTGGGTGTTCATTTGATTTTTTATGGCTAAGGAAATTGGCAAAGGAAATGGCTAAGGATTTGGAAATGGAAAATGGCATTTTTGGCACATTTATTTATGAAAATAATGGAAATTAGGAGAAAAGGGAGGTGAAAGGTCACATGTTGCATGTGAGGAGGAAATTGAAGGAAAATAATGGAAAATGAAGAAAATAAAGGCCTCATTCATAAAAAGGCTTATGAGAATCAGTTGGTAACTTTTTGTCAGTTGAGTTTTGGAGCTCTCTCATTATTCTCTCTCTCTCACTCTTGGACACTTAGAGTTTTCTTGGAGCGATTTTGGCATTGGAGCAAGAAAGGAAAAGAAGGAAAGAGGAAGCAAAGATTGAGCAGGGAAAGGTAGGATCAAGAAACTACAACAGGCTTCATTGTAGGTATCGAATTGCATGTGTATTTTCCTTGCTAGAATTGGCATGCATGACAATGCATGTGGTTCTTTTCTATCATGGCACGGGTTTTGTCAAGTGTAACAATGTTTTTCAGCCTAGCCTTTCCATTTCCGAATAGCCATGGTGTGATGGGGTTCTCATGTTTTGGTTGAGCTGGATTACTGGATGGATTCGAAGTTGAGTGGGGTGGATCTTCGAATGATAGAGAACATGGCCTAGTGGTCCTTGAACTAGACTGTGGATCACGGTAAATCCATTGGCCTAGTGACCCCCGAGCCAGACTCTGGTTTGCGATAAAGCTAGGATTATGTTGCCTCGATGGGTTTAGGAATCCTTTCCGTTTAATGACAGGATATACAGTAAAGCCAAGAGGTGGTTTTCTCTCCATTGGGCCTAGTAATCTTGGGTTTGGGATATGTGGTAAAGCCTAGAGAGTGGGTCTCGATATAGGGCCTAGCAATCCAGGTTTGGATTGCAGTAAAGCTTGAGAGACAAGGAAACAGGAAAATTCCTCACGGTGTAGGTGGATAAATCCGGTGGCATCCATGCTTCTTTTGCCTAGTGACCAGGTGGAGTTCACGGTAAAGCCTATTATGATGTGTTCATTGTGTTGGCCTAGTGATACGAAATGCATTACAGTAAAGCCTGGTTTCTATTGATGAGGGTGAGGTGGTTTAGCCTCGGTATGACCTGGTTGGTTCTTTTGGTTTGATTCCCATATTCATGATTGGAATATGGCACAGGGGTGAATGGTTGAAGAGAGATTTGGCTCAACCATTCTATGGTCAGGTGGATCGTGGTAGTCCCATCTTCGGTTGGTTTATTGCATTCATTAATGAGAAATTCATTCCCTTGATTTTCATATGTAAATGTATTGATGTATATGTGGATTCTATGGTTGATATGTTTATGATATTTTTGTCCATATTATGTTGGGTATATGTATGTTTTATGACAACAGCTATGTATGGCTCTCAATATGATTTTACTTGTAAATAAATGGATAATGTATCTAAGGCCTAATAGATGATAATTCAACAAATGACATGAGGCAACAATGGTTCATAGCGATTATCAGATAAGTATGAGATCCATACACTTAATTTTGTTGTTTACACCTGTAGGTTACATGTTGATGATATGTTTGGCGAAATGCCTATCATAGCTAGTAGGGGTCTGGTTAAGGTCTTGTTCAACTTATTTCTTTGGAATCATTGTTTTACTATACTTTTAATGATTTTAAGCTATCACTCCATTTTGGGTAGTGACCTGGGATCTGGGCCTGAAAAAGTGGCTTAAATCCTGGGGTCACTGGCACAAAACTGACAATTTTAGTCTCTAGTCACTGGCAGGCAAGCTTTTGTGAGCGACTTTGGGTTTCTAGACACTCTTTTTCCCATAGCATGGGAGCGACTGAGGCCTAAGATGTCCATAACAGTAGTGGGACCCAGTGACAACCTGTCTGAGTGGATGCCTTGTCTCCTGAGGATTCTAAAGCTGATGTTGGATGACTGTGTGTGATGTTTTCATTGATTCCACTTCCTTAAGGTCACATAGGAGCTTGAATCCAATCATAGTAGCCTCTCGTCTCATGTTTACCCCAATTGGCTAGTTAATTGGGTAAATGTGGGAGGAGGGTGTTACAGAGTGGTATCGGAGCATGGTTCACCCCTCGGACTGGATGAGCAGTGTGCGTTGGTCATGCATGCATGCAAGTTGCATGTGTGTCTCTTACACTTGCATTCCATGTGCTTGTTATATTTTCTTGATGATTGATTATGGTCAAAGTAAGGTTTTCATGGAGAATTTGATGATTTATTTTGTGGAATGCATCATCATAAGTATATGACTGGTTACATATTTTTAGATGTCACTTACATGTTCATTGTATGTCACCTACTTACATCCTTGTATGTCAAGTGCATTCTTGAATGTTTTGATTACATGTGTCAGCTTGTAGGTTGATTACAAGAATTGATCGCTTATGCTTGACTACATGGATTTATGCGTACGTGTAGTTGATTATGCATTGCTTATGCATGTTGATGGTTGCATGTGGCAATGTGTACAATGGATTAATGGTTGTCATGCATGAGGTCATAACATGCATTGTTGATATGGCCTTGCATTGATGACTGGAACCTAGCTAGAATGATATTTATGTGTTGATGCACTTACTTGTTATATGGCTATATGATGTTATGACTATGTTATACATGTATCACGCTGATTTGTTGATAAAAAAGACGAGGTATCCTCCCCGAATTATGCTAAGGTGCATTGATTTATTGTGATTTGGTTTATCTGACATATTATGCATTGTAGTAAAAATATCAAATGGCTAGCAAGGTGGTAGACTACATAGAATCTCCCTATGCATCAGATGAGCATTGTGGTGTGGAGCACATTTCTGATTCGACAGATACACTGAGAAGCTTGAAGGAAGAGATAGGGAGTTGTAAGGAAGATAATGATCAAATCATACAGGCACAAAAGAAACAAACATAGGTTAATGCTATACTTCTTCAAAGTTTGTCAGACTTGAGGTGATAAGGGTTACTTCAGATCATCCATGGACATGAGGATAGAACTAACGAGGCATATGGCAGTAGGTCTCCTGGTAGACATAGGTCAGATAGATTTGATACAGTGAGAGATGGAATATTATTGGACACTCTAGATAGAAGGGGCGATGAGTACATGTACTATTCTAGTTCTGGTTCTGATAGACATCATGATCATCATTGCTATCATCCTTATAGGAATAATGATAGGGGATACTTACTAGATCAATTCAAGAAAGAAAACCATCTACTTTTGATGGATATGTGAAGAAGTCAAAAGATGCAAAGGCTTGGATAATTGGGATGAACAAATTCTTTGAGTTTCATGAGTACAAAGATAACATGAAGGCCAGTGAAGCGATCTTCAGTTGAAAAGGTAGAAAAAACATATGGTGGGAAGATGTTAAGTGGGTCAGAGACATCATGACAGAAGAATTGAGTTGGCGAGAGTTCAAGAGGCTTTTCAGGAAGAAGTACTTATCAGAGAGGTACTACAAAAGTAAGGCCAAAGAATTCTATGAGCTAAAGATGGGATCAATGACAGATGAAGAGTACACGACCAAGTTTCTGGAGCTATTGAGGTATGTACCGTATGTTACTGATGAGAAGGCTAAAGTTCAGTGATTCGTTAGTGTTTTTCCATTATAATTTAGAGATCGGATCAAGTATGATGAGCCTTGGTCACTTGAGGAATTTATTAGGAAATTGAAGCATTGCTATGAGCAATCAAATCGTAAGAATGAATCTCAGCAAGGATGGAAGGGAAAAGACAAAGGTAAAGGTAAATGGTAGCCTAAGAGGACAATTCTACCACATGTAGATGAGAAAGAGAACGTGTCACCACAAAATAAGTTTAATGCATCTAGACATGGACACGGGTCACAACAACAAAAGCATAGAGGTGAGGGCATTGGTTGGTTGGAGTATATGACATGTAGAAAGGAACAAATTAAGAGATATTGTCCAAAAAATTAGAGTGGTAGGCCTAAGATATAAAGTGCATAGGAGGCGGAAACTGTTTGGGATGTTGGTCAGAGTATTCCACGTATCTCTACAACAGTTGACAACAGGTAGGCAAAAAAACATGCATCTATCATTGAGATGGATGGTAAGAT
Organism: Pinus tabuliformis; assembly: GCA_031772625.1. Classification (NCBI taxonomy): domain Eukaryota; kingdom Viridiplantae; phylum Streptophyta; class Pinopsida; order Pinales; family Pinaceae; genus Pinus; species Pinus tabuliformis. The sequence goes on from CM062806.1 coordinate 593,488,324, forward strand.
TTGTGATCAATTTATTTCTATTTTGATTAACCCTGGATCTAATTATAGCAATGTTAGTCCTGAATTGGTGCATAAGTGTGGTTTGAGTAAGGACTTGCATGTAGAGTCTTGGTTAGTGCAGTTAGCTACAGGTACAAAGAAGCGAGTTCATCATTGGGTAAGAGCTTGTGCATTTGATTTGAATGGTATGCCTACTACAACACATCTAAATATATTACCATTGGGATCATATAGTATGTTGTTGGGAATGGATTAGTTGTATCTTCATAGAACCAAGGTAGACTGTTATGACAAAGCCATTGAGTGTGTTGATGACAATAGGGAACCAAGAGTCTTGCAGGACAAGAAGAAAGTCACAGCAGTTAGGAAGGTGACAACTATGCAAGAAAAGCGTAGCTGTAGGAAAGTGTGTAAGTTATTCATAGTGCACATTTCTAGTGATAAGGGTAAGGAAGTTGGGGATATGGATGTGTTGAAAAAGTACCCAATTTTACAATAATTCAAGGATGTATTTCCTGAGGACATTACATAGTTTCCACTTCACAAGGAAGTATAAATTTCTATGAGTTAGTGCCAGGGGTAGCTCTAGCATCAAAACAACCTTACAAGATGAGCACATCTGAGTTGGTTGAGTTGAAGTTGCAATTGAAGGAAATTTTGGACAAGGGATACATTAGGCCAGGTGTATCACCATGGGGTGCACCGGTATTGTTTGTAAGGAAGAAAGATGGTACTATCAAATTATGCATTGACTGCAAAGAGTTGAACAAAGTGACAATCAAGAGCAGGTACCCTTTGTCGAGGTTTGATGACTTGTTCGATCAGCTAAAGGGAGCAGCAATGTTCTCCAAGATCAACTTGAGATCGGGATACCGTCAGGTATGCATAAAAGAGGATGACATTTACAAGACTGCGTTTAGGACGCATTACAAGTTTGTTGTCATTCCATTTGGCTTAATTAATGCTCTAGCTACATTTATGTGCTTGATTAATATTATGTTGTGTCCATATTTGGATAAGTTTGTTATTGTGTTCATTGATGATATACTAGTATATTCTAAAAATGAGGAAGAGCATGCTGAGTATTTAGCAACAGTGTTGAGGTTGTTGAGAGAGAATCAATTGTATGCTAAGCTCAGCAAGTGCAATTTCTTTCAGACTCTGGTGCACTACTTGGGGCATGTTGTCTCCAAGGAAGGCTTTGCAGTCGATCCATAGAAGATAAGGGCCATCATAGAGTGGGTAGCTCCTAAGAGTGTGGATGAGGTGAGATATTTCATGGGTCTGGCAGGATATTACAGGAGGTTCATCAATAAATTCTCGTAGATTTCTTATCCTATCACATCATTGCAAAGGAAAGGTAAGAAGTTTGAATGGACAGATGAGTGTGAGGCTAGCTTTGAGTAGCTTAAGCAGTTGTTGACACATGCACCAGTGCTATAGATTTCATATCCAGACAAAGAGTTTGTGGTATGCACAGATGCTTGCAAGAGAGGACTTGGTGGATTCCTTATGTAGGATGGACAGGTGATGTGTTATGAGTCCCGAAAACTAAATGACCATGAGCAGAACTACCCAACACATGATCTTGAGTTAGTAGCGATCATACATGCATTGAATATGTGGAGGCACTATCTTCTTGGCAGGAGGTTTGTACTTATGAGTGACAACATTGGGTTGAGGTATTTGTTTGACCAATCGAATTTGAATTCCAGGCAGGCTAGATGGTTGGCCACGATCAGTGAGCTTGATTTTGAGATTAGGTACATCAAAGGTAAAGAGAACATGGTGGCAGATGCTCTCAATAGGTGGGTACAGGTAAATCACTTGGCAGATATGAGCTCATATGGGACAAATCTATAGGATAGGATCTTGCAAGAAAGTCAACATGATGTCAGGTATATGGAGATTGTGCACACGTTGCAACAGGGTACTGGTAGAGGTACAAGTGGTAGTACACGTACAAGTACAGGTGCAGGTATAGGTACAGGTAGTGGTATAGGTATAGGTACAGGTGCATGTGTATAGGGTATGGATTATTGTCTTACAACGAATGGATTCATCAGATTCAGAGATAGGATATATGTGTTAGATAGCAATGAGCTCAAGAAGGTGATCTTGAGAGAGTTTCATGTGAAACCTTATTCAGGTCACCCAGGTTATCAAAAGATATTGACTACGGTGAAAAATTTCTATCATTGGCTGAATCTAAAGAGAGATGTAGCAGAGTTCATGGCTAGATGTTTTGATTGTCAGCGAGTGAAAGCAGAATGTAAACATCCAGATGGACTTCTACAATTGATTGTGATTCCAGAGTCTAAATGGGAAGTTATTTCCATGGACTTCATTACAATTTTTCCGAAGACAGTGAGACAACATGATTACATCATGGCTATTATGGATAGGTTGACGAAGATTGCACACTTCATTCCAGTGAAGTATGCATTCTCAGATAACGATGTAGCATAGGTATTCATTAGAGATGTGGTTAGATTGCATGGTGTTCCAAAGAGGATTATGTTAGACAGGGATGCAAAGTTCACTTCCAAGTTTTGCAAGGAGTTATTTGTAGGTTTGGGCATAGAGTTGGCCTTTAGTACAACTTATCATTCGCAGATAGATGGACAGACAGAGAGGGTCGAATGGATATTGGATGACATGTTGAGGATGTATGTGATGCATCAACAATGAAAGTGGGAGGAGTATCTTCCTTTGGTAGAGTTCACATACAACAACAATTATCAGGGTTCATTGAGGATGATTCCTTTTGAGGCATTGTATGGGTAGAGTTGTAACACTCCTATCAATTGGAGTGATTCGATTAGCAGGGTATTGATCGGACCAAATATGTTGGTAGACATGGAATGGGAAATGCAGGTGATCAAGAAGAATCTAAAGGCAACATAGGATAGGTAGAAGAGTTATGCAAATAGGAACATGTTGTTCAAGGAGTTTTAGGTCGGTGAATAGGTGTACTTGCACATCAAACTGAAGAAGAGCTCCTTGCGGATTGGATCATGTGCCAAGCAGACACCATAGTTTTGTGGACCCTTCAATATCATTAAGAGGATTGGGCTAGTATCCTATAGCCTTGCACTGCCTTCGATAGTGAAAGTCCATGATTTTTTCCATGTATCTTCTCTTAAGAAGAATTTTAAGGATGTTGATCATGTGATTGACCGGTCTGTATTGGAGATGGAACTAGATGAAGAATTCCATCCATAGTTTTAGTGTATATTGCAAAAAAATGTGTTCATGCTCAGGAACTGAGCAATTAAGCAAGTTAAAGTGCAATGGAAGCACTTTGGGCCCAATGAAGCTAGATGGGAGATGACAGATCAGATGCAGGCTATGTATCCTTCCTTGTTTTCTGGTTGAGGCAAAACAATTTTGGCTTAATGTTTTGGTGTGATTTTGGTATATGTTCTGGTATATGTTTTGATGATTTTTCTATATGCACATATGTATATGGTTGTATATACTACCATGAGCTAAGTTATAAAGCTCCAATTAGCGGTATGGGTGTCATGTTATTATGTTGTCATGATGGTTTTCTTTCAACAGGGTGATCATTTTAAATATTGCATCGAGCTATGTTATAAAGTTCCATGGGTAGTATGTTTTCTTTTCAATAGTTTTGCTAAGGTTTTGGTGTGGTATAACACCGAGGATGGTGTTCCCCAAGGGGGAGGGTTCTGTAGCAAATCTGTTGAAAATTCCATGTAATAAAAGTTAATAAAGGAAAAAATAATAACCATGATTGATGGGACACTTATTCCAAGTTGAATGTTGGGCAAGACATCCTAGTGGGTTTTCATTTGATTGTTTATGGCTAAGGAAATTGGAAAAGACAATGGCTAAGGCTTTGGAATGACAATATGGCATTTTTGGCACATTTATTTATGAAAATAATGGAAATTAGGAGAAAAGGGAGGTGAAAGGTCACAGGTTGCATCACTAGTACAAAATGGGAGATTAGTGACTACGCGACTAAAAAAGTTAGTCACCACAATTATTTCAAGTGAATTATTATTAAATTTGGGCAATTTTAAGTGATTGAACTAAAAGTGACTAACTTAAACGACTAATTTAGTCTAGGGATAAGATATATGACTAGATATTAAGTGACCCAACTAAAAATGGCTAACTTAAATGACTAATTTAGTCTAGGACTAAAATATATGACTAGATAATAAGCCGCATAATTAAAAATTAAAAATTATTAATGTAAATGACTACTATAGTCCAAGAATAAAAATATGACCAACTAACAAGTGGTATAAACTAATAGGTTTATGTGGGGTTTAGTCCGCACTTGGTCACAGTTTTAAACCTCATGGGGAGGGGTTGAGGAGTGGAAGCCACTTTGGGGGAATTAAACTTCCAAACGGTGTTCGGGCTTGACTAAAGCCTCACACAATCTTGGTGATAAGCATCCCATTCTGGGTGTACCAATCTTCTTACAACCAATAAGTAGGCTGACCCCAGCCTAGGCGTTACCTAGTTACCAAAATAAAATAAAATGTTTGATTACTTAAAAAACTAGAATATCATTATGCTCAAAAGCATAAGATACATGGAGGTTTATCTATGCTCCCAGACTTTACTGTATGAAGAAAGGATGAGAGGACAAGAAGGGCTTATCAACAACACAATTTAAAAATTAATTTGGTACCTAATGTAAATTTTGTTTTTGTTAACAAGTTACTAGAAATTTTATGCATTACTAAATAATTTTGATCCATCTTAGCCTAGATCCATCTGAATTCTGGATTTACCAAATATTTAGAAGGATCAAATATCTTTTCACTATAAATAAAACTTACACCTCAAGAAATTAGTTCCTTCTTAGCACTTAGTAGATCTTGAGTTAAAAAAGGTATAAACTACTAGAGAAAAAAATATTCCCAATTTCAACTATTATATTATGTTTGACATCCAAACTCTCTACCTTTATGACATTATACCTTGTAATGTAAAAAAAATGCTATATAATGAAGGTTTTCAATTATATTACATATATATTCATTCTGTTAATTAAACATTTTAAAATATTATTTTAAAATGATTTTTTACAAAATAAAACTTTTTCATATTTAGGCGCCATGTAGTTGAAATATGAAATTGAGTCAATGCATAGAGAAAGAATAAGCGTGCTAACTCTAAAATGTTTATTGAGCTTTGGAGCAAGGGGAAAATGAAGATGCAGTGAATTTAACGAGATGTGCATAGGGATTTTGCTTCTTTTTGTTGTTGTTTCAGGGAGTTTGGTGAAACTAATGAAAATGCTTTGATCAAATTTAGTGTTGGGGAAACTGTTGTTTTGGTTTTCTTGTGCTTGAGATGATCTGTATTTGATCTGGTTTGAATAAATTGGTTAGAATCTTGACATGATTTGGTGAAATTAGTGGAAATATTAAGACTATTTGATGGAATTAGTTGAAATGTTGATCGATTACTTGATCTTTTGGTGTTGTTGATGGTTAATCTACTCTGCAATGGATTTGATGTGGGAAGTGCATTTATTTCTAAGGAATTGATCTGCAACTACTGAGACTTTCTGGTTTACTTCGATAAAATATTGGACAAAATTTCAGCATTGTTTCTCTGACTTCGAATCAGTAGGAATTTTGAGATTAAAAAGTCTTCTTCACTTGCATATTCTTTATCGTTTTCTTTCTGGCTTCCCTTAGCCATGCTTTCCCCTTGGATTTGGTCAATATGCAAGCAAATTCGGTATCATTGCTCTATGATTGATTTATAAAAAATATTATTACTAGTTAATTTAAACTGAGATAAAGGTAAGTGGTCTTTGGTACGGAAAATGGTCAAGGATAATTGATGAGCTACATGTATAATTCGATAATTTTTTTAGGAGGAATGCATCAAATTTAAATCTAGTCCACACATTGATTGAGGTGATGGAACATGTGGAGAAATGGCAGATTAGTTCTTGAACACACTTTGTTCGTAGTTAGGTCTTGTTCAGGTACTATGAAGAATCAAACCATTTGTCCTTCGTTTGTTTTCTTGCACTAAAAACTAATGATATAGGAAAGGGTTTCTATGTTGGAGATCTGTTGTCATGATCATCCTTATAAATGAATTTGTTGCAGCAGTTTAATCGTCATTTGTTTTATAAAGTGAAAACGGTAAAGAATTATTTGGATGTGAAGTAGGGGGTATAGACTGACCTCATGGGTGCACTTGCTTTGTGAGGTGAAAAAAGGGGGAAATGGAGATTATTTGAAAAGCACATGGCCACAATAATATTTTCAGAGATCTTGACAGTTTAAAAGTCGAACTTGCAATATCATAGTGAAAAATCATTCTTCCTCAAAGCTGGAATGACCCAACATCACTTCAAATAAAAAATACATTTGAATGTTTTTGCCTCAATAAGCAAACATTTCACTCATAATAATTTTTTCTTTCCAAATATTGAATTATATAGACCTCCACCTTTTAAATTTCTTTGTCTAAATAGAGTTTTAGGTACTATAGAAGTGCCATAAACTATACATTGTTCAATTATTTTCCTAGTCTAATCTCATAAAGGAGAGTGACTTGCACATTTATCCTAAGGATTTCACCTCCACATCCAATGTTATTTGGTTTTTTTCTTCGATGAAAATGATTCTTTAAGGTTCAATAGTCCTGGTTGTCATCTCGTTCCTTTGTGGTCTTTGGCTTGAAGGACCCTAGAAGATTTGATAGTTCTCCTTTGTTATGATTTATAATATCTACTTCGAGTTGCATTTACAAGTTTATAATACAAGTTTAGTGTCACTTTCTAACCAATTATCATGAATTCCTGGGAACAAAGTTTGAATGATTGGGGAGAGGAACAATAGTAATCATGAACACAAATGTTGGGAATGTCGCAATGGAAATTCTTCGGTCATTGATTATATGCAAGGGCACTGCTTTAAACTCTAACATGGTAAGTAAAAACAACTTTTGTTTCAATCTTCTATCATCGTTCAATGTCTTCTTTGAATATTGAAAATAGATTGATTATAAGGACCAACTTTAGAATAAACAATGAATGTTGAGTTAGACAAATAGCCATTTTTTATGGTTTAACAAGAATACTTTTTTGGTGAATTATTCCTCTTGCACTCTTGCATTTAATGTTATTTCTAGGATCAAATCTCTAATTATTAATGGGTAGGGAACCTTGTTAGGATTCAAGTTTTTTGGCTTATTTTTCTTTGTTAGAATTGCTTCCCAAAACACACCCCAAGGCATTGCACTAAATAACACATACTTCCATTGATTTATATTCCAGATCTGAGGAAAATCTATTCCACAATTTTCATGCAGGGCTTCAATCTGGTTGCATCTCTTTTGAGCATGCCATTTGAACAAGGTAGAGCACAACGAGAATGGAATGCTAGTAAATAATTGAACACTCTGTCAATCTCACTAGCGAATCAAGGCCCTGTTAACTCTGTTAGGAATTTTATATACCAGATCTAGCTATCAGTAACACCATATGAGGGCATCAATGAAGAGTAGTAAGGGGATAACAAACTCCTCCCTTGATTGCGATTCAAATATACATAGCACTAAAAAACCAAACCTAAATCTTTTCTCTCCATGGCAGAGCAACCCAATGTGATGATAGTCACAAGATGCACAATTGGAGGTATTAACTACATGTTGGCCCTTGGGTTGCTTAGCACAAATGCTGAACCATAGCCATGACTTGATCCTTGGCATTAACAAGCATCCTGGTGGGCACTTGTTGGATGGTGTTGAACACTCAGACTAGAGTGTAGCCAACACAGTGTGGACTGTGATTAACAAATATGGGCGCATAGACCTCCTTGCCAATAACATTGATGTTTAATGTGTCGAGCCCTTTTTCGAGTTGCCATTGGCTCTCCTCCGGTCCACTCTCAGGACCAAGGGCCAACAACTATCAAAAGGCCGAAATCAATTTTCCCTAGACCGCATTTTTTAGATATGAAACACCCCACTTTAGCTTTAAATTGAGATGCTAGTTTACTACCCAACCAAGCTCCAATGGGATGAAGTTTGCTCGGTTTGTTGTTTTAGATTTTGGAGTCTGTTGGGTTTAGCCGGGTTGGAATTTTTATGCGTTCAATTTCAAACATGAGGAACTATTGCCAGAAATTGCATCGTAACTAGAAGAATTACATAAATGAACAAACGAGCATTCATTTCAAACTTGGTTTCCCATTTAGTTTTGAGTTTTTTTATCAATTGTAGAATTAACTTCTCAATAGTTGATGAATTGTGGTAGGGTTGATAAAGTTAGGGGTAGCAGTTTTTCTCTTTGTTGATTGTTTGTATCATATTAACACTAGATTGCATTACCAAGATTATAGCACCACTAGAGCATGTGCTATGTGAAAGGCATTGATAACTTAATTCTAATGTGAAGACATAGAAAACAAATCATTGTTCCCTCTCTTACCTAGATTGTAAAGCAAATTTGAACATAATAATATATGTCTGGTTAATAAACATGTTTCCTGCTATAGAGATTAGGTGAAATCTACTACATTGATTGGAGCTGTAACAATAGTGATTTTCATGATGATGATCCCAAATCTAGCTCACGTAGCAGTAATGATATAAGCTTTGAGAGGCCAACTGTAGATGGGGATTCTGAATGCTCAAATTCTAAGGGACAATGGTTTCCTGATGCTGAGGGGAGGGTTGCAAACAGTGCCTGATTTACTCTTCACAGTCAGAGAGATAAAAGTGTGCTCTACATGCAAAACTTGTTTTCTTAAAGCTACCTCAGTGGCTTCCAAAATGTATACAGTTGATCCCTAGCCAAGGACACGAATCGTACCATGTTGAAAATCTAGTGCTTGTGTTCCATATCAATCCAACCAAATTCTTGGAGTAGCAATGAATCTAGTTCCCTTTTCCAAAGAGCTCCTAATCATCATTCTTTTAACATGAAAACAAATGATTTCCCTTAAAGAGACATGGGCACCCCATACTCAAGATATGGTCCCATACTAATGAATACAACAAGGGAATATCTTAACAAATATCTTCACCTCTAGGCTTTCTGCTGCCAAGAAAAATACCCAAAATGGACCTTTTTCTATTGCAACGAGTCTCTTTACCTATTTCCATTCATTTCTTGGGGAAGAGCTAATCAAACATATTTAACAATCACAAATAATGGTTTCCCTTGGAATATGTGCAAGAAATGCAGAGATTGTCTAAAACAAACTATTACAGAATGAATCTAGAGTGAGGACAAGTGGCTATCATGAGTCATGGCTACTCGGAGATGGGGGTGTTGATGCTCAGTACTTTAATATTCTCCTTATTTATCCTAGAAATCTGCAGCCCTTTTTTTTATTGAGGGCATACGATTTTGTACAAGACTGGGTTGCCTGCAGAGGCTTAGCCTTACCTTACATCGTTGGATTTCTTGTCCTCTTATATAAATAGGGGAAGGAGAGGGACCTCTTATACACTGTTTTGACCATATTATCTTAGAGATGGGTAGCACGTTGGACTTGCTCCTTCTCTTGAGACTCTTCATCACCTTATCTCCATGTCCTGGAGTACTAGGTCTTAGAGTAGTGCACAATTATACTAGGGATAATATTTGATCTAAAGGAGGTAAGAAAACTTGTGATTGTTACAAACCCTAAAGGATCAGAAAGCATTGTTATTTTAACTCATGTGAGAGAAGAACACTAGATTAGAGGTGAGGAAACATCTTGAACACTTATGGAAGATCCCCCTAAAAAAACAAAGGGTGATGGTGTGTTACAAGTGGTATTAGAGCTCCTAGGTTCAACGCTCGAACCTAATGGGCTCTATTGAAAAACTGAGTATGATTACATGTCATTGGTGTTATGTTATCTTAGCCTCTATAGGGTTTTGTATGGAGAACATCACAGTGCACAGGAATGTGAATAAATTTTTGGATCTGCGTATATTTATAATAGTAGCTTGAGAGATATAACTTTGATAAAAGTTGCTAGGCTTTGGGAAACTCCATTTTCCTTTGAAATATTATCACTTCGTTGGGGAATATGTTTCTCAGTTATTCTGTGTATTATTTCATTCTTCAGAATCTAGGGAAGTAATATTAGACTAACCTACAGATGTTAGGGAAAATCTCCTCTTGGCTTGCAAAGCTACAAGAAAGAGCAGATGAATGACCCATAGTTACTATTCAACAATGCATCACTCCACTACCTTATGTAAACGTTGTAAACAACAAAGTTGAAGGATGCAGATCTTGCAGTTGTTCTGTATCCATTATGGTTATGTATGACAAAGTTAATCTATGTGATCTCATCCTGTTTGACTGACTCATCATCCGTCTGTTTGGTAAAATGTTGTGTGTGAGGATATGCAGGCATCACTAAAGATTGTTTTCCTTTGTTGCACAATGCGCAATAAAGGTTCTGCTCCATTTTTCTTAAGTTTATGCTTCAACTCTGTAGAAAAGTCTAGATTTCAGGGTACTATTTTCATAGATCTTAAAAATTGGTGTAATTGAGTTGAGATTCAAGCTATTTATCTACTAGAGTAGTAAGTTAGGTTATAGTTTCTATTGTTGTTGAAAACTTCTGGTAAACTGTGTATTTTAAAGTTTCTATTGTGTCAATTGAGCTTTAGAATTTAAAGATCTTATGAAAGCTACCCTGAAATCAACAACCTTTGGGAAAGGGTCAAACTTATATTTATCTAAGATCTCAAAAAAATTAGGGGGAGTTGTTCCATCAAAGTCACTTGGAAGTTTCATCCAATCCTAATTACATAGTCGGTGATGGGAGGACTTTCCCTTCATAGGAGACTTGGTGTATGGCTTATGACATAACCAACTATTGTTTTCTCACTACTAAATCAACATCCCATTGGCAAGTAAAACTATATAGGAAACCCCCTTTGTCCTTTCTCATTTTTAGTGGACTGTAAAGTACCAGGGCACCATAACTCCTGTCAAATTTTGGGAAAAGTATTTTAGCGAAGTTGGCACAACGGATATGTTTTACAATAATAGTTGCATCCAATCTTTTCAACATAGTTGAATCAATTTGACAAACAAGACCATGGACAAAGAAAAGAAATCAACATAAATTTTGGGCCAATAAGTGTATATCTCTGTATTAATGAGTAGGAATAGGTGGCTGGACTCAGATTTTATTTTCTTTGGCATCCATAAATAGGGAGAACACTATTGGTAGCACACTATCAAATTTAGAGAACTGTTTGGGCTAATAAGCAATTGCGGCTCACATAGGACTTGCACCTGCCCATTCCACTTGCTCCACATTAACATTGGTCTGCGGTAACATGCAGTAGCAAGCCTAATAGGGTTTGAAACTGGTCATCAATTATAGAAGAACCTGGATGAAAATTTTTAGCTATTGCATTTTCTGAAGGCAGGTAAGGAGGCAAAGAAAGTAAGGGTGGTTGAGCTTTGAGGGGTCCTTGACTTTAGCAATGTGTTTGTTTGCCTATAGATTAGAAGGCATTCTCCTTTAGGATCCAATGAATCATATCCAACAAGTTATGTTCACTTGGTTACTGTGCATTAGTGTTTTTTGTGGATGGTTGAAGTGAATTAATTATGCACACTAGAGTAGGCACATTACTTTTGTAGGAATCTTGTGGATGATGTATACATGCATGCTCAGATCCATTCTATCTTGAGTGAGGTGTTGTTTCAAAATTTGACAGAGTCATATTTAGCATGTCTCTGAGTTTAGTTAGGCATTGGAATTCCATTTTTAGAAGTGTCACTTTAGTTCTTTTTCAGCCTTTTGGGCATTGTTTCCATCTCTAGGAAAAGTGCATGGAAGAGAATGTAGTTAGATTTAGATGAGGGCACACTTTACTAGGTAAAGAAGCACTCTATTACAGGGAATCTTCTCTTGCAAGTTGGGTGCACTCTTTCCAGGTATCTAGAGTTAGTGTTTTTGCATCTTGTATAGAAGATGCACCACAACAATGATGGAATTTCCTTGTAATCTAAAGCCTTATTTATCTACAAAAGAATGACAAGGTGTTTCAACAGAGTAGTGAAATAGTGAGGGTTATGAACAATTGCTTTATAATTGTTTTTTGCAAGTAATGGAAAATTATGTGATTAAGTTCCTGCACATTTTGTTTGTTGTCCATTATTCCCAAAACAATATTTTACAGATTTAGTTCTCTACCGTGTTCTAATTTTTTGTATTATGCGGTGTCTATACCTTTGAATATGCAAATCAGAATATTGAGTTTATACAATCTACTATTTTGAGAACTGTTTAGATGGTTTTCAGATTTGTAGCTCTATAGTTTGGTTCATAGAATTACAAATTTGTGTATTATGTATTCAAATTTAATAAAATGGAGGTGTATAGAATTTTATCTTGACTATTTTTTCTTTCTTGTCTTTTTTAAGGGTGTAAGTTCCTTTTTGATATTGTATATTAATCCAAGGGATGATTAAAAATACATGCCTGTCTACTACTCTTGTACTAGGGAAACTAAACAAGTATTTTGGTCCAAGAGAACATAGCTTCCAGAATTTTGTTACAGTTGAACTTTGATTTATTTAATTTAGATGCTAAACTAAAATAAATAATTTCCAAATTGTTCTCATAATCAGAGTTTGTTCTATCCATCATAACTATACTAGTTTAGATATCATTTATACTATGACATAGAAGTATATCAAAAAAAGAAAATACTGTGCATGCCTAATCATATATTGTGACATCACTAGCCTTCTTTGGTTTATCCTCTTCTCGAGACTTTGTGAACCTAGATTAGCTACTTATTTTGTGAGGTGAGTGACCGTGTTGTCCAAATTCTACACCTATAGCTGCATGGAGTCTATATACATCAAAATCTCTTGCTACACTTTGATCCTTTCAAGTAGGACCTTACACATCATTGTTTTTATTTGTCAGTATATGTCAACTTCTTACACGTATATGTTAAACATTGCCTCCGCTAGTTCCTATATATGGAATACAGTTCCAATGACTTTATCATCCTAAAAATATCTACGTTGGCCTCCTATATATGATTATCTCCCTTTGATCTATTTGAGCACTGCTACCTTGGATTTGGTACAAATTATCTTTATCAATCTGTGTAATGGATGCCCAAACTTGAACCTGCTCAATTCCATCTGTCCTCGCCACTTAATGCCATTTATCAGGGATTGTAGTCATGCTTTATCTGTCCTGGGGTAGTCTGGAATCTGGATGGCACCCCATTTGGTGATAGTTTTATCTTGACTTTGAGATGATATTTGTCTAACATTGTTCAGGTGGCATAGAACTTGCCTCATTGAATCATCAATTGTCTATGGATCTCATGCAATGGTTTCTCAATTTTGTCCAGTTGGGACATCTCAGCTTTTGACATAGAGATGGAGCTGTTGGAACATCTCAATGTATGATTTAATGCTGGAGCTATTATGTTGAGGGCTTGGAGTGTTCTTTTTATGGCCTTGGGAGGCCTCAGGTGTACCATTTCGATAAGTAGTGTTTTGCTAAACCATGTAGGCAAAGACAGTGAAAGGATGTCTGGCCGCTACTCTATTTCTTTGTCCTTTCATGATTGTTTTAAACTGGCTCTCAAGTATTCTTTTCTAATCTGAAGGAGTTTGGGTGATGTGATTAGATGGGCATCTGCAGTGAGCCTTCAGCATGAGAGATAAAGCAAATCTAAGACTAGTGTTGTTGCTGCAATGGGGGAATGAATTTTCCATGATTTCCTTCTCAGTGAAATGGTTGGTGCAAAATGTTCTTTTCTCAAGTGAGGTTCAGTAAGATTCTAGGGATCCCTCTGGAACTCAAACTTGGCACCCAAACTTTCCTTAAGGATATATATGCTAATGTTATCATAAAAAGTTGTAGATAGTGTGGTCCTTTGCTATCTGAAGCGTTGATTTATAATATTATTGCTGCCTATTGTCTCTTCTACCTCATCCATGTCCCCCTTATAATATTTTTTCGATCTGGAGCCCTATGGGTTGGAGTTTCAAACTTCAAAGAATCACTTTACCCAACGTTGTGTCTTGAAAGTGATCTTAATACCTTTAGGACACACGAATCTGAGCATTGAAGATATTTACATTTTTGTACTTGAATTATTTGAATGTACTCATTTCTTGTTGGTTCCACCTCACCTTTGAATATACCTATCATAATGTCACTTGTAGCAATATGGAGCTTCCTTTTCCAATACTCTCCGCCTATTTGGTAGTTAGTTTCTGATTCTAGGAGTCCTTTCCCTTAGATTGAATGTCCATATTTCTTAACCAATTTTCTGATTATCTAATAAATTATCCTGCTTCATTGTGATCTCAACAAACTCATATGAGCCCATTAGAACTTCTGAGGATGTAGAGTGCAAATGCACTGATTAGAGAAGAAAGTGTAGAAGATATTTATTGAAACACGAGACAATTAATTGCAGAAGAAGAGAAGGAAATGGGAGGTGTAAGATGACAACCATATTGTGATTACATTCGTGTAACAGGAAGGGAATAACTCTTCTTCTGCATTGTACTATCAAAATGAACATTTACTGTTGTCCAAATATCATCAAACTATTGGATTGCATCAATAATCCTAAATCCAAATATTGATGGTGCTCTTTTTGATAGGAACATATGCAAATGTTTCATTATGTAGTGGAGCCTTTTTCTATGCTAGGGCTTAGTTTGTTGTGTTGTTTATCTTGTGAGCTTCAAAGGCCTTTTTCCTTGGAATGATCAATTCAATATTCACTGTTCAGGACACCCATGGCATTTTTTGATACCACACCTATGGGAAAAGTTCTAATTCGGGTGAGAAAATATTCCCCTGGATGTTTATGTTTAAGCAATTTCAAATTTAGGGCTTGAAACATTTTACTTGATTTTAACCAAAAGCATTATTGTTTTTGTAGGCATCTTCAGAGATGTGTTTGATAGATGTAGGCACACAACCAACTATAGAAAATTTAGACAAAAACACCTTTCCAGCACACATGGCAATCAAATGTCTAATTGAAATGCTTGTTAAGGCACTGAATGAAGTACGCGTTCTTGATTATTCCAAAATACCTATTGAAAATAAGAGATTGAAAATGGATTGCATCTCTACTGTGGTAAAACTTAGTTATGAAGACTACCTTCAATAAAGACTTTTACAAGGCTAAAAACAAAGAAATGTGCAGTCTAGATTTAATGAGGAAAATTGGCCAAATGAAAGATGGTTGAAGGCTCACAAACAAAAATATTTACTTTGTCAAATTTATGTCAACCGAAGCAAACCTTGAAGTATCTTTATCAAAGGGTGGTCAAGAATTTCCATAGTGTGAGGGGCTAGACCTGTTTGTTATTATTTTGGAGTTGACCCTTTTGTCATTATTCTGCAACCAACTTCTTTGGTCATTATGTGGGGCTGCCCTATGCATAGTTAGAATAATGCATATTTATATATACTGGTGGAAGCTACCATAGGTATTATTCTTTGAATGAGTACAATGATGTTCCTATTGTAGGTTTCTAACAGGTTGGTTGCAGTGCCTAGAATAGTTTTATCTTCTCTCCAGCGAATTAACCTATGCATGGTGTGATATTTCTAGCAAAGGGTGGATCATGCATTGAATGAAATAAAAATAAATGCATAGTTAGGTGTGGATTTTTTCTTTTAGTACTTAGGAGGTGCATGGCAGGATATATGTAGGGATATGCATGTACCCAAACACAACATTCAAATATAAATAGCGGGATGTGGTTACCTTGTTTGGAAAGAGGCACAACCCATAACTAATCAGTAACATCTGGTGAAGTAATCATGAAACTTAACAAGCAATGAAACACTATATTGAGGATGACTTATGCAAGATGTTGTGAGCTGATGTTTCATTACAATTAATTTTTCTAAAGCCATGCATGTGTTTTTAGTTAAATTTCTAATTCACGTGGGGAGGAAGGTGTGTCTTCTACTCATTAACATATCTGTACATGCATTATATGAACAAGCAATTTTTTGGGTAGTCTAAGTGGTAGTAAATCATGTGTTTTGGGGCAACATGAAATTATAAATACACAACTCTCATTTGGGATTAATCCTTCTGTGATTACCTTTCATTCTTAATAAAGTATTTTACCTGATGGTACCTGTCAAGTGTTTCACTCTCTTGTACTTGTGTTTATTTCTATCTATCTCAGTTGTTCTTGGGCTCACTCTCTCTTTAAGGATGCATCCATCTTGGCATTTTCTCTTCAAGAGTTGCGCTGCCCAAGTGCTAGTGTATGTTTCTCTTTATTATGGAATTTGGATTTTGTGTTGGTTTTGATCTATTATTTTTCTATCTCTTATGAATATCAACAAATTTTCTTTTATCTAATTTTAGTATTTAACATTTTTATGTAGAATTTTACATCTTTAATTCATCGTGTGTGTAATTTTTATATATTTATTTTCCAGGTAATATATCCTAGGTAAAACCTTGGGGCACTTACCCTCATTCGAAGGATACACACACACACACACACACACACACACACACACACACATATATATATATAGATATAGATATATGCTAGGTAATATATCCTGGGAAAAACCTGGGGCCACTTGCCCTCATTCCCAACATGGTCGGCAGGGTAATCCCTATGTTTCTTAGAAACCAAATCCAGGTCAACAACAGGGCTCAAATTTGTTACAACAATACATATTATGAGATCAACAGGTCACTTACGAGAATAGAAAGTGGGGTGAAGGATAATGTTCCATTGCAACAACTTGGGCTAGACCCAATTGAAAATTAGTAATATATATAAGAGAACAACTTGGGCTAGACCCAATTGACAATTAGTAATATATATAAGAGAACAACTTGGGCTAGACCCAATTGAAAATTAGTAATATATAAGAGAGAGAGAGAGAGAGAGAGAGAGAGAGAGAGAGAGAGAGAGAGAGATCCCTCTTTGCCCTTGGAAACTAGGGGTAACTTCCAGATGTGTCCAAAAGCTGTCAACCTAGCTCCCCATCATCAAAACTTGGTGTAACATAGGGATCATTTACGTCATGCTTGACAAGGTTTGTTGTTGGATGTCACTTGCAATTTTTGTTATCTGAATTTTGTTTAATTTAACTTGCATTAGGAAAAAATATTGGTTGTCAATGCCATTTAACATTAATTAAGGAAATAATTCTAATTTCATTCCCACAGTATTTGAATTTTGTTTTTCTTACTCTATTTCTTATGATGAAGTGCTCTATTGTGAAGCTTGATATTTATTTTAACAATTCGTGCTTTGACCTTGACATTTATGAAAATTACAAGGGCAAGAGATCTCTGCGTGGGCTACTTTCTCTTGTACAAACACCTCAAGAAATTGATATAATAGGAAATAGAATGGTGTCTAGAAACTGGTGAAATTATGAGGAAGAAGAATACTTGTGGGAAGATATGAGCCCAAGATTGGAAAATCATGGAAGAGGAAGTGATAACTCAAGGAAAGATGATTTTTTTCTTGGTGACCCAAAGAAGTTGTCAACCTTAGAGAGAGAGACTCCTAACAGTGATTGGCATATGCATGGACCGTTGTCTCATGTGGATAGACCTATGATGAGTGAGAAGGAGAGACGACCTCCTAGAAGGGTATGCTTCCTTTCTACCTGCTCTCTTTTTTGATCTAATTAGTTTGATGACAAATTATTACCCATTTTCTTTTTTTTCATTGTTGCCTTTTTAGTGTTTTCCTTAGCATGTAAAGATAAATGATTTAGGATAATGATATTTTTCTTAATGTATGAGTCTAAAGAGAACCATCCATCCTCTCTTCTGTAATCAGGTATTTTGTCTTGAAATATTAGAGATTCTTCCATGAGACCTCATCTTTGCTGCAAAGCAGTCAAGATCCATTAGAACATGGACCTGTAATGGGTCAGCCTCCTCACCAATTACATCAAAATAATAGCCCAACTTCACAATCAAGGTTGAGAATACTTCAAGTTTTTGTTCCTGGGGACAAAATTCAAGTTCGATCTGCATTGAATTGATAACCATTATTTGTTGTCAGAAACTAGAGTTTTTCAAACTAATCACGGAGTAGTTTAGCTTCCATTGGGTATGGATAATGCTGGTTCTATTTCCCCATTCCCACTTCAGGACAAAATATGTTGAAATCTGGGAAGACTAAGGAATCAAAACCAAATTGAATGGTCATAGCTTTGGTAAGGCCCTACGTAGGAGGGAAATTTTTTTAATGAATCATAATTCGCTTGAAATTGTAGAAAGTTTAGCTTATATTTCTGTTTCTCAAAGTGTGAAGTATTGATATTCTACAAGGATTTTGTAATTTTCATTAATATTTTAAAGATTCTATCTATTTTATAGAAAAATGCAGGAAAAATGATTTAATACTATAGACATTTGGGCCAATATTTGTTTTTAATTGGCTAATGTTTTGGGATGAATTTGTAAAAGCTAGACAAATGGTGAATATTAACCCCTGAAATTTGCTCAGGGAAGTCAATCTAATAAGGTCACGATTAACCCTTTCTCATGGAGGGTCAATCTTTTAGTCAGTTAAGGACCTGGTTATGTCAGTATTATTGAGTTAAGTTGGTCCTTTCAAGCAGGTGGTAAGGTCTTAACTCTGACTTACTAGGGGTTTGGTTGCTTATTTCAGATGGCTTTGAAGATCCTAACCCGATGTTATTGGGTTGAACCCTTTGCAGCAGTATCTCAAGAAGTGAAGACTTTTTTAGGACCTTATTAGTTTGATGTGAAGAGGAAGTAAAACTTAAGGTTTTAGGAGAAGTGAGGGTGTATCTTCTACAGTCACTTTCTCGACCTTTCCTGATTTGGGAGATGAGTCTTTTGACTCTCCCTTTATCTACCATAGATGCGTAGATTTTTGAAAGAAGGAGAGATCATGGCTAACTTAGAAATACTTTGAGCCTGAAATTTCAGTAGAAGAACATGCCCATATCATAGGTTGGAAATACCCTAGGAAGCACACTTCTTGGGGTTCAACTAGTTGAAATACTGGCCCAAATTTTGAAAGTGTCATGGCTCACCAATCTAGGCAGTTTCCTTCTAAGATTGGATCATTCTTCATAAGTGGTCAAAATCCTTTTTCTAAGTGCACAAATTCCATGTTGTAGTATGGATTCCTGTGCAGGGTTGTTGTATAGTCATGATGAGGGTGTATCTGAGGAGAATGAGGGTACAATTCACTAAGTTGTCTGGCATATTGCACTGCAGTTATGTAGGAGAAAGATTGAGAGGGCACATTCATGCCTCCAGCATGCATGCATTAGTCTCATCCACTTCCAGTTTTATAATTACTATGCTAGATTTAGCATTCCAATTTTATAATAGATGTTTTTCTTCTTTTGGAGTTTTACTTCCAGATTTAGAAATAGGCTTTTCAATGAGCTTTTTTTTTTGAAAGTTAGCTCAAGCGCATGAGCTAGAGAAACTTCCAGTTAAAGGAGGGCACACTTCCCTAGATAGAATTAGGTTGGGGTTTTGATTTTGGTGCCCAAAGGAATGGGCTACTTTTGTCTCCTCATATAGCCTTCCTCATATGTAAAGAAGATGGGGTGGAGGTGAATATTTTTGCAAATTTTGTGAGTGTGAGATTGAATTATGTGCTAGTGACTAGCGGGGTATTTTTTGAGCTTTATTAGTGTACTGGTTTTCTACATTTAATGAAAGGTAGGTTGCAGGTTTGAGAGTTCAGCTTTGTACTTTTTGTCCTATATTTTGAGTATGATGTGTTAGGAGTTTAGTGTATTCAAAATTGATAGTTTTGATAGTCTGAAATTTTTTCTGCTTTAGCTGTTATGGTTTTCAAAGTGAAAAATCTCCCTGCGATGCTCTAAATTTTGTTTTTCATCGTATCAAGCAATCTCTAGGTCAGCAGGTACAGAAATTCCATTAGGAATGGCACCAAAATATTGGGCAAATTTTGAATCTTCCCTTGGCTCTGATACCCTAAGCTTTGAATTCATGTCGCTTGTCACACCATCATTGAACAATGTTTCATTCTCACAAAGGAAACAATCACAAAGACTTGTTTCTCTGTCTCCTATCACCACATGTCAAGTTCTTAATGAATCATAATTTGCTCGTAAGTGTATAAAGTTTAGCTTATATATATGTTTCTCAAAGTTTGAAGTATTGATATTCAGAAAGGATTTTGTAATTTTCATTAATATTTTAAAGATTCTGTCTATTTTATAGAAAAATGTTGGCAAAATAATTTGATACTATAAACATTTGGGCCAATATTTGTTTTGAATTGGAATTTTTTTTTGGATGAATTTGTAAAATCTAGCCAAATGGTGAGTATTAACCCCTGAAATTTTCTCAGGGAAGTCAATCCAATAAGGTCATGATTAACCCTTTCTAATGGAGGGTCAATCTTTTAGTCAGTTAAGGCCTTGGTTGTGCTAGTCTTATTCAGTTTTTTGTTTCAGATGGCTTTGAAGATCCTAACCCGATGTTACTAGGTTGAACCCTTTGCAGCAGTAGCTTAAATAGTGAAGACCTTTTTAGGACCTTATTAGTTCGATGTGAAGAGGAAGTAAAACTTGAGATTTTAGGAGAAGTGAGGGTGTATCTTCTACAATCATTTTCTCGACCTTTTCTGATATGGGAGATGAGTCTTTTGACTCTCCCTTTATCTACCGTAGATGCGTAGATTTTTGAAAGAAGGAAAGATCATGACTGACTTAGAAATGCTTTGAGCCTGAAATTTCAGTAGAAGAACATTCCCCTAGGTTAGAAATAATACTTTGAACCTAAAATTTCACTAGAAGATCATGCCTATATCCTAGGTTAGAAATACCCCAGGAAGCACACTTCTTGGGGTTCAACTAGTTGAAATACTGGCCCAAATTTTGAAAGTGTCATGGGCCACCAATCTAGGAAATTTCCTTCTAAGATTGGATTGTTCATAAGTAGTCAAAATCCTTTTTATAAGTGCACAAATTCTGTGTTGCAATATGGATTCCTATGCAATGTTGTTGTACAATCATGATGAGGGTGTATATGAGGAGAATGAGGGTGTAATTCACTAAGTTGTCTGGCATAATGCATTTCGGATATGTAGGAGAAGGATTGAGAGGGTACATGCATGCCTCCAGCATGCATGCATCAGTCTCGTCCACTTCCAGTTTTATAATCACTATGCCAAACTTAGCATTCCAACTTTATAATAGATGCTTTTCTTCTTTTGGAGTTTGACTTCTAGATTTAGAAATAGGCCTTTCAATGAGCTTTTTTTTTAATGTTAGCTCAAGCGTATGAGCTAGAGAAGCTTCCAGTTAAAGTTGGGCACACTTCCCTGTATAGAATTAGGTTGGGGTTTTTCTTTTGGTGCCCATAGGGATGGGCTACTTTTGTCTCCTCCCCTAGCCTTCCTTATCTATAAAGAAGGTGGGGTGGAGGTGAATATTTTTGCAAATTTTGTGTGTGAGAGATTGAATTATGTGCTAGTGACTAGCGAGGTATTTTTGAGCTTTAGTAGTGTATTGGTTTTCCAGATTTAATGAATGGTAGGTTTCAGGTTTGAGAGTTCAACTTTGTACTTTCTGTCATATATTTTGAGTATGATGTGTTAGGAGTTTAATGTATTCAAAATTGATAGTTTTGATAGTCTGAAGGTTTTTCTGTCATAGTCGCTTACCTTAGAGGATTTTTTTTAACATCCACATGGGTTTGAACATCAATATATTTTTTGAGACCTTTTTCAGCCTCTAGGACATCGTTTCATTTCCATATTTCATTAGTCTTGCCAACTTTGATCATTGCAGGTGTTTTTCAACAATATTTTTGAGGATTTATACATATGATTTTGGCATTGGATTTGATATACCAACATTGTTTTATTGGCAGAAATTGAACAAACTTTTGGAAGGCTTTCTATTGTAATTTTAAGGCAAAAAATTGTCAGGTTTTGAAGTTGGGTTTACATTGTAATTTCTTAGAGGAAACTACACTATTTTTTACCCTTATTGTGAGCCTAAAGACCCATTATTTTACCTATTGCGAGAGGCCTCTAAGGTCTGAGGTCACTTGATTATTTGCAAAAATATTCTAAAGGATTTCAATCCTTGAAAACTTTAACATTTAATTAAAATTTAACTCAAGTCTGATTTCATCTCTGGAGCTGGTAGTAGGTTCTCTCCTGGGTGTCTCTAGCTTGTTTCGTCCCTGGCTGTGAGAGTCTCTAGATCACTGATATAAAGATATTTTGCAAAGATCTAAATATCTGTTTTGAAGAAATAATCATCATTGAAATTTTGAGCATCTTATAAGACTGATATTCAACATATTTAAAAGAAGAAAGTGGCACTAGAACGATCTTTGCTATGAATGTCATCACTTTGTCAGAAAAGAAAAAGCGGTTGAGGTCACATCCTTGGAGAAATTTTGAGCTATATTAAAGAGGATACAATATACCTACTGACCTAAAAACAATTTTCTTTGAGGGCATCTTTATTATCCAGTGTGAATTTATTTAACTACTAATCTTTGGTTGTTGCAGGAAGGTCTTCACTGGTTTCACGCCATCACTCTTGCAGAGATTCATTACTCATTCTTGAGCTAGGATTTCAGATTTTTAAAGGCTCTTGTCTCCTAAATAGTGAGCAAGCTTGGTTGTCAAATCATCTCTATTTGGAGACTATGAGTTAAGGAGGATCTGGTCTACTCTTTTGAAGTGTTTTTCAAACTGTAATCATAGGTGGACCCATTTGATTCTTGAGGAGACCTTTGTAAAGATACCTCTTATTGTAAAGCTCATTGGGAGAAGAAGAGCCTTTCGGTCTATCAAAAGGATTCTTTTTCTTTGTAATTATCATTAATAAAAAGTAAATTTTTCATCTTGGGGAGCTTGGTGTTGAACAAAAGTGTAACAAGGTTCCATATTTGTAAATGTAATTTTGATCTTTGTACTTGTCAAGAAAAAGAAATATTATTTTTGTAAATTATTTGAATGAGTTTCTTGCTCATTCATAGGTCTAGGAAAGTCAAAGGATCAAAGTCATGTTAAATATCTCTTCTTGAGCATGAATATGGGTCAACCTAGTGTCAAGTAGCCCTCCAAGACAAGCATCGTCCTCTAGTGAAGAAGACTATAAGCAAAACGATGAAGAGAACAATTAAGTCGACCTCAAAATGAATATTATCATCAAGTCGACTCAGATATGGAGACACATCTCTTTGGTGGACATGTCGGCTCAAATACAGGGGCAAACCACTATATATACCCAGTCAGGGTCTGCACAAAAAACGAGAAGACATAATTTCAGATTCATCTGTAACTTCAAAGGTGCTCGGTGATGATTACAGTCAAGAATCTCAGACAGGTCTGCAATATCATATGGTTACAAGAAGGTACAGAATCTCAATGATAAGTACAATGATCTCACTGCAATCTTGGCCTAGTTACAAGGTCATTGTAATACAATCTCGGTATAGTTGCAATTGACCTCGGTGCAAGGAGAACATGGTTACAATCTCGGGGAAAATCACAATACAGAAAAAGATACAATCATAATCTCGACATTCTTGATAGAGAAAGGATCTCAGTGTAGTATATATCCTAGACACAACATGTCCTCAACATTACTATGAGCATGATAACAGTCATTATCCTAATGAAGATGAAGATTTTGGTATATCTATATATATTCCTCTAAGTGGAGATCTCATTGATGTCATAAGATTCTCGATGAAGGAAAAGTAGTGGCACATCAAGTTCTTAGTTAAGGTGTAGCATTGGCACAATAGTGATGAAGGTCTAAATGAAGGAGTAGTCATGGTGCATCAGTGATCTAGATAAAGGAGCAGTCATGGTATAGTAATGATGATGATGATCTCATCAGTGACAAGGAAGAGGATTGGTGTATTGGTCTTGGAGTGGCTTAGTAGGCCAAGGGCCATGGTCTTGGTATTTGTCAATTGGAATCTCAATAAGAAGAATTTTGTGCCGATTTTCCTCTCCAAGAGGGAGAGGTTTTGGCCTTGGCATAATGCCAACATATTGTGTTCTTGTTTCTTTGTTTTGATAGCTATTTGATGAACTAAAGAAGATACACTGTAATAATAATAAGTGAAGATTGGAATAAGAATAAAATTGAAAACACCTCACAAATAGTTATCATGCTAAGAAGAATCACACACTCTCTCCACCTTAACTTTTGGGTTTAGTCTAGATCCCTCAAACTATTTTCTTCTAGTTTAGTGTATTCAAAATTGATAGTTTTGATAGCGATGATATTTTTCTTGTAAATTTTGACAAAGTCTAGCAATACCATATATATGATTTTCTTTTTCTCATTTTCTTCTAAAGTGTGCTTAGATCATGAAGAAACTGGTTGTCCATGGGAATGAATATGTTTATGGGGATGAAGATTTCTGGTCTAGAATCTTGTCTTTCATGAACTATTTTGACTTTTACAAATGTATTTCTGCTTTCTTTTTGTCTATTATGTCGTCAAATGTACTTGACGTTACATAATATGTCTAACAACATATGATATTATTGGTAAGAATCATCATTAACATGGAGGATTCAAGTTAGGATTTATTTTTCTTTGGAATTGAGATCAACTTTTCAAGAAACATGACATCCTCCATAGATCCTTCATTTCCATCAACAATGTGGCTAGCACCATTTTTTATTACATGTGGACATACATGCTCTAACATTTTGGTTTCTTCAACAACATAAACTTTCCTTGCACCATCTTGTGCATACTAGATTACCAAATTACCACTTCCTGCGCTTATATCCAAAACAATCTTGCCTTCAAAGTGGTGCTTGTTCTCAAATATAGTTGCTTAATAAGAATACATCGTCACATGTCACATTTGAGAAAAGTGTTGAAGGGAATCTCCACAATTCCCTCACTGCTCATGTCTTTCCTCATACCAAATCACTAACATTCGTGCATAGCCTTTACTAAATAGAAGATCTTTTCTCTCTTAGAACATCTCATAATTATAATTAGCAATTGCTTCAATATGTTGTTTATCAACAAAATTTGCCTCATGAGAAGGTGTCTCATCTCGAGGAGAAATTTTCTCATCAGCAGGCCATTTTGAGGGAATTTATAAAGAAGATGATAGAATAAATTTCAGAGAGATAGTTAAAGATGACTTCATATTTCCCCAATTTTGTAGGTGAGCTGGGTAATGAGGCACTGATAGATCCAATATCAAAGGAATAATTACAAAATATTATGCATCGTTTCCAAAAGGATAAGAACCCTTAACCACTTAATAGGACAATATAATTCTTTTAGGGGTTCTATGACTTCCTTCAGACATTCCAACTAAGAATTGTTGACAAATTAAAATATACAGGCGTGATCTGGGAGCTTTCAATTCAACACTTTAGGCTTTAATTGTTAGCCTCACTCTCATGTGATGAAAACAATTATAAGTCTAAAACAATTAAATTAATTAAAATCAAGAAAGTTGGATTTAATCCTACTTTTCTACATTGAGTTTGTTCCTCATGGTTAGGAGTCAGTTTAGGCCTAGTTGGTTGAGAGATTCTTTCCAACTAGTTAGGCTCCTAGATTAGTCTTTGGTTGAGATATTTTCTCAACCATACTATCCAAGATAGACATACTATCTTGAGACAAACTTCCTCGTGTATTTATTTCTACTATTATAATTATTTGTACATTGCATTATGAGAGGAATACAGTAAGGCTCAAGCCTTTTCCACCATTTCTATTTCTCTGGTATTTTTTCATGTGTGTTAATTTTGTTTAATATTCTACATGTGGTATCAGAGCTAAAAAGATATACGGAGCATGCAACCTATTGTGTGAATTCCTTTTGTGTGTGGGAGGAATGCTAGAGCACGGAGGTGTATGAAACTCTGTGTATGAACAAAGCAGCATGTGAGTGAGGATATTGTAGCATGGTGTGGCCAGTTCAATACGTTGTTGCATGGACACATTGTGTGCAGAGCTTGGAGTTGTGTGCAATTACTAGTGGAAAAATGATGGAGGAAATCAAACGAACAATTTAATGATTGCATAGGAAATGGCGTGTGAATTGGCAAGGCTGTAGAGACAAAAATTCGAGAGATTGTTGATCCAACCACTAGATCAGGACATTTTCGCTGTTGTGTTTCTTAACATGGGAATTTTCCTGACCTTCCAGCATCCAATTCAATGAGCGGAAACTTAGACCTTTTCTTGAAGATTTGAGGTACACCGGTCAAGTTTGAAGATGCTTGTAGCACATAGACCTTGTAGCGATATGAAAGAAGCGAATCCCGAGGGAGGCAGTTACATTGATAGGCAAGAATATAAAAATCGTAGAAAATGATGAAGACGACGTTGGTTGTAATGGAGGACGTGCTTGATCCTTTCAAAGAATTTCCAGTAAACAGTCAATGAGGCGGCGCTTTCAGTGAAGAATTTCATGTGCCATAGTAGCTTTCGATCAAATTTTGTGAATGCATGTTATTTTTTCAAATAAATCCATAAACCTAAATTCACTTTTTAACTCACTTTATTAAAGCGACTCATTAAAATTCTTTTAAACGGGAATTTAAAAGAAATTTTTTTAAGTTTATAAATAGAGTGAGAAAGTGTATAGCATTGTAATAAACATTTCTAAAGTGAAAGGAAGGTTCGAGACCCATATTTAGTTTATGTTTCTAAAGTAAAAGGAAGGTTCAATTTTTAAAAGTGGAGAGATAAGTGTGCATTTTTTTTAGTACGGAGTGATTAGTGGGATTTTTATAAAGTGTGTGTTTATTTCCTTGTAATGGAGTGATAAGGTGTATTTGTTAAGGAGGTCATTTTAATATTTTGTTGAAGAAAGTGGGTGAGTCAGTTTTGAAGACAATTTGCTTCCAAGCAATTTTGAAAATTTTCAAGGAGTTTTGGAATTTTGAGAAGTTTCAACGACGATGTTGTAAAGATAAAAGGTTGATGTACTTCAATATTTAATAAAAACATATTTTTTGTGGTGTTGATGTGTCCTATATCCGCCTAAAATTGAATAAGGGGATCTTAGGTACACCCTGTGTAGTGATTGATTATGCATGTTTTGTGTCTAGTTTTGACACTACAATTATCTTATCTAACACACACAAGGAGTCTAAAGCAAGTGAATGAAACAAGCACATTAATAAAAGCACTTGAAATTAAGAAGCTTCAACGAGCATTCAATCAAGCACAAACAATCACATGCATTTGTGCAGCCACAACACATAATCAAAGTTGGCAACATCAACATTCTACATCAACAAGCAACTTCATGCAAGGCAATCAAGTTAATGCAGCTACGAACTCATGCATTTCAAAAGACTACATCAACATTCAACAACAATTGATCATTGTGTAACTTGAAAAATCATAATTTGTAAGTTAACTTGTAAACAATTCAAATGAAATTGAGTTGAATTGTAAAGGTGCATTTTCGATCAAAACCGACACCCAACTTGTGAATTTATAGGAGGTAAAGTAAGTCAATTCTCCTCAACTGAGTCAAATAAGTGAGTCAATATCATTTGAACTTGTCATTGTAAACATTGGGTGCATTTTCGGTGGTATCCGACACCCTCATCCTAGTACAAAATTCAAGCAAGCATGCATTCATTTGTTAACATAAATTTAAAGCAAGCGTCAAGCCGATTGAAGCATTCACAAAGTTCAAGCGAGCATGAGTTCAACCATTCCATTGATAATTTAAATTAGGCACACAAGGTCAAGAATTCAAGCAAGCAAGATCTTCAAATCTCGCAAGTGTTACAAGCAACCATCAAGCAAAATCAAGCAAGCAAGGGAGTGAGTACAAGCGAGCGTGTCAAAGCTCATAATGGGTAAAGGAGGAAAACGTCTTCAAAGTGCAAAACTGGAGATTAAAGATTTGCAAGATTGAAATCATGAGTTACAAAACAAAATTGAAATAATGGAATGGAAGTTGAAGAAAAGTCAAACCTTAATCAATCAAATGACCAGTACATTAGAAGCAATGAAAGACTTTCAAATTGAGCTCAAAGTGAACGAAAAACTCATTCATGCACTTCAAATTAAGTTAAGTGAAAAGAAAGATGTACTTGATGCAAAATGTGTAGAGAAGACAGATGGAAGTTGTGACACAGAAGACCTCATCACAACAGCAAATGAAAGTTGTGATACAAGTGATCTTATTCAGCATATTAATGAAGGTTGCAACACAAATGATCTAATCAAGAAATTTGATATAAATTGTGACACAGATGAACTAATCAATCAGGTTGATATAAGTTGTGACACAAGTGATCTCAACCAACCAGTTGTACTACTTAATGATGCAACAAGTAGTACCAAAGATCAAATTGATCAATTTGATGCAACATGTCAAACCGATGAACTGTTAGTGATTGATGCCCAATGTGACATAGAAGGTTTAATAAATCAAGGACAGAATGTTAGCAGAAGCAACAAGCATGAAGAAAAACAATAGGATAGTCTTTCCAAGAAAGTGATTAGACCTTGGGAAGAAATCTCCTTCAACAAAGACCGTCATGGCCTAGGATACAACAAAGAAAACACTTTGTTTGTTCCATATTTCTCAAAGCTAGTTCAGTTTATAAGTGTTGGTTTTCTCGACAATGATCAGAATATGGTTAAGTGTAACCATTGTAAATGAAATGGCCATATGGACAGTAAATCCTTTGACCTCCATCCTTGTCACCATTGTGGCAAAAAAATCATTCATCTGAAAGATGTTGCAAGAGAAATCAACCACCTAGAGTGAAGATCAATTACTCATGGATTGATCCTTGGAAGTGGTCATCTATAGTAAAATAGTTGTTTATGTGTTACCGAAGGATTCAGCCTCACATGAAGAAAAATTATACAGTAAAATGAAGATGGTGAAACTCTCTTAGATCTCAAGGGGGGGAGTTCCAAAATCAAATGTCGATTGTCTCTCCTTTCAGCTGACAAAGGGGGGAAAATGATAATAATGGAATTGAATGTTGTCAGACTAAAAGTTTCGACAACATCAACAAGAAGTAGTAACATCAAGTAGCCAGTGGGAAGTCATCATCTTCCTCAAAGTAGCCAGTAAGTAGTTTTCAACAAACAACAGTGAGCAGTTTCAACATCAACAAATTTGCTAGTGTGCTTTCTCAATATTTTGTCAGTGGACAAGAAAATTCACCAGTGGGCATCATCAACATTTTTTCAGTGGAAAAAGGATGTTGATTGAAAGAAAAGGACATATGGATCATTTTGCAGCTTGGCACCTGATGTAGTTTTCAAGATATGTATCAGACTTACAGCTGATTCAAGTTCTCTTTAGATTGGAGTTTTTTTAGCATCCATCTTTGGTAGTTTTTTAGGTAGCGTTTTTCAAGATCAACGGTTTCAACATGAGAACTTGGAAGATGGTTCCTAGTTCTTATTTTGGACTTATCATTCAAGGGGGGGATGTTAGCCTCACTTTCTTGTGATGAAAACAATTATAAGTCCAAAACAGTTAAATTAATTAAAATCAAGAAAGTTAGATTTAATCCTACCTTTCTAGATTGAGTTTGTTCCTCATGGTTAGGAGTCAATTTAGGCCTAGTTGGTTGAGAGATTCTCTACAACTAGTTAGGCTCCTAGATTAGTGTTTGTGGTGGGCTCTAGTATTGTAGCAATAACGCTACAACTCCTGGAGCTTCCTATCTCTAATTTTATCAACCCGGTAGTTCGTACAAACTTGGAAGCGACGGTGCTGTATGCACAAGTACTACCTCTTGTCGCAGCTGTCACTTGGTCAGCTGGCACAAGTCCGCTAGGGCTCAAGCCAACTTATATAGGCTCACAGAAGAAGCTTTATGAATGATGGACGAAAGCTAACTCAAAGGAGACTAGTCTGATCTGCAGAAAGAAACTTAAAGCCAATAAAGCATGAAAACCCTAGTAAACCCTAATTTGACTAGCTAGACCCTTACAATGCAAAACTGTGAATGAAACTACTACCACTAATGCCATTACTTGCAGTGAACTGAAATACATGCATCTAAGCTACTTGCATCTGGAAAGTCATGTTTTTGTACTTTTTCATTAAGTGGTTGGATTTATTGTGATGATGCTTTTGATTAGGGTTTGGTTGTGCAGGAGCGGTTGGAATGGAAGGAAAGCATGGGCAAGGTCAGGGTGGCTAAGGGAGGTCCCAGAGGGTCTCCAACATCAGTCCACAGAAGCCTACCACGTTCGGATGCTCAGCAACCGAGTTTGCAGGTTTCTACAGGAAGTCTGCAGGGGATCCTACAGGAAACTCAGGGGTTTCTACAGGAAGTCTGTGCAATTCTACAGGATGTTTGGCCGTGGAAGTTTTGGGAGATGGTGAAGTGTTGGAGTGGTGTGGGAGGATAGGTGAGATGGAGATGGAGCTGGTGATGGCTCAGGAGCAGAGAAATCAGATGGAAGGACGAGTGCATGCAGTGGTTTGATGGTTGGAAGGATGGGATCAACGAAAGTTGAAGTAAATGGAGCTAAGTGAATAATGGATGAGTTGGAGGGTAAATGAGTTGGACAGAGGCTGAGTAGGTGGATTGAGGAGAGATCAAGAAGAAGAAGAAGAAGGTAGAATGATGAGGAGCAGCGTAAATGAAACAAATGACTTATGCACCCAAAAACGAGAAATCCATTAACCTATGATAACTGTGCTATGAAAACTATGAACAGCAATGGAAAACCAAGAAATGAAACTCGTGCATGGAAGTGAAATGTAGAAGTAAGGTTCAATGTCAACAGTGCATGGATGGATCTTCAACGAAAATGTCTATGTTGCAGCTTGCATGGAAATGAGAAGAACTGCGTTTCTTTTTGGTGGTTGGTTATGGGCTGCACCCCAATCCCTAAGAGAGATG
Source organism: Pinus tabuliformis (assembly GCA_031772625.1). Taxonomy (NCBI): domain Eukaryota; kingdom Viridiplantae; phylum Streptophyta; class Pinopsida; order Pinales; family Pinaceae; genus Pinus; species Pinus tabuliformis. Next base: position 593,519,183 of record CM062806.1, read on the forward strand.
GCAGTGAGCCTTAACAACCTTTTGCTGGAGCTCCAATAATTTATAACTATCCTCCTATCGAATCTAAGTAACTGAAACAAATTCACCATAAACTAATCCTATCTAAGCTCATGAAAAGACTAAATTAACAAACTGTAAATTCGAATTGCATGTGAAAGTAAAAACTCAAAGTGTTGGAACGAAATGCAAACACATTACAACACCGAGGAGATCTATTGCTCTCAGGTTGGGCCCTAAACTGAGAGCTATAGCTCCCTTAGAAACTCAGAATGAGATCAAAATCTGCCTGCCTTTATTCATAAACGAAAGTCTGATGACATGCCAAAATTGGCTTACAAAACCGAGCTGTAGCTCGTACTTCCAAATTACAAGAGCAATACAAAAGTTCAAAAAGCTTCTATCCAAGGCTACGGCCTCAGTATTTATGCAAAATGATCATCCAACAGGTGTCCTTGATTTTAGGAGCTCGGCTGTCCAACTGAAGTTTAAACTGCTGATCCTGTAGGACAGTCATAACTGTTGTTCCTGTAGAACAGTTATAACTGCTGTTCCTGTAGAACAGTTGGCTGCTTCTAAGCTCGGTGGGGAGATGGATTGGAGCTCGGAGCTATGGTGGGAATCACGAGGAAGGTCCCCAAGACCGTGGACATCCTCTCCTAAAAACCAGCAGTGCCACCTCATTGTCTCCTTGTCCCCTTTCTCGTGGTCTTTTCTCCCTTTTAATGCCAAAAACCTGAAAGCATCATGCATTAGTCACGTAGATAAAATACCTACCCTTCTTCCTACAAACAACACGAATAAACCAAGAAATGAATGCATAAGCAATAAAAAATGAATGGTTTGAGCAGAGAAAGTAGGCCAAATGAGCCCAAATTGTACCAAAAATTGGGGCTCATCATCACCCCCCAGCTAAACTATTTGCTCATCCTTGAGCAACTTTTCCCTGGCTCCTCGTCTTTGGCCGAGAACTAGAGCCCGGAGCATGCTTTTCCTTTCCTGGTTTTGGTGGCCTTGCCTTTTCTACCGAGGGTGGCGCTTCTTTCTTTCCCGTTTTTGGCGGTCCTGCCTTTGTTGCCCCTGGTGGTGACGAAGGTGGTGCTTCTTCCCCCTTTCCTATTTCCTTGAGCCGGGCTTCGGAAGGCGACTGACCTATTTTTCGTGTCCAGGAAGTTATTTTTGGGCTTCCCTTCTCAAGGGTGACTGATGTTTTAGAGGGGGTTCTTGCACTGGGTGAAGTAGGGACATCCCCTAAAATGGTTTGGCTGCTGGGTGGAGGCTGTGGCTTGCCCGTGGTCATCCTCTTGCTTCTCCTGGCTTCAGATGGTAGAGGGGTCTCCCTCTCCCTTTTCTCCTTCAGTTTTGGAGGTGTACTAAGGGCGGCCAGCGCCGCTGCTGCCTCCTTTTCGAGAATGCCAGCCTTCTCTTTCTTGCATTTTGCTCTCTCAGAGCTCCTTGTAGAGGGCCCCTCCTTTTCAGATTTTGGGCTTCCTGTGGAAGACCCTGCTTTGCCCACTTCCGGGCCTCCTGTAGGAGATTCTTTCTTTCCCGCTTTTGGGCTTCCTGTAGAAGACCCGACTTTAGCCACTTCCGGGCTTCCTGTAGAAGGCCCTCTCTCTGTCTTCAGACTTCCTGTAGGAGGCTATTTCTCAATGACTTTCGGGCTTCCTGTAGAAGCCTTTGTTTTTGTTTTTGGGCTTCCTGTAGAAGCCTGTTTTTCAATGATTTTCGGGCTTCCTGTAGAAGCCCGTGTTTGTGTTTTCGGGCTTCCTGTAGAAGCCTGTTTTTGCTTTCCTGTAGACACAGGTGTCTCTAGCTCTGCTTGCTTGCCTGCCTGAGTTTTGCTTTTTGCTTTGGTTGCAAGGGCTGTTGGGGTACTTGGGCTGACGTGGACCACCTCAACTTTGTCCATTCTGCTCTTCATCCTCTTTTCCCTTGCTGACAGGATAGGTGTGCCACCTTTTCCTTTGTCCTCCTTCTGTACTGTTGTCGGGGTATCTTGGCCTTCTTCTCTCTGTCTCTCGGCCACTGCTTCTTGTTCCTCACTGCTGGAGGAACCCGTTTCTTCGATCAACATTTTAATGTCCCCATCTTTTGTCAAATTCTGGAAGGATTCCCATGAGAGGGGAACCTTATATGAATGCAATGCATCCTCCACAAGAAGCTTGATCAACCCATGGTGGGCTATCTGATCTGGTATTCCCTCTTTCAGCTTTGTAGCACACTCCATTAGAGACTGTAGGAGGTAATAAGGGATGCTCAGTTTTTGTTCTACAGGAAGGTCAGTTCGGTGCCTCAACTCAGTGAGCAGCCGAAAGTGATATACATACACGATGCTGAAACGACCTTCACAAGTAATATATTTCATGATTTGCAAACTGACTTCATTCCAAGGTGGCAACAGGCTCGTTCTTCGCACCCCATTTTTGTCCTTCGAGAATTCTTCCTCAGGTGGAAAGAATTCTTTCTTTGCCTGCTGACTCAGCTTTCTCTCCTCTTTATCCCACGGCAGACCCATAGGAAGTTCTGTGATCCGAATGATATGTTCTGGGGTGAGCTTGAGGCTTAGACCTCTGAAGTTCACTGTGGCCAGTGTCTGAGATTTAGGCTTCAGAGCCTGCAAGAATTCTTCGGCCACTTCATCATCGTAGCCTTGTAGCTTATCACAAAAAGGCATCCATTGTGCTCTGGTGAAGAGCTCTACCACTGCCGGGTTTCTCCTTAGTTTAGTTGAATCAGTGGGTTCCCGTCTTATAAACCCACCCGGCATGATGAACACGGTCGTTTTAATTAAAGGTGGCAAATGCAAAAGAGAATGGGTCTATTAAGACAGAGCATGCATATAATCCACAAAATTCAACACAGTCTACCTAAACTGACATCCTGTAGAACGACAGCATAGGTACATCAAACAACAATTTCACTAATATCTTTATGACCCGACTGTGGACGATGGTCTTGCCGCTTCTACTAACCAGTTGCATGAAGAGTTCAGGGTTACCTCTTTAATTGGCCACCTTTTTCGTGAGGCACCCGCTTTCCTGTAGATGACTGTGTTCCTGTAGACTGCGTTCCTGTAGACTGCGTTCCTGTAGAACTGCGTTCCTGTAGAAGCAGTGCGCAATTCTCGGGGAGGACTGTAGTTGGCCCGCGCTTGAGGTGTGCTTTACCAGCGTTCTGGTAGCCAACAGCTCGGCGTATCAAAGTGCAGAGGAGATCAGAATAGCCACCTGAGTTTGAAGTGTTGGATGATAAATGCATGCGCATGATCTAGCAGATTAGATTTTGAATCGGCGCAATCCATGGCGCGGGGGATGAGCTATCCCCGCCGGACCGTTGGGCGACGTCACCCATCATCCGCCTGCGTATTCACTTGCTGCCGCATCCATTCCCACATATTTGCCGCCGCCTTTTCCTGTTAAACTCATGCTCTGATGAGAGTGTTCTCACGTGCGTGCCGTTCATTCTCCTTGTCGTGGCCGCCACCCAAACATCCAATTACACTTTAACTAGCCGACGTGGCCAGTCGACTGGCCATACGGCCGCTCAACCATTCAATTTTATGCTTTGCAAACAATTTCAAAGTAAGATTCATGCGATTTGATGGAAGGAAGGGTTGAGACACTTACCTGTGTGGCTGCACACGATTTTTCCAGTTCTTGGACGATGGTGAGTGGATCTACCTGCTGCATGCGACTTACACAGACCCGAAGGCTCGTGGTTACAGGCTGCCAACGATGGAGTGGATGTTTTGCTTGCATGCGCCCGCGTTTCATTTCAGATGGCGGTGCTGTGAATGGTATCCACTCGAGCAGGTTGAACTGTTACAGGATTCCCGCGAGGTGTCTCGTAACAGTACTTTCTCCTTGGGTGCATGCTGCACAATGGAGGTTCTGGCTTTTCAATCACGATCCCGGAGCTCTTGATGCATGTGGTATGAGATCCCAACATTTGTTTAACTTTGAAAATGGCTTTTCCCACGAGAACTCATCGATCTTCTTTGTTTGTGCAGGGACTTGGTCGCATGTCGACAAGGATGGTGGAGCAAGGTGACAGCAATGTGCAAGGGTGCCAACAGAGGCTTGCATGCATCCATACCAATCCATAGTCGCTAAATCTTCTTTTAAGATGAATTCTGGCCGTCCAAAACTCCTACAGGAAGTTTCCTGTAGAACACAGAGCTTCCTGTAGAAAGTTCGGCCTTCCTGTAGACAATCCGTACTTTCCTGTAGAAAATCCGCGCCTTCCTGTAGAAAGACTGCATCTTCCTGTAGAAAGACAGCATCTTCCTGTAGAAGATTCAAACCATGATAAAATTGCACATTCCTTGAAAAAAAACATGGGTACTCTTGGAGGAGGTGCTGGTGAGGTTCCTTGACAGCATGATAAGGACCCTTGGCTATGAGTTGAAGGGCTTCCTCTCCTCCATAGAACATCTGCAACCTGCATGCAATTTTACCATATTTTGCTTATTGTTTTTTTCTTTTTCTTTTTTTTTGAAAGATAACAGGGGCACCTCAAAGAGGTTTTCACCCTTGCCATCTGCCCTGAGCACCTCAGAGAGGTTTTCACTCAAGGATCTTTTTCACCTTTTCTTTCTTTTTTTTTGAAAGACAATAGGGGCGCCTCAATGAGGTTTTCACCCCTACTACCTGCCTTGGGCGCCTCAGAGAGGTTTTCACCCAAGGATCTTTATTTATTTTTTATTTTTTTCATTTTTTCTTCAGGGTATGCCAAAAGCAGAGGCAGAACCCTTCTCTATGACCAATACAGATTTCTCCATAGTTTTGATGAACTCTTGTCTTGAGAGAGGTCTCCTGTAGATCTTCAAACGATGCCCATTGACAAGCATGGGAATGGCTTCCTCATCAATGGTTCGAATGAGGACAAATCCATTGTCATGGCATTTCTCCACTGCATATGGTCCTAGCCATCTGGTTCTCAGCTTCCCCTTGAAATCTTTGTATCTTGAGTCATACAGCAAAGCCCAATCTCCCGGCTGAAATTGCTTGTCATGGAGATGTTGGTCATGCCACACCTTTCTCTGAAGTTGAACCACTTCTGAGTGAAGGAGGGCCTGCATTCGGTGCTCATCCAGGCCATTCAGCTACAGCAGCCTTTCTTGTTGTGCATGGCTAAGATCTAGATCCAGCTGAGCTGCCATCCTCAAAGTGTTGTATTCAAACTCAATGGACAGCAAAGCTCTCTTCCCATAGACCAGCTCATACGGTGTGAAGCCGGTGGTGGTCTTCCAAGTGGTGTTGTAAGCCCATGTGGCTTCAACCAGGCGATCTGCCCAGTCCTTTCTGCTGCTGCTCACTACTTTAGTCAAGATCCCTTCTAATGCTCTATTGGCGACTTCCACCTGCCCATTTTCTTGAGGGTGATAAGGGGTGGAAGTCCTATGCTTGATCTTGTGATGAGCTAGGAGATCTTCAACCAGGTTGGAGGTGAACTGGCTCCCTTGATCGGTGACCAGCTCTCTTGGATAGCCAAACTTGTAGAAGATGTTTTCTCTTAGGAACTTGGCCACCTTTTCTTCTGTTGCTGCTTTGATTGCTTTGGTCTCTGCCCACTTTGTCAAATAGTCAGTACACACAATGATGTAAGTCCTTTGCCTCGAAGAGGGGTTGATTGGGCCCACAAAGTCCATGCCCCACTTCTCAAATGGCTCAAGAGTCACTTGAGGTTGGAGAGGCATCTCATCCCTTTGGGTTGGTTTCCCCATTCTTTGGCATTGGTCACACTGACTGACATATATTTTGACATATTGATGAAGTGTGGGCCAATAGTAGCTCGCCTGCAGGATCTTGAAGGCAGTTCTCTTTGCTGCAAAATGTCCTCCACAAGGCCCATCATGACAAGTGAGGAGGATATCAAAGACTTCCTCCTCCCTTACACAACGCCTTAAGATCTGATCGGGGCCAAGCTTGAACAGATTGCCCCCGATCCAAGTAAATGAGGCACTTTTTCTGATGATTCTGCTCTTCTCTCTGGAAGATAGGTGTGGAGGGAACTGTGCTGAAACAAGATAGTTTGCTATATCAGCAAACCATGGAGAGAGTACTAAAATAGCAAAAAGATGTTCATCTGGCATCTGGTCGTCCACTGTTCCATCCTCATCTGCAGACAAATCCAATCTAGATAAAAAGTCAGCAACAACATTTTCTCTACCTGGTTTGTCAACAATGGTCAAATCAAACTGCTGCAATAAAAGTAACCATCTAATAATACGAGCATTCACATATGGTTTATTCATTAAATATCTAATAGCAGCATGGTCAGTATGTACAAAGGTCTGGTAACCAGTAATATAATGTCGGAACTTGTTCAATGCATGGACCACAGCCAAGAATTCTTTCTTGGTTACAGTGTAATCCAACTCAGCTTTGGACAAGTTTTTGCTAACAAAGTAAATGGCATATGGAAGTTTCTGCTCAACTTGTCCTAAAGCTGCACCTTTGGCTTTGTTCGAGGCATCAATGTGGATGTGGAAAGGTAGGGCCCAGTTTGGACCTCTCAGGATTGGGGCTGACACCAACCTGTCCTTCAATTCGTTTAAAGCCCTCTGACAATCGTCAGTCCAATTAAACTCCACATCTTTTGCCAACAGGCCAAACAATGGCGAGGCTAGCTTGCTGAAATCTTTAATGAACCTCCGGTAGTATCCTGCTAATCCCAAGAAACTCCAGACATCCCTGACCTTTTGAGGAGGTGGAACCCTCTTGATGAGAGCAATTTTGTTAAGATCCACCTGCAATCCTTGGCAAGAAATGGTATGGCCTAGCACGGTCCCTTCAGTCATTAGGAATTCACATTTTTCAAGACTAAGGGACAAGTTCATCTCGGTGCATTTGGTTAGGACTTTTCCCAGGTTGGACAATGTTGGGTCCCTATAATACTAGTGATTACCCCATTACTATTGTAGTTATACCCCTTATTTATATTGATGTACCCATGTAGTGCCCATATTGTTACTATTGTGCCACATAGAAGCCCACTATTGTTATTGTTGTGCCCTACAATATTATTGTTATGTAGGCTTTGATTGTATTGGGACCACTTAGACTCCTATATATAGAAAGGAGGTATTTTCATTTGTATCATCCAAGAATTGTTCATTTATGTAATGTAAAGGAGGTTTCCCCCTCGAAGAGGCTGAATTCTAAGGCGTGGATCTCTCTTTTCTATCTTTTTGTGAGTTAGTTTCATAACATTTGGTATCAGAGCTTTGGATTCTAGGGTTTCGCTTCTCCAAACAGGTCATCGTGGAATTTTCGCTATAAATTTTTTTCTGTGACGTTTCAGAAGTCGCAAAAAAAACCCATTTGAGAAGAAATCACGCTGAACCTTGGGTCCAAATTTCAGATCTTTTCGCGTGATATTTGCGGAGATATGATCTGAGGAAGTTGGTCTTTTTGCAGACTCCTGAATTACATTCAAAACAGGTGACCTGAGGAAAATCGTCATAACTTTCTCTCTGAGGATCGGATTGAAATTTCGTAAGAAGGTACAGAAAGAGGACGGACTGTAGTTTCTTGTACGTGTGTTTCAGATTCAAAGGTTGAAACAGGGACTCGTGGCACGTCGTACAACTTCGCTCTACTGAACTAGTCTAAAAGCAAGTCACTGTGGGAGATTTCACATAACTCTTCCTTGGAGAATCCAATTTGGCTCAGACTTGTGGCATTGGAAAGAGGACACAGAAGGCTACTACAGGTAGCAATCTCAGAATTGGATGATTCGAAAGTACAGAGATACATCAGATTCAATATCAGGCTTCTATAAAGTAAAAAAAAAAGGTGTGTAGTTTTTTTTTAATTTTTGTGTAAGCTTGGTTTAACGGAATTCAAAGGGCATAGTAAAGCATTATTATCGGTAACTGATGCCCCGAGGAAAGAAAATGCAAACACCTAGTAAGGAACCTGAAAGCTCTAGCATGACTCATGAAGAAGAGGAAGAAATGCTACATGATATATCAAAATTACAAGAACAAGTGCAACAAATGTCACGCTCACAAAAGCTAACAGATGCTAAGATAAGTGGCGTGGAATCTAAGGTAAATGGCGTGGAATCTAAGATAAAGGGAATGGAAGCTAAGATGGAGGATTCGATGGAAAATTTGAAGATAGATTTGAATACAAACATGGAAGAATTGAAGAAGTTGCTACAAGAAAGGGTCACTAATGGTGAAAAGGTAGTAAAGGAAACTCATGATGAGAACAAAAGAAATGTTAATCATGATTCCATAGACTCTAATGTTGGATCAAAGACTCACCATGTTCCAAAAATCGATATGAGGAAGTTTGATGGCAAGGATCCCGCCACATGGATATTACAGATGGAGCAATTCTTTGATCTCAATAATGTGCAAAACACACAAAAGGTACGTATGGCAACTTTATATTTGGAACCAAATCAGTTTGTATGGTATCAATGGCTTTGTTCTCGTAAACCATTTATCACTTGGGCAATTTTTACGGAAGAATTGATAGCACATTATGAGGATACAAAAAGCAACACTTTTTTTAGCCAATTGATAAGTCTCAAACAAAAGGGTTCAATAATGGAGCACATTGAGGAGTTCCAAAAATTGAACATAAGGGTAAAAGATATTCCAGAGGAGCATAGGATTGATGTGTTCATAGGGTCTTTAAAGGATAATATCCAACATGATGTGCGCCTTTGGGAACCTGATTCATTAGAGAAGGCATTCAGGTTAGCAAGAAAAATGGAAAGCAAAATTATGGCAACTAGGAAGCATACCATTCACAACTATAAAGACGGAAGTGTTGTTGCCCATAGTCTTCCACAACCTACAAGGTTGACACCACAACAATTGGAAGAAAAAAGAGCAAAAGGGCTTTGTTACAATTGTGATAGCAAATACACAAAAGGTCATAAGTGTGCTGAGAAGAAATTATTCTACATAGATTGTGAAGAGGAAGAAGAAAAGGAGCAAGAAAGGTCAAAAGAAGAGGATATATTCCAGGAACAAAGCCTAGATGAAGAACAAATAAATCCGACCATATCTTGTAATGCATTGGCGGGAATTACCACTCCTCAAACCATCAAGATAGAAGGACAAATCAAGAAGAAAAAGGTAATAGTGTTGATTGATTCAGGAAGCACCCACAATTTTATTCATTGTAGGGTAGCAAAAGAATTGAATTGCTTCCTATATCCAGCACCAGAGTGTCAAGTGATGATTGCAAATGGAGGAACAATAAATTGTTCTGGAAAGTGCCATAATATCAAGCTATCCATGGGAGAATATGTATTGACTAGCCCAATGCTTTCCATTCCAATGGGAGGTGCTGATGTTGTACTAGGAGTCCAATGGCTACAATCCTTGGGTACAATAGCTTTTAATTTTCAAGAACTTTTCATGAAATTTTCTGTGGAAGGAAAGGAAGTTGAATTAAGGGGTATTGCAGGGAAACCAGGAAAGATAATCAGCTCTAATGGAATGACAAAGCTTCTAAAAAAGGAGCAAAGAGGTGTAATTGCACAATTATGTTCGCTAGATGTTTCCACATTGGAATCATCTATTTCTCCAGATCTCCAAAAAGTCTTGGACAATCATTCCAAGGTATTTGAGACTCCCAAAGGTCTCCCACCTATGCGTGATCATGATCATGCTATTCATCTGATTCCAGGAAGTGTTCCTCCAAACATCAGGCCGTACAGATATCCATATGTCCAAAAAAGTGAAATTGAACGTATGGTTGCAGAAATGCTAGAGGCTGGTATAATTCAACCGAGTCAAAGTTCTTTCTCAGCTCCAGTAGTATTGGTGCACAAGAAGGATGGATCATGGCGCATGTGTCCAGATTATAGGGAGCTCAACAAGCTCACTATTAAAGATAAGTTCCCCATTCCTGTTATTGATGAATTACTGGATGAATTGCATGGATCAATTTACTTCACCAAGTTGGATCTTCGTTCGGGATATCATCAAATCAGAATGAAGATTGAAGACATTCGGAAAACAGCATTTAGAACTCATGAGGGTCATTATGAATTTTTGGTCATGCCTTTTGGCCTTACCAATGCACCTTCAACATTTCAAGGTTTGATGAATTCAATTTTCAAACCATTCCTTAGAAAATTTGTGTTAGTATTTTTTGATGATATACTAATCTACAGCAAGTCTTGGAAGGATCATGTTGAACATGTTGACAGGGTGCTACAACTATTGGAGGAGAAACAATTATATGCAAAAAGATCCAAATGTTTCTTTGGAGTCCAGGAGGTGGAATATTTGGGTCATATTGTATCTCATGAAGGAGTTAAGGTAGACCCTAGCAAAATTAAAGCCATTAAGGAATGGAAAATCCCCACATCCATAAAGCATCTGCGAGGATTTCTTGGGTTGACAGGGTATTATCGCAAGTTTGTTAAGAATTATGGGAGAATAGCAGCACCTCTAACAACATTATTGAAGAAAGATGCATTTTCATGGACTCCGGAAGCAACAAAGGCCTTTGAACATCTTAAAGAGGCAATGTGCCAAGCACCGGTCTTAGCTACACCGGACTTCACAAAAACCTTTATTGTGGAATGTGATGCTTCAGGAAATGGAATTGGTGCTGTTCTAATGCAAGATGAAAGACCCATTGCTTTTGAAAGTCGTCCAATCAAGGGAAAGTTTTTAAGCAAAGCTATTTATGAGAAGGAAATGTTGGCAATACTCCATGCACTTAAGAAATGGCGACCCTACCTAATGGGAAGACACTTCAAGGTAAAAACAGATCATGATAGCCTTAAATACTTTTTAGAACAAAGATTATCCTCTGAAGAGCAACAAAAGTGGGTCACAAAGATGTTGGGTTATGACTTTGAAATCATCTACAAAAAGGGAAGCAAAATGTGGTGGCAGATGCACTCTCAAGAAAGGATGAGGATGTGGAAGCATTGTTGTGCATATTTCTATTATCCAACCAGATTGGATAAATGAAGCAAGGGAGGAATGGAAGAATGACGAAGAAGTGTGGGCACTTATTCGAAAGCTACAACAAGATTCCAGTACGTCTGATACATTTAGCTGGAAAAATGATTCGTTATGGTACAAAGATCGCTTATACCTCTGTAAGAATTCCCAGCTAAAACAAAAGATTCTTATGGAATTGCACACTTCTCCCTTAGGAGGGCACTCAGGATTTTTAAAAACTTACCACAGGGTTAAGAAGGAATTTTTTTGGGATGGCCTTAAATCAGATATTCAAAAGTTTGTGGCAGAATGTTTGGTTTGCCAGCAAAATAAAGTTGAAACAATTAAGACACCGGGTCTATTACAACCTTTATCCATTCCAAGCCAACGTTGGGAGGAGGTTTCAATGGATTTTATCACAGGTTTACCCAAGTCTGAGGGAAAGAGTGTCATCATGGTGGTAGTTGACAGACTTACCAAGTATGCACACTTTTGTGCATTATCACATCCATTTAAAGCCAGTACAGTTTCTACTGCATTTATGGAAACAATTCAAAAGCTACATGGAAACCCAAAGATTATTGTAAGTGACAGAGATCCCATTTTCACTGGAAATTTTTGGACAGAATTATTTTCTTGTCTTGGTACTCAGTTAGCTCATAGCTCATCTTATCATCCTCAATCTGATGGGCAAACTGAGATAGTAAACAAATGTTTGGAAGGATATCTTCGTTGCTTTGTATCTGATAAACAGACACAATGGGTCAAATGGTTGCCTCTGGCTGAATGGTGGTATAACACTTCCTTTCATACAGCAACAAAAATGACCCCATTTATGGCACTTTATGGGTATCAACCACCATCCATCACATCATATTTAAGAGAAAATTCTAAGGTTCAGGCAGTGGAACATCACATCGAACATCAACAACAAGTCCTCCAACTCTTAAAGGATAACCTTGTGTTGGCACAGAATAGAATGAAACAACAGGCAGATCAACATCGCAGTGAAAGAAGTTTTGATGTAGGTGATTGGGTATTCCTACGGCTACAACCATATAAGCAAATGTCCCTCAAGCAAGCTAAGAAGGATAATAAATTATCACCAAAGTATTATGGTCCGTACAAGGTGTTGCAAAAGATTGGTACTATGGCATACAAATTGGAGCTTCCTGCAGCTTCTCGATTGCACCCAGTTTTCCATGTTTCATGTTTAAAGAAGGTTATAGGCGACAAGCTCCCAGTTCAAACAATATTGCCAGAACTTGACGAGGAAGGAAAAATTATATTGGAACCGGAAGCAGTTATAGAAACAAGAACTCGACAGCTACGAAATCGATCAATTTCAGAGTACCTTATCAAGTGGAAGAACTTATCCGCTGAAGATTCCACATGGGAGGATGAGAATTTTATGCAGAAGTATCCTGAACTACTCAAGCGTTGAGGACAACACTTTTTTGAAGGAGAGGGGCATGTTGGGTCCCTATAATACTAGTGATTACCCCATTACTATTGTAGTTATACCCCTTATTTATATTGATGTACCCATGTAGTGCCCATATTGTTACTATTGTGCCACATAGAAGCCCACTATTGTTATTTTTGTGCCCTACAATATTATTGTTATGTAGGCTTTGATTGTATTGGGACCACTTAGACTCCTATATATAGAAAGGAGGTATTTTCATTTGTATCATCCAAGAATTGTTCATTTATGTAATGTAAAGGAGGTTGCCCCCTCGAAGAGGCTGAATTCTAAGGCGTGGATCTCTCTTTTCTATCTTTTTGTGAGCTAGTTTCATAACAGACAATGCTTCCTGGAAGTTGGCCCCATAAGGAGTAAAGTCATCCATATAGATTTCTACTGCATCATGGACCAGCTCCGAGAAGATGCTCAGAACAGCTCTCTGAAAGGTAGCAGGAGCATTGCATAGCCCAAAGGGAAGGACTCGATAGGCAAAGGTACCCCAAGGACAAGTGAAGGTGGTCTTATCTTGGTCTTCCAGGCTGATTTGGATTTGGTTGTACCCGCTAAACCCATCCAGGAAAGATTAAGCTTCTTTCCCGCCAGTCCATCCAACACTTGATCTATGAAAGGTAGAGGGAAATGGTCCTTCTTGGTAGCTTTGTTCAGTTCTCGGTAGTCCACACAGATCCTCCATTTCCCATTCTTCTTGGGAACCAACACTAGAGGGGACACCCATTCACTATCTGAGATGGGGTAGATGAATCCAACATCCAACAGTTTTTGCAATTCTTCCTTGACAATGTCCTTAAGGGCTGGATTCATTCTCCTCTGAGGTTTCCTAACTGGTTTACAGTCCTCTTTGATGTATATATGATGGGTACAGACCGAAGGATGGACTCCTTTCATCTCCTTATAGCTCCAGGCAAAAGCATCTAGGTGGTTGGCCAACAGACTACACAGCTCCTTTTCCTGGGAAGGAGATAGGGAGGAGCTGATCTTCAATGCTTTCTCAGGGCCGAACTCCACATTCTTGACTCTGGGAGTAACAGGGTTGGTTGTACAAAGATCCACTAGGGTGCTAGCTTGGGCATCCTCCACCAATTTCTCTAAGGGTAATGCACTAGAAGGTGGATTCTGGATCAAGGTCTCAATCAAGTCATCCTCGGTTGGCGGGTCTCTTCTAGTGGTATCTAAGGTGCACAGAGGTGCTGAGTACACCTCATCTTCCTCTCCTTCTTCCAACCAGAGTGGTAAGTCATGCTCTAAGGAGGGTTGGGTAGGAGGGTATAGGACTAGCTGCTTGGACATGGGACCATTTTTGATGGTCATGTTTCCTGCACGACAACTTATGTAAGCATCTGCAGTAGCTAACCAAGGCCTTCCCAAAATGAGAGGATATCCAGTAAGCTTGGCCTTTGGTTGCAGAACCAGGAAGTCTGCAGGGTATTCCCAAGAGTCAATAGAGACCAAGACATCCTCCACAATCCCTTCGGGAGTCACGGTGGAGCGATCTGCTAATTGTAGTACTGTCGAGGTCTTCCTCAAGGAACCCTGAAGATTAAGCTTAAGCATGGTATCCCTGGTCATCACATTAATGGCAGCCCCCAGATCGATCAAGGTGTGAGGTATAATGGTGCCATTGATGTGAACATCTACTACAGGACTTCCAAGATCTAGGTACTTTGGGCAGATGACTTGCCCTAACATGAGGTCAGACAGTTGTCCTATGACATTGATAGTTGAGGCATCTTTCTTCCGTCTGCCTGGGTGTTTGAAACACTTCTCCTTAACTAGTTTGTTGTATATTGGCACATCCTTGATGGCTTGGAGAAGTGGTATTTTTACACACAACTGCTTGAGCTCACCCAGAAGCTCATCCTCCTCTGGGTTGGGTTGTGTGGTGGCTGTTAGTCTCTCAGGAAAGGGTGGAATAGCCTTTGGTTCACTTTCCTTTTTATCTTCCTCATCCTCTGGGGGAGGAGGTTGGCGATCTGGTAGAGTCTTTCCAGATCGAAGATTGATCTCCTGGATCTCCACAGCATAGGTAGGGCATGAGGTTTCCCCAGTGTATACCTGCTGGGCCTGTCTATTGTTGGGGTTTGGGTTCGGTTGAGCAGGCATTTTAGGTTGCCTTGGAGGAGCAGGAGGTAATGGCTGAGGTTGAACTGGTGGTGGAGGCAAGATGGCAGGAGGAGTGTTGTATTGGGGCCTCCACCCCGACTGAGGTGCATTCCATTGAGGCTGTGGCTGGGCATGTGAGTGATATGAGTGAGAAGTAGGTTGAGTGGGGTAATGAGGTGGATAAGACCATGGAGGAGGCATGGACCATGAAGGATGAGCAGGGGGACCCTAGGAAGGCATAGGAGTCGATTGGTTGGGGCTATAATAAGCTTGAGATGCCCCTTGCATCCCCTGCTTATAAGGTCTAGATCCCTGTGGCCTCCTTTGGTTGAGGTAATAGAGAGGCTCTGTGGGAGCTTCTGTCCCTTGGTAAATGGCTTTAAACCCAGGTAAGGTTGGACACTGATTTGTGGGATGGTCCTCCTCACAAACGAAACACACTTCAACCGAATGCAATGGACATTCGTTCTTAGGGTGCCTCCTTGTGCACCTAGGGCAGAAGACAGCCAAGGCTCTCTCAGCCTGTTCTTTCTTTTACTGAATCCTGAATGTGTCCAGCTCACTCTTAAGATCTTCTAATTGATTTGCAAGCTCATGTTTGGAGAAAGGGACACTAGTTGAGAGGTGGTTTCCTCTACCTCGTTTCCGAGCTGCCCTGGAGTGGTTTCTAAACACAGTCTTGATGTCCTCATAAGGCAGTTGGTAAATGTACCCCCCAGCTAACATGTGAAGGGTATCTAAGAGGTCTTCAGGGACTCCTCGGAATAGGACCAACTTGAGGGATTCAGGGTCAAGTGTGCACCTGGCCCGCTTATAGCTTAGTTGGAACCTCTCCTCATAATCCTCTAAGGACTCATCATTTCCCATGGACATCCGAAAGATTTCCCCCTTTGTTTCCTTGGACCTACAGTAATCCCGGTACTTGGTGTTGAAAGCTTGCTGCATCTGAGCCCAAGTGGTGATACTATTCCCAGGTAAGCCCATGAACCAGCGTAGTGCTGCATCCTTAAGAGTGGAAGGGAAAAGTTTCAACTTTTGCTCATCTTCAGTATAGTCATAGGTTCTACAAAGGACAACAAACTCAAACAGGAAGGTATCTGGATCTTCAGTGGTCAGCCCATGGAAGTGAGGTAAGGCGGAGGGGCTAATGTTTTTCATTTTCATCTCTCCATTGGTCTCTCGAATGGGGAAAGCACATTCTATTCTCTCATATTCTCTTCTATTGTCAGCCATAGCTCTAGATGGAGTGGTCTCTAACTCTTCTTCGACTATAGGGTCTTTGGATATCTCAGGATGTTCACCTATAGGTTCTTCTGGGTCACTGTCACCAAAGAAGAGAGAAGGGTGACTTAGTGATGTGGTGGGGGTGTTTGGTAGGAATTTGCCTGATCTATCTCGGTTCCTACGAGGCATGAAATGGAAAAGACTTTCTTTTTCTTTTGATTGCTTTTTCTTTTCTTTTCTTTTGGTACCTGCAAAATTGAAACAGATTGATCTACAACTAACTATGAAAGATGCGAAATTAAACTGAAAGCAGGAAAGAACTAATCTACGTTGCTCAAAGGAAATTGCAAGAATGGAAATGCTAGTCTACGCTTGCAGAAAGGAAATATTAATCTATGAAAGCAGGAAATACTAATCTATGAAAGCAGGAAATGCTAATCTATGAAAGCAGGAAATGCTAATCTATGAAAGCAGGAAATGCTATGCTACTTTTTCAGAATGGAAATGAAGTAAACTACTTAGCAGAAAGCAAGAGTAAGGAAGTAGAAGAAAAGCAAAAATTACTAATACTCTGACGCTTCCCCGGAAACGGCGCCAAAAATATGGTGGGCTCCAGTATTGTAGCAATAACGCTACAACTCCTGGAGCTTCCTATCTCTAATTTTATCAACCCGGTAGTTCGTACAAACTTGGAAGCGACGGTGCTGTATGCACAAGTACTAGCTCTTGTCGCAGCCGTCACTTGGTCAGCTGGCACAAGTCCACTAGGGCTCAAGCCAACTTATATAGGCTCACAGAAGAAGCTTTATGAATGATGGACGAAAGCTAACTCAAAGGAGACTAGTCTGATTTGCAGAAAGAAACTTAAAGCCAATAAAGCATGAAAACCCTAGTAAACCCTAATTTGACTAGCTAGACCCTTACAATGCAAAACTGTGAATGAAACTACTACCACTAATGCCATTACTTGCAGTGAACTGAAATACATGCATCTAAGCTACTTGCATCTGGAAAGTCATGTTTTTGTACTTTTTCATTAAGTGGTTGGATTTATTGTGATGATGCTTTTGATTAGGGTTTGGTTGTGCAGGAGCGGTTGGAATGGAAGGAAAGCATGGGCAAGGTCAGGGTGGCTAAGGGAGGTCCCAGAGGGTCTCCAGCATCATTCCACAGAAGCCTACCACGTTCGGATGCTCAGCAACCGAGTTTGCAGGTTTCTACAGGAAGTCTGCAGGGGATCCTACAGGAAACTCAGGGGTTTCTACAGGAAGTCTGTGCAATTCTACAGGATGTTTGGCCGTGGAAGTTTTGGGAGATGGTGAAGTGTTGGAGTGGTGTGGGAGGATAGGTGAGATGGAGATGGAGCTGGTGATGGCTCAGGAGTAGAGAAATCAGATGGAAGGACGAGTGCATGCAGTGGTTTGATGGTTGGAAGGATGGGATCAACGAAAGTTGAAGTAAATGGAGCTAAGTGAATAATGGATGAGTTGGAGGGTAAATGAGTTTGGACAGAGGCTGAGTAGATGGATTGAGGGGAGATCAAGAAGAAGAAGAAGAAGGTGGAATGATGAGGAGCAGCGTAAATGAAACAAATGACTTATGCACCCAAAAACGAGAAATTCATTAACCTATGATAACTGTGCTATGAAACCTATGAACAGCAATGGAAAACCAAGAAATGAAACTCGTGCATGGAAGTGAAATGTAGAAGTAAGGTTCAATGTCAACAGTGCATGGATGGATCTTCAACGAAAATGTCTATGTTGCAGCTTGAATGGAAATGAGAAGAACTGTGTTTCTTTTTGGTGGTTGGTTATGGGCTGCACCCCAATCCCTAAGAGAGATGGCAGTGAGCCTTAACAACCTTTTGCTGGAGCTCCAATAATTTATAACTATCCTCCTATCGAATCTAAGTAACTGAAACAAATTCACCATAAACTAATCCTATCTAAGCTCATGAAAAAGACTAAATTAACAAACTGTAAATTCGAATTGCATGTGAAAGTAAAAACTCAAAGTGCTGGAACGAAATGCAAACACATTACAACACCGAGGAGATCTATTGCTCTCAGGTTGGACCCTAACCTGAGAGCTATATCTCCCTTAGAAACTCAGAATGAGATCAAAATCTGCCTGCCTTTATTCATAAACGAAAGTCTGATGACATGCCAAAATTGGCTTACAAAACCGAGCTGTAGCTCGTACTTCCAAATTACAAGAGCAATACAAAAGTTCAAAAAGCTTCTATCCAAGGCTACGGCCTCAGTATTTATGCAAAATGATCATCCAATAGGTGTCCTTGATTTTAGGAGCTCGGCTGTCCAACTGAAGTTTAAACTGCTGATCCTGTAGGACAGTCATAACTGCTGTTCCTGTAGAACAGTTATAACTGCTGTTCCTTTAGAACAGTTGGCTGCTTCTAAGCTCGGTGGGGAGATGGATTGGAGCTCGGAGCTATGGTGGGAATCATGAGGAAGGTCCCCAAGACCGTGGAAATCCTCTCCTAAAAACCAACAGTGCCACCTCATTGTCTCCTTGTCCCCTTTCTCGTGGTCTTTTCTCCCTTTTAATGTCAAAAACCTGAAAGCATCATGCATTAGTCACGTAGATAAAATGCCTACCCTTCTTCCTACAAACAACACGAATAAACCAAGAAATGAATGCATAAGCAATAAAAAATGAATGGTTTGAGCAGAGCAAGTAGGCCAAATGAGCCCAAATTGTACCAAAAATTGGGGCTCATCAGTTTGGTTGAGATATTTGCTCAAATATAGTGTCCAAGATAGACATACTATCTTGAGACAAACTTCCTCATGTATTTATTTGTACTATTATCATTATTTGTACATTGCATTATGAGAGGAATACAATAAAGCTGAGGCCTTTTCCACCATTTCTATGTCTCTGGTATTTTTCATGCGTGTTAATTTTGTTTAATATTCTACACTAATCCCAAAAATTAGACAAGAATGAAACTTTTGATGATTTTAGACCCATATCACTATGTAATTGCATCTACAAAATCATTGCAAAAATGATTACATGTAGGTTCAAAAGTCACTAAGCTAATTCCATGTCCTTAGAACAATTTGGCATCCTTCCTGGGAAACAAATCCATTACGAAATATGAGTAGCCCAAGAAGAAATTTATAACTTCAAACCAAGAAATTACAAACAATGTTAGTGAGTTTGTATTTCCAAGGCACATGATATAACAATTTGGCTTTATTTAGGGCTACTCATCCATATAGGGTTCAATGTGCACTTGGTTAACTAATGAATTGCCTTTCCTCAATATCTTTGCAATTCTAATTAATGGCTCAGCTTATTCTTCTATTATGTGTTATGAAACTAGCTCACAAAAAGATAGAAAAGATAGTTGAATGCCTTAGAATTCAGCCTCTTTGAGGGGGCAACCTCCTTTACGTTACACAAATGAACAATTCTTGGATTCTACAAATGACAAAACCTCCTTTCTATATATAGGAGTCTAAGGGGTAACAATATAACCAAGCCGACCTAACAATAATAATATAAATGCACAAAAATAACAATAGAGGGATTCTATGGGGCATAGTAATAACAATAGGGGCACAAAAATATTAATAAGGGATACAACTACAATAGTAATGGGGGAATCACTAGTATTATAAGGATCTAACATCCCCCTCTCCTTCAAAAAAGTGTTGTCCTCAATGCTTGAGTAGTTCTAGATGCTTCTGTATAAAATTCTCATCCTCTCATGTGGAATCTTCAGCAGATAAGTTCTTCCACTTGATGAGATACTCTGAAATGGATCGATTTCATAGCTGTCGAGTTCTTTTTTCTATGACTGCTTCCGGTTCCAATATAATTTTTCCTTCCTCATCAAGTTCTGGCAATATTGTTTGAACTGGGATCTTGTCACCTATAACCTTCTTTAAACATGAAACATGGAAAACTGGGTGCACTCGAGAAGCTGCAGGAAGCTCCAATTTGTATGCCATAGTACCAATCTTTTGCAACACCTTGTACGGACCATAATACTTTGGTGACAATTTATTATCCTTCTTAGCTTGCTTATGGGACATTTGTTTATATGGTTGTAGCCATAAGAATACCCAGTCACCTACATCAAAACTTCTTTCGCTGCGATGTTGATCTCCCTTTTGTTTCATTCTATTATGTGCCAACACGAGGTTATCCTTTAAGAGTTGGAGAACTTGTTGTTGATCCTCGATGTGATGTTCCACTGCTTGAACCTTAGAATTTTCTCTTAAATATGATGTGATGGATGGTGGCTAATATCCATAAAGTGCCATAAATGGGGTCATTTTTGTTACAATATAGAAGGAAGTGTTATACCACCATTCAACCAGAGGCAACCATTTGACCCATTGTGTCTGTTTAGCAGATACAAAGCAATGAAGATATCCTTCCAAACATTTGTTTACTATCTTAGTTTTCCCATCAAATTGAGGATGATATGATGAGCTATGAGCTAACTGAGTAACAAGACAAGAAAATAATTTTGTCCAAAGATTTCCAGTAAAAATGGGATCTCTTTCACTTACAATAATCTTTGGGTTTCCATGTAGCTTTTGAATTGTTTCCATAAATGTCGTAGAAATTGTACTGGCTTTAAATGGATGTGATAATGCACAAAAGTGTGCATAGTTGGTAAGTCTGCCAACTACCACCATTATGACACTCTTTCCCTCAGACTTGGGTAAACCTGTGATAAAATCCATTAAAACCTCCTCCCAACGTTGGCTTGGAATGGATAAAGGTTGTAATAGACCCGGTGTCTTAATTGTTTTAGCATTATTTTGTTGGCATACCAAACATTCTGCCACAAACTTTTGAATATCTGATCTAAAGCCATACCAAAAAAATTCCTTCTTAACCCTGTGGTAAGTTTTTAAAAATCCTGAGTGCCCTCCTAAAGGAGAAGCATGCAATTCCAGAAGTATATTTTGTTTGAGTTGGGAATTCTTACAGAGGTATAAATGATCTTTGTACCATAACGAATCATTTTTCCAGCTAAATGTATCAGATGTACTGGAATCTTGTTGTAACTTTCGAATAAGTTCCCACACTTCTTCGTCATTCTTCCATTCCTCCCTTTCTTCGTTTATCCAATCTGGTTGGATAATAGAAATGGCACACAAAAATGCTTCCACATCCTCATCCTTTCTTGAGAGTGCATCTGCCACAACATTTTGCTTCCCTTTTTTGTATATGATTTCAAAGTCATAATCCAACATCTTGGTGACCCATTTTTGTTGTTCTTCAGAGGATAATATTTGTTCTAAAAAGTATTTAAGGCTATCATGATCCGTTTTTACCTTGAAGTGTCTTCCCATTAGGTAGGGTCTCCATTTCTTAAGTGCATGTAGTATTGCCAATATTTCCTTCTCATAAATAGCTTTGTGTAAATACTTTCCCTTGATTGGACGACTTTAGAAAGTAATGGGTCTTTCATCTTGCATTAAAACAACACCAATTCCATTTCCAGAAGCATCACATTCCACAATAAAGGTTTTTGTGAAGTTTGGTGTAGCTAGGACTGGTGCTTGGCACATTACCTCTTTAAGATGTTCGAAGGCCTTTGTTGCTTCTGGAGTCCATGAAAATGCATCTTTCTTCAACAATGTTGTTAGAGGTGCTGCTATTTTCCCATAATTCTTAACAAACTTGCGATAATACCCTGTCAACCCGAGAAATCCTCGCAAATTCTTTATGGATGTGGGGATTTCCCATTCCTTAATGGCTTTAATTTTGCTAGGGTCTACCTTAACTCCTTCATGAGATACAATATAACCCAGATATTCCACCTCTTGTACTCCAAAGAAACATTTGGATCCTTTTGCATATAATTGTTTCTCCTCCAATAGTTGTAGCACCCTGTCAATGTGTTCAACATGATCCTTCCAAGATTTTCTGTAGATTAGTATATCATCAAAAAATACTAACACAAATTTTCTAAGGAAGGGTTTGAAAATGGAATTCATCAAACCTTGAAATGTAGAAGGTGCATTGGTAAGGTCAAAAGGCATGACCAAAAACTCATAGTGACTATCATGAGTTCTAAATGCTGTTTTCGGAATGTCTTGAGTCTTCATTCTGATTTGATGATATCCTGAATGAAGATCTAACTTGGTGAAGTAAATTGATCCATGCAATTGATCCAATAATTCATCAATGACAGGAATGAGAAACTTATCTTTAATAGTGAGCTTGTTGAGCTCCTTATAATCCAGACACATGCGCCATGATCCATCCTTCTTGTGCACCAATACTACTAGAGCAGAGAAAGAACTTTGGCTAGGTTGAATTATACCAGCCTCAAGCATTTCTACAACCATACGTTCAATTTCACTCTTTTGGGCATAGGGATATCTGTATGGCCTGATGTTTGGAGGAACACTTCCTGGAATCAAATGAATAGCATGATCATGATCACGAATAGGTGGGAGACCTTTGGGAGTCTCAAATACCTTGGAATGATTGTCCAAGACTTTCTGGAGATCTGGAGAAATAGATGATTTCGATGTGGAAACATCTAGCGAACATAATTGTGCAATTACACCTCGTTGTTCCTTTTTTAGAAGCTTTTTCATACCGTTAGAGCTTATTATCTTTCCCGGTTTCCCTACAATACCCCTTAATTCAACTTCCTTTCCTTCGGCATAAAATTTCATGAAAAATTCTTGAAAGTTAAAAGCTATTTTACCCAAGGATTATAGCCATTGGACTTCTAGTACAACATTAGCAACTTCCATTGGAATGGAAAGCATTGGGCTATTCAATACATATTCTCCCATGGATAGCTTGATATTATGGCACTTTCTAGAGCAATTTATCATTCCTCCATTTGCAACCATCACTTGACACTCTGGTGCTGGATATAAGAAGCAATTCAATTCTTTTGCTATCTTACAATGAATAAAATTGTGGGTACTTCCTGAATCAATCAACACTATTACCTTTCTCTTCTTGATATGTCCTTCTATCTTGATGGTTTGAGGAGTTGTAATTCCAGCCAATGCATTACAAGATATGGTCGGATTCATTTCTTCTTTATCTAGGCTTTGTTCCTAGAGTATATCCTCTTCTTTTGACCTTTCTTGTTCCTTTTCTTCTTCCTCTTCACAATCTATGTAGAATAATTTCTTCTCAGCACACTTATGACCTTTAGTGTATTTGCTATCACAATTGTAGCAAAGCCCTTTTGCTCTTTTTTCTTCCAATTTTTGTGGTGTCAAACTTATAGGTTGTGGAAGGCTAGGGGCAACAACACTTCCATCTTTATAGTTGTGAGTGGTAGGCTTCCTGGTTTCCATAATTTTGCTTTCCATTTTTCTTGCTAACCTGAATGCCTTCTCTAATGAATCAAGTTCCCAAAGGCGAACATCATGTTGGATATTATCCTTTAAAGTGCCTATCATCACATCAATCCTATGCTCCTATGGAATATTTTTTACCCTTATGTTCAATTTTTGGAACTCCTCAATGTGCTCCATCATTTAACCCTTTTGTTTGAGACTTATCAATTGGCTAAAAAAAGTGTTGCTTTTTGTATCCTCATAATGTATTGTCATTTCTTCTGTAAAAATTGCCCAAGTGATAATTTGTTTACGAGAGCAAAGCCATTGATACCATACAAACTGATTTGGTTCCAAATACAAAGTTGCAATATGTACCTTTTGTGTGTTTTGCACTTTATTGAGATCGAAAAATTGCTCCATCTGTAGTATCCATGTTGCGGGATCCTTGCCATCAAACTTCCTCATATCGATTTTTGGAATATGGCGGGTCTTCGATCCAATATTAGAGTCTATGAAATCATGATTAACATTTCTTTTGTTCTCATCATGAGTTTCTTTTACTACCCTTTCACCATTAGTGACCATTTCTTGTAGCAACTTATTCAAATTTATCTTCAATTCTTCCATCTTATCATCCATGCCATCCATTTTAGCGTCCATGCCATTCATCTTAGCTTCCATGCCATCCATCTTAGCTTCTACACCTTTCTTTAAACAATCCATCTTAGCTTCTACGCCTTTCTTTAAACCATCCATCTTAGCTTCTACATCTTTCTTTAAACCATCCATCTTAGATTCTGTTACTTTTTGTGCAAGTGACATTTGTTGCACTTGGTCTCGTAATTTTGATATATCATGTTGCATTTCTTCCTCTTCTTCATGAGTCATGCTAGAACTTTCAGGTTGCTTACTAGGTGTTTGCATTTTCTTTCCTCGGGGCATTAATTACCAATAATAATGCTTTACTATGCCCTTTGAATTCCTTCAAACTAATTTTTCAAACCAAGCTTATGCAAAAAAAAAAAAAAAATAACTACACTCCTTTTTTGACTTTGTAGGAGCTCAATATTGAATTTGATGTATCTCTGTAATTTCGAATCATCCATTTCTAAAATTGTGACCTACAGTAGCGCTCTGTGTCCTATTTCCAATGCCACAAGTCTGATTGAATTCGGATTCTCCAACGCAGAGTTATGCACAATCTCCCAAGATGACCTGATTATAGACCTTTCCAGAAGTGAACTTGTATGAAGTGCCACGTGTCATTTTTTGACCTTAGTATCTAAAAAATATATACAAGAAACTACAGTCTGTCCTCTTTCTGCAACTTCTTACGAAATTTCAATCTGATGCTCAAAACAAAATTTATGACGATTTTCCCAAGGTCACCTATTTGGAATGTAATTCAGGAATCTGCAGAAAGGCCAACTTCCTCAGATACTATCTCCGCAAATATAGGCGAAAATATATGAAATTCAGGCCTGAGGTTTAGCGCGATTTCATCTCAAATGGGTTTTTTGTTTTGCTTCTAAAATGTTGCAGAAAAAAATTATAGAGAAAATGCCACGATGACCTATTTGGAGCAGTGAAACCCTAGAATCCAAAGCTCTGATACCAAATGTTATGAAACTAGCTCACAAAAAGATAGAAAAGAATGCCTTAGAATTTAGCCTCTTCGAGGGGGCAACCACCTTTACATTACACAAATGAACAATTCTTGGATTCTACAAATGACAAAACCTCCTTTCTATATATAGTAGTCTAAGGAGTCATAATATAACCAAGCCGACCTAACAATAATAATATAAAGGCACAAAAATAACAATAAAGGGATTCTATAGGGTACAGTAATAACAATATGGGGACAATAGGGGCACAAAAATATTAATAAGGGATACAACTACAATAGTAATGGGGGCATCACTAGTATTATAAGGACCTAACATCATGCCTACACGAGACCATGCGTAGGTATGACTAATGGATCCTCTACTATTTTTTACTGTAGAGTAGGTGCTCTCAACAGAGCTATAACATAGTAAAAAAGAAATATAAGCTTGACAACTATAAAAATAGGAAGAGCCCTAAACCTAACATATTTATTGTTTGTTGATTATGTTTTTTTTTTGGGTGATAGGACCAAGGTAGATGCAATTAAGTTGAAGGAACCTACCCTTGAAGAACCGAAATTCATACCTTAAAAACTACCAACAATTGAGGAGCTACAAGAATCAACACCATCTTTTATTTGAATCTAAATAGTCTTGTTGAATTAAGGCTTCTGTGATCCATAACAGGTTTATGAGAAGAGTCTTCAGCGAAAATCACATCATAATTCATGAGTCTTATTATCTTTGAGTATTTCCCTAATCACAATGACCAGTAGATGCTCCTCATGGATTATTTATTTCATTCTATATATTAGTAAAATCCATAAAATGTATCCCTACATTTGAATCTTGGGGAGAAAACATATGATTGTGATCATTTAAATTATCCCTATCTCTTGGAGCCAAAAAATCCATTTGCTTTTTATAAGCTTTATCTATAACCTCAAAAGAAACGCTATTATAAGCTGAAGGACCATTATGTCCTCTTGAGTCTTGACAAAGTATGATGGAATGAAATTGGGTGAGGACTAGATCCAGGTTTACCATGTCAGAACCTAAGTTCATTAAGGTGACGACCTTGGTTTGAAGATATCCACCATACAAACTAGGACCACCCATACTTATCGTTTCCATCTCTTTTTCATCATCAATACTAACATACTGAGGACATGTAACTCCTGAAGACCCATGGTAGTCAATGCAATGTAATTTATTAGAATACATGCCACGTCCACAAGTTTTTATATTTAATCGCTGCATCCAATGTGGCCATTTCTTATTATGAGATTTACCACATCCAAAAAGGGCATCATTCACATTATTTTGAATAAGTCTACAAAGGTCAACATATTTTTTTTTTTCACATTTATAACTTCCCTCACATTTTTTGGTTCTTGAAGCTCGATCACTTTCATAACAAAAAAAGATAAAGTCAAGCAGCAAAAATGGTCCACTCCCTTTTCATCTGCTGATATTAAAATGAAGTTTTATTAGAGGCACTGTTTGCTTGTTCTTTTTGGTTAGAAAAGGGTTTGCTCTTGGTTTTATGTCACTTTCAATTTATCATATGTAGCATGTTCAGAAATGGGAAAGAATAATGTACGACATTTATCTTGCAGAAATTGATGCTGAATGAAAGGATACAAAGTTTAACCAAGCTACAGTTCACTTTGGTAAAGGTGGAGGAACATCTTAAAAATTTGCATAAGAATACACAATATACAAACTTTGAACATAAGTAATATATGGATTTTTCTTTTGTTGATATGTTTTTTTTCTACCCAAGATATCACAACAAGAAAAATATTGATATTGTAAAAATTATTTGAGGACCTCATTGATGTCGATTTTTTTGATGTCCTACTTGATTGATACATTCGCATATGTCAGGAAGGCTTTAAATATGAATTAATATGTTCCTGAAACAAATCAGATTCAAATTTTATAGATATAAAAGATTAAAAAAAATGTCAATGCCTTCGTTTGATTGTTCCTTGAATTTATTGTGGGCAAGTTTCAGGAAACGTGACTGGAAAAAGGATGGGGAGACAATGCAAAGCATGTATTAGATATGATTCATTTGTTGTTAGAGATCCTTTAGGCACCTGAACCACCGACTTTGGAAATGTTTCTAGTAGGGATTCCTATGGTTTTTAATGTTGTGATTATTTCACCTCATGATTATTTTGGGAAAACAAATGTTTTAGGAATGCCAAACACGACATCGGTGGACAGATAAACACATTTTTATAATTGTAGTGTCCATTCCATGATATCCTCTTTTTGTTGTCTGATTGTATTTTTGATGTTTCTTTTGATTTTGTTTTGTATTTTAACTATGAGATTGAAAATACGTGGTATCGTGTCCATTTAAACAACAACCAAAGCTTGAAGATGAAATTAGTATTACACAATATTGATTGGAATCCTTGTAGCTAGTTTGTGTTAAAATATTTTCATGGCTATTAGAAAAATTTTACTTTCATGTTGTTATTTGAGCACATGTTGTTTATATATTTGACCAAGTTCATGCATTAGAAAATAAAATTTTGTTGCGAATAAAATGACTAGGACTAAAAATCACACCTCAGGTTATTTGTTTTCACAAGTTATCTACAACTTGAGATTTTTAGCATGTAACTTAGTTGACATGATTGTGCTTAAGGTTTCCTTGAAGGTTTAATACCAAGTTACTAGGGTGTTCTTTTTTATGCTGACATTTTATTTGTTTTTTTATACAGGGAATTTGGCCACATTATAGTGGCCACTATTGTCCAACTGAAGAAAACTTATTCGAGTTTCTTACTTGTATGAGGAAAAATGGCTTTGACATTGCTGATGTCAAGGAATATGTCGTATAAACTCTTTATAGTCTACTTTAGTTTATAATTTAGTGTTCATTTTCTTTTGTATCTTACACTATGTATTGTATCTTCTTTTGTTTTCAGAAAAAGAACTTAATATTGATGGTAAGAAGCAAGGATTGAAGAAAGAGGAGAGAAATAACACTGGAGCGACAAATGGAAAGAAAGAGAGAGAAGAGAACTGGTCTGGTGATACCCTTAGAGCCAATATCCCGCATAAGAAACACACATAGAGATTGATGGTCAAGTCTTCAGAGTTGGTGAATTCACCTGCAATGCCTTGACAACACAACGATAAAGTTTTGAAATAATGAAATATAATTTCTTGTGTAAATTGTAGTCCAACCAATGTTAAGTTGGAAACGTATATTGTAATACTTTAACATTTCATATACTATAATTTATGTGGTTGAAATCATTTATAGTTCTCCTTCATATTGTCTAGTATTGTAATTGACATATGCAACTTTGCATTTTCATATTAGATGAACATGCACATTGTAAGACATTTTTTAAATCATACTAATTAATTTAAGTCAATTAATAATGAACACATAAAATCAATCTGAAACTACTAAATTAGTAGTTTATATTGATTAATGATGAACACAAATAAAATGAATAAACGACTAAATTAGTCATTTACAATGATTATTAATTAAAGTAAATGAAATAAATATAAACTACTAAATTAGTTGTTTATATAATGAATATGAAACTACCAAAAAAAGATAACCGACTACTGCAAACGATAGATTTGTGATTACAAATGATGACTAAAATTTGCATATATATGACTATTAGTAGCTAATTTACAGTATCTTATAACACGACCAAAATGTAGTCATATTTCTTTGGTCATTAATTGGTTTCAAACGATAACTAAAATTTGCATATATATTACTATTAGTAGCTAATTTAGAGTATCTTATAACACGACCAACATTTTGGTCATTAAATTGTTTTCTCGGATGATCATATAGTAATATATTCTTTTGTATATTTCGTCATTAATTGTGGCAATTAATGACTAAATATACTACTAGACGATAAAATCGAGACAACCAATTAATAAAAATGACTAAAAATTGGTCATGTTATAAGATACTATAAATTAGTTACTACTGGTCACCCGACTGAAAAATTGTCATTTATATACAAATTTGAGTCATTTTTTAGTAATTAACTAGCCATTTTGTACTAGTGCATGTGAGGAGGAAATTGAACGAAAATGATGGAAAATGAAAAAAATAGAGGCCTTATTCATAAAAAGGCTTTTGAGGATGAGTTGGTAACCTTTTTTCAATTGTGTTTTAGAGCTCTCTCATTATTCTCTCTCTCTCTCTCTCTCTCTCTCTCTCACTTTTGGACTCTTAGAGTTTTCTTGGAGCAATTGTGGAATTGGAGCAATAAAGGAACAGAAGGCAAGAGGAAGCAAAGATCAAGCAGGGAAAGGCAGGATCAAGTAACTACAACTGGCTTCATTGCAGGTATTGAATTTCATGTGTATTTTCCTTGCTAGATTTGGCATGCATGGCATTGCATGTGGTTATTTTTTATCATGGCATGAGTTTTTCCAGGTGTAACAGTGTTTTTCATCATAGCATTTCCATTTCCGGATAGCCATGGTGTGGTGGGGTTCTCATGTTTTGGTTGAGTTGGATTTCGGATGGATTCGAAGTTGAGTGGGGTGGATCTCCGAATGATAGAGCACATGGCCTAGTGGTCCCTGAACTAGACTGTGGATCACGGTAAAGTCACTGGCCTAGTGACCCTGAGCCAGACCATGGGCTGTGGTAAATCTAGGATTGTGTTGCCTTCGTGGGCCTAGGAATCCTTGTTGGTGAATGGAAAGATATACGTTAAAGCCAAGAGGTGGTTTGCTCTCTGTTGGGCCTAGTAATCCTAGGTTTGGGATATGCGGTAAATAATGGAGAGTGGGTTTTGGTTTAGGGCATTGTGATCTGGGTTTGGATTGCGATAAATCCTAAGAGACTAGGAGACAGGAAAATTCCTCATGGTGTAGGTGGTAAAATCTAGTGGCATCTATTATCACTCCAATATTTCTGTGGAGTTGATTATAAAGAAATTATTGGAGGTAACCACAAACCTACTTTGGAGATTAGGATCTAGCCTTCCTGTTACACAGTAATTTGTCACTGTCCTCATTTCAGTCCTTCTACTGTGTCATGTGTCAAATCAACATGTTCATATCTTCCCACCAATGTAAGATGATTAAGCAAATGCTCTATAATGCTGAAGATTGACCCTTTTTTACTAAGTTTCTGCATCGTCGCTAGTAAACCCTTAAAATCCGCGACGATTCTCTGTCATGCACTGTATCATTGTGACGTCGTCACTAGTAACTAGTTCATGACCCGCGACGATCCAGATTTGGCGAATTAGTTCAAACAGTTGACCTTCTGGATTTTTCTAGAGCTAGTTGTTGGGTCAGTTTGGGTCGCCTTTCCACCTCTGGGATGGTGGTTTCGCCTTCTGTGCTACCTTCCTCAAGGATGAGCTCCTCCTTCCACATTTCATGGAGGCTCCTTCTCCTATAAAATCACTCACCATTGCTATGATCTACTAGCTTTTTTAACTAGTTAGGAATTCCTTGGATTGAGCAGTGATGTTAGTGCTTTCAAGTTTGATAGATAGCTGGTGTGGGTGTGACAAGTGTGGGATTGTTGATAGCTTGTGGAAGGTTGTGGAGTGCCCTTAACTTTGTGTTGAAGCTTATGAATGAGAGAGAGACATTGTATGTTGGGAGATTCATCCTTGAAGAGTGAATGCTTGAGAAACATACTGGCTGGATCCTCTGAGAAGGCTTGCGACGTCAAGAATTTGGTTGTAAGCTTGCTCTTATTTCATTATTAATACAATCAATGATGTTTTCCTATGTCTTGTATGTAATGTATTTGATAGCTCATGACTTCTTGACTTTGTGAGTAAATAGATCATTGTTGCTTTCCGATTACGTGCTTTTTTGTATTTCCTTTGCATTGTTTCAGGTTGATCACTCATTGAGGAGAAGGAAGCGGGAGCTAGAGTAGTGCAATGGAACTCCATCGACCACTGGTTGAGGTAGGCCTCCAATGATGACTGTTTAAGGAAATCAGTTGTTGATCTATTTTTGCTGTGACTAGACCCACTCTATGGCTAGAGGGGTTGCCTCTATTCGCAGAGGGAACACTTTCCTGCATCACAAGTTGGCGACTCCGCTAGGGAGTCCTTTGCATGTTTCTTCTCTTGTTTGTTCTTGTTTTGATTTTGATTTGGTGTCTTTTGAATTTTGGGGATAAACTATTAGTCTTTTCGATTACCTGGGTCAATTTGGAAAATCCCTCTATTGTCTAAAGGATTGACTGGTTTTTGTTTGGGAGTTTCTTGTTCATCTGTCATTGTTTTTAAGATCATCACTGAAGATAACCTAACAGTCGCGATGACGTCGTTGATGTTATATCTTTGTACCCACGACTATTTGGCTTTCGTCTCGGGTTTCTAGTTTAATTCCCGCGACGACTCTTGAAATCGAACCATCGCTGAAAATAGGTGTACTTTAGCGACGGTCTCTAGTTGTTAGTGTAACACTAGCGACTAGTCTCTAGTTGTCAATGTAACACTTGCGACGGTCTCTAGTTGTCAGTGTAACACTAGCGAATAGTCTCTAGTTGTCAGTGTAACACCTGTGACGATCCCTGTAAAGTTGTTTTTACAACTTTACCTCCTGAATTCATCAATCTTGTTTATCCCTGTTATTTCTTATCTCTCATTAGCTTGTTTTAATTGCTTTGGTTAGGGTATTGTCTCTTTGATTTCATTGAGTGAGTCTTGTGTTTTTAGACCATGTGACCCAGCCCTTTAGAAGTTTCATCAAGAAACCGTTTGCTTGGGTTACTTGTCTATTCAAGGTTCATCCACAACCGTCTTGTGATTTGCTTGAGGCTTTTTCGCTGCTTGTTTTCTTGTTGGTTGATTTTTAGTGTCGATTATTGAACCAATTTTTTATGTTGATTCAATTTCTTCACTACCAAGCATAGATCACAATTGTTTGGATCGATCAGTTCACACTTGCTTTTTTGTCTCTTTAAATTCAAAAAAAAAAAATTTCAAGGATTGCATTCATTTGATATACGAAAGTGAAAGTATATGTGCATTTCAAATTTTTGTGTTTGAGAAATTGAAAAGAGAACTCTAAATCTTTCATTAGTAGTATCGATGCATCGTGAGATTAGTGTGTTAATGCATGGTGTTTCTTAGTGTTTGCATTCGCTTGTCTTGGTTTGGGAATGAACTCTCTACCTTTTTGTAAGTAGGCGTTCATTGAAATGAAAGATGCTTAACTCATTCTAGCTACATCCTAGAGTTTTTGATATACATACGGTAGGGCCTGGAAATTGAAATATAATTCAAGATCAACTCTAAAGTGAAATGAATGAACTTAACAACGCATTGGAACATAACGCACATTATTTAGAGGTCTAGGCTAGAGACGTGCTCCGGCATCATTAAACCTAGTCACTATTGTTTTCACTCAAGGTTGGGTGATTCCTCCTTTTGTGACTCAATAGCGGTCTAGTACAGAATTGTGCTCCCAGTACCGTCGAGTATATGTTGGGAGACCCCACTAGGTTATCATCCTATATCCAGTACTAAGATCTTGGATGATATTCTTAGTAGTCAAAGGTCTCCTGCTATTAAAACTGGTCTTGTTTTTCATGAATCTGTTGAAAGTGAATCTAGTTCACAAAATAAGACAAGCAACTCTAATGCACAATCTGAAATACTCAACAAGGAGATGAGAGGTCAATCCCATCAACAACCAAGGAAAGAAATTCTTCAAAGAAAATGTTTTACTCCTCTGATGAATAATGTTGAATGTTATGTATGTCATGATCTTGGACATGTTGCAGCCAAATGTAGAAGTAGAATGATTCAAGACCATCACACAGAAATATCATCACGTTCCAGGTACTTTAAGGGATATTGTTTTTCTTGCAATATGTTTGGTCACAGAGTTGTTGATTGCTATAGAAGGAATATGAAACATGTAAGATGTTATGCATGTAACAAGCTTGGACATATAGCAAAGGAATGTAGGAACAAAGTACGGGCACCATACCAAAAGGAGAAAACATCATCACACTTGAAGATATGGAAGAAGAAGGAAGTACAATCAGAAAGATGTGACACAACACAATATACAGACATAACAGACTCAGAGGGAGCTGAAAGTGCAAAACTTTAGTGTCCTAAATCTCATACGCAAGTTTCATAAAGGGAAGTCGCATATATACGCGAGTTAGTACTACACAGTCATGTATATGTTAGTTTGAGGAAAAGCAGTAGGGATAGGCTCAGGAAAAAGGGTCTAATATGATTCAATCCAGCATTTGCTCTGATTGATAATGGTTACAATCTGTTGATGATGTGTGGAAATGTCTTGACACTTGTAAGATGTTTAAAAGTGTTTTGATACTAAATTAATGATGATGATGCCTTGATACTTCTTGCTGATATGTGCATGATCATATCTGACAGTAAGCAAGATGGCACAGGTTCAGGGGGAGCATATGCTTTTAATAATGCATTGTTGGCATTATGGTTAGTAGTCCTTGGTGATGATGATTATATGGCTAAATGATATATCTTGTTATGATATGGTTATGAGTTGTCCATGACAAAATCTCATATGATTCTTGGGGTTACATTGTTGATGTTCAGATCGGATTTGTGCTTGATTCTCTGATGATGCATATATGGTGCTTACATGGTGATCTTCATAAGGATAAGAAGAGGTACAAAGCTTGAATACACATCTTCATTACTTGATGACGAGTCACTCATATGTTGTTGTTTTCATGTGCATAAAGATCATATAATATAGTTATGATGCAGGATTCCTATAGTTCTTGGCACTCATGTGGATGAGGATTGTTGTTGTTGATGATATCAAGAAGTCTTGAAAAATGATCTTGAGCTCAAGATACATAGTGTTGATACATGGATGATTACTCAAAGTTGCATTATTGTAGACATGATGATGATGAGTTCTTACCTATATGATGATAGGTTGATACTTACATATGTTGATTGATGCAGATGTTCCCAAGTGATGATACTTGGATCATGCAGATCTCGATGTTGATGAGATGGTTATGGTGTTTTTCACATATGATATAATGTGAATGATTCTGTATGTCATATGTAGAATTCTGTTCAAAAGGATGAGTTGATGCGGACATACCTTGATGACTTATACACTAATGAACATATACAGGTTGCTGGTCTAGATGCTGTTGACAGATGCTTATGGAGCAGATCATACATTGTGTATGATAGTTGCTGATGACTATCATGATCTTATTTAGATGTTTGGTCTCTGTTATAAATGTCATATCAAGACTCATGATGTAATACTTTGTCTCTATCTATTGTAGTAATTTGATGAATCCCTTTTGGTCATATGATGTAATTTGTACCCCCACTATGCATGGGAAGGATGATGTAATATTTAAGTCATGTACAAACATTTGGTATCTAGCGTATCCCCACTTGGTTGGGTAGATGAGTCAATATTGGTATATCCCCACTGGGTTGGGAGATGGATGTATGTATGAGTCCTTCGTGATAGGAAGGTCATTTATGATAGAGTCATGTTCTTCTTGTAGAACATCTTTTTGCAGACCTTGCTTACAGTCAGAGGGAGCATGAACAACACACTTCAGCAGAGCAGAGATTTCAGCATGTACTCAGAGGGAGCATGGACAGATTGGTACACCTTGGCATATACAAAGGGGGATCTTATTTAGATATTTCAGTAGGTACTTAGGGGGAGTATGGATAGCGGAATGTTTATCAAGGAAAGAGAATATCTTGGTCCACCCTTTGCCCTTTATGTCAAAGGGGGAGAGTGATTTGGTGTTGTTGCCATCAAGTCCAAAGGGGAAGATTGTTGGCATTATGATACAAGTGTTGTCCTTGATGGCAACTAACACAGATGACGGATCATAGTGCAGCAGGTCAGTAGCAAAGAATTGATGATCAAACTATAAAGAATGAAGAAAGAAGAGTATATACGCAGGTTCACTATATACCAAGTCGTGTACACACGTAGGTTCACTATATACCAAGTCACGTATATACGCAGGTTCGCTATATACTAAGTAGTGTATACACGCAGGTTATACATGCAGGTTCACTATATACAAAGGCGTGTATACACGCGGGATTGCTGATCAAAAGTCGCGTATACGTATGCACACACTTTCATGCACGGAAAAGCACGTACATGTGGAAAAGCTTCTTTTTGGGTCCGTGGTATTTAGACCTATGGTTTTGGACCTTGGTATTGCATCCGAAGTGTTGAACCCAGGTATTGGGTCCCTAGTATTGGTTCTAAATGGTTTTGGACCATGGTATTGAGTAAGGTCTAAGACTATAAAAGGAGAAGTAGATCATTAGGCAAAGGCATTGAGTAAGTCTTGAATATCTGATGAAGTATGAGATCCAGTATGCAGGTTATGGGTTCATGATGCTTTGCTTGATCTAAGCTAAGGAGGAATCTCAGCTAAGGATAGATTGGGATCTAATGGCTTGGAATGAATCATCTCTATACAGTTTGATCTTGTTTAGTCTAGATCTGTATACTGACGCATGTAATGTTCTGTAAATGTTATGATCTAGGTATAACTCAAGTTTGGAATAGCTACAAATCATGAATGAATATTTACATACATATACGTTGGTTGACTATGATAAAAGCGTGTACATACGTAGGTTAGATACATCTAAATAGCGTATACCATATGAACTATGATGTTTGAAGTTACAGGTATTTCTTGTAGTTGATGAGTTCTTATGGTTGTTTACTAGTGTCAGTATTCTGCATATTCAGATTGGTTGATTGTGTTTAGCTTCAGTGTTGATGGATGAGATCTAATAATGGATCAGGATCATAATGACTTATATTGATGTGATCCGATGGACTAGATCTGGTTGCTAACACACATATTATCCTTGTATATGTAATGATCTCGGTATCTCTAAAGTTAGGAAGTGCAACGAAGTTATAAGTAAGTATTTGTTGACATATACGCTGGTTCACTTTGGTGAAGTTGCGTATACACGCTGGTTCATCTCTTCCAAGTAGCGTATGCACTCTGATGCATGATTTCTGATGATACAGGTTGTTCTGAATATTGTTGCAGAGTTTTGTGTTCTGCTATGTGTTCTGGTGACTGCATTTTGTTGACAGGGTTTCAGTGATTCAGTATTGGGTGATTTAGAGATTGATGATGCTAGTGTTGATTGATTGTGTGCTTCAATGATATTAATGGGTCCAGTATGAAAATTGGTTGAAACGTGGCCTTCAGATTATGGTGTTGTGCTTTAGGAGTATCAAGTCTGAAAATGTATGAAACATGGTCCCTGAAGGAAAGAGAAGGTTGCAGCCTTCTGTAGGTCGGCACCTACGTACTAGTACATCAGATAGTACAAGAGCAAAGGGGGTGGTAGCTCCCTTCCAGTAGCAGCTGGAAAACGAGTGAGGGTTGGAGCATTCAGTAGGCCGACGCCTACATACTAGTAAAAGGATCAGCTGGTACAAGAGCTAAGGGGGTTGCTCCCTTCCAGGAGAAGTTGGAGAATGAGATGAGGTTGTAACCTTCTACAGGTAGAAGCCTGTGTACTGGTATAAGACTGCACCTGTACAGAAATATTTTAAAAAGAAGTTTCTTATTAAAAGAAGATAGAGACGAATTGCAGTAGGTGGTTTTCTTCCACATTGGGTTTCCACCTTACATCTTAGTGTTCATGTGTGTTGCTTATGTGTGATGACCTGTTCTATTTACTGCTATTATTTACTGTTCATATGGTTAATAATGTTCTGATGCACTCATTGAGGATCAACTAACTAAAACATAAGTTTAGTGTATATACGCTTGTTGCATTACACACAGTTGCGTATACATGCGGTTTTCCTTAACTGAAGTAGCGTATATGAATCTTAATATGGAAATGAAAAAGTTATATTGATTTGATAATACTGATTCACCCCCCCTCTCATTATTATTTCCAACAAGTTCTGAGTACTGCACCTTGATGAAGTAGTTTGCTGATGTCTTTGCCTGCGAATATAGTGACCTCAAAACTTATGACAAGAAGATCATCTAGCATAAGATCCCCTTGGAGAAAGACACTATCCCTTTCAAATAGAAGTTGAGACCCATGAGTCCTTTGCTCCTCCCCCTCATTGAAAAAGAAATCAAGAAGTTGTTGGCTGCCAAAATCATAGTACCCTTGAGATACTCAAAATGGGTAGCCAACTTAGTAGTGGTGAGGAAGAAAAGTGGAGAAATCAGGTTGTGTGTTGATTTCAGAAACCTAAACAAATTCTCTAAGAAAGACAACTATCCCCTGCCCAAGATGGATCATTTGTTGTAGAAAGTCTCAGGAACCAAAGTGATGTCTTTCCTGGACGGATTTTCAGGGTACAACCAGGTTGCTGTGCATCCAGATGATCAAGACAAGACTACATTCACCACTCCTTGGGGCACTTTTATGTACTTCAAGATGCCTTTTGGGCTAATCAATGCTGGAGCCACATTTTAGAGAGCTATGGATATAGCATTTGTGGGAGGGAAGGATAAGTTTGTCCTTATCTATCTAGATGATATAACCGTATACTCTAGCAGCCATCAAGACCATTTGCAACATTTTAAGAAGGTGTTTCTGAAGTGCAGGAGGTTTAGGATATCAGTGAATCCTAAAAAATCTCAATTTTCTTTAGAGGAGGGCAAGCTATTAGGACACATTGTTTCTGTTGCAGGCGTCAAAATTGACCCAAACAAAGCGAGAGCAATACAAACCCTGTTTGTACCAAAATAAAAAAAGGACTGGGCAAAATAAATTTTGTAAGGAGGTTCATTCCTAATTTTGTAGAACTGGTAAAACATATCACCTCCATGCTGAAAAAGGGATCAGAGATCAAATGGACTGAAGCAGCAAGAAGATCTTTTGAAGCCATCAAAAGAGCCATTATGGAAACTCCCACTTTAATCAACCCAGACTACAACAAGGAGTTCCATATATTTTCATTTGCCTCAGGTGACACCCTTGCAGTATTTTTATTACAGAAAGATGATGATGTTTTAGAGCATCTAGTGGCATTTTTCAGCAAAACATTAAGGGATGCTGAATTGCGGTATTATATCATTGAGAAACAGGCTTATGCTCTTATCAAATCCTTGAAAGCTTTCAGAATGTACATTTTTCACTCCAAGGTAATTGCATATGTTCCCTCTGATTCAATGAAATATTCCCTAACACAATCGGATGTTGATGGAAGAAGGGCTAAATGGATTGCAGAGCTTCTTGAATTCAACATAGAATTGAAGCCCACCAAGCTGGTCAAAGGTCAGGGCCTTGCCAAGCTAATGGCTGAAGAAAATTGCAGGATGATGGACATGAATTTGATAAGCACAAATTCAAAAGATGGATAGACAGAAGGAACAACTAAACCAGGACATGACCAGTCATTGGCCGAAAATATAGCTTCTTGTGAATGGTATTCTGCAATAGCTCAATTTTTGCTGAAGCTAGAAGTTTCTCCAGACCTTAGTCCAAGCCAAGCCAAGACTATTAAGCTTAGGGCAGCCAAGTATTGCATTCATGAAAGCTTTCTGTATTGGAAGGATCCATCTGGAATCCTTTCAAGGTGTCTGGACAAAGAACAATCCATGGAGGTCATGCATCAGTTTCATTCCAGCACATGAGGAGGACATCACTATTGGAAAACCACAACCCACAAGATCCTCAGAGCTGGGTACTACTGGCCCACTTTGTTTTCTGATGTCTTTTCATTTGTAAAATCTT
Organism: Pinus tabuliformis; assembly: GCA_031772625.1. Classification (NCBI taxonomy): domain Eukaryota; kingdom Viridiplantae; phylum Streptophyta; class Pinopsida; order Pinales; family Pinaceae; genus Pinus; species Pinus tabuliformis. The sequence goes on from CM062806.1 coordinate 593,557,585, forward strand.
GTGACAGGTGCCAGAGGTTTGAAGGAAAACAGTAGTTGAAATCTTTTCCCTTGAAGCCAATACATGCTAATGGCCCTTTCCAGCAATGGGGCTTGGATTTCATAGGGGAAATCAACCCACATTCTAGTGGCCAGCATAGGTGGATCTTAGTAGCCACTGATTACTTCACTAAATGGATTGAAGCCATCCCTACTAGGAAAATTGATCACCATGTGGTCATGAAATTCTTGACAGAGAATATTTTCACCAGGTTTGGCTGTCCACACAAATTGATTATAGACAATTGAGAAGCCTTCAAGGAAAAAGATTTGGTAGACATGTGTGACTCAATGGGCATTAAGCTAGTTCATTCCACCTCATACTACCATCAAGGCAATGGTCTAGCAGAATCTTCCAACAAAAGCCTAATAAGGATAGTCAAAGAGTTGCTGGAGGAAAATAAAAAGAACTGGGATTCCAAGCTGAAGTATGCATTGTGGGCTGACAGGGTAACCATTAAGAAATTCACAGGGAATTCTCCATTCAAGCTGGTATATGGCACTGAGGTTGTATTCTCAATTCAGTTAACCCTCCCTGTGGAAAAATTCTTGCAGGAAGAGAAGAATGAGGAAAATGACATGGCTAGGAGGATTAGTGAGCTGGCTAAAGTGCATCAAATCAGAGATCAATTGGTTGAAAGGTCTGCAGCACATCAAAAGAGGATCAAAGAAGCCTTTGACAGAAAGGTGAAAAGAGATAGTTTTCAAGTTGGAGACTTGGTTCTTAAGTGGGATGCGCTGAAGGAGAAGAAAGGAAACCATAAGAAGTTCGATGCTCTGTGGACTGGACCTTTTATCATCACTCAGATCCAGGGGAACAACAATTTCATATTGCAAAGTATGGAAGGAGAGACAGTTTTTTATGGCCCAGTTAATGGGCGATTTTTGAAAGTTTATATTGTTTAAGGTCTTCAGGCCTTAAGGTTGTAAATATATTATTTTTACCAAGTTTTAGTGTAGGCTTAAATAGACTCCATACCCAATGGAATGATAGGCAATGTTTTTAATCTTGTTTTTGTATGAAGATAGTGGTCTACAGTTCTTGAGACCTCACAGGGAGGATCTCATCCCTAGAAGGATCCGATGTTAGCTCTGCTATACAACAATGATTTTCTAAGGTCAGAGACAATCTTGGTCTGTTGGGTTGTGCTCAAAAGGAAACTTACTTGAACCTCTGAAGAGTATGTTGAAATTCCTCACACCATTCGAGAAATACGAGGACACACAACTCCTTCGCTTCTTCAACTCGCTTTACAGTCTCGACTCAAGGTGATCTTGGAACAAACTGTCCTCAGACAGGCGGCTCAGCAGGCTTCAGAATTAATTCAAATAAAAATGTTACATACCAAGTTATGCCTCAGAGAGTAGAGCTTTCTCTTAAAGCACAGAATACAAACACTCTTTCGAACACTCACTCACACTTAGGTGTCTATCTATACACACAAAACTCATACTTATAAGTTTAGAAACATATGAGAATTATTGAGAGTCCTTGTCTGACATTGCTTAGTCTAGATAGTGTCTGCTCAATATTCTCGAGTGCAATAATTAAAAATAAAATGCACTACCAAGGTCCCATTGGACTTCGGTCACTATCATAATCTGAACCGGGATCATGTGCTTCGAATGAGGAAGAAGGAATCTTTTGATTTAACCAAAACTGATTTAGCCACTTTAAATATTCGTGTTCCCATGTGGGGTCATGTTACTCTTGAGCATCTTGGTATAGATCTACGAACATGGTGTCGTTTTCCTTTGATACCTTCTCTTTTCCTTTTGTTGTAGCTGCTTTTTCTTTTGTCTAGATGACAGAAGATTCTTCTTTTAGTGGTGCCTATGAGGATTGTCTTGTATCAAACTTTATCGTATCTGTCGTGACATAGAGATTCTTTTGTGGAAAGATGTATTCATTATCAACCTTTGTCCACCTGTTAATATAGGCAAATGGGTCTATTTCTATGTCAAGGAAGGAATCCTTTTTTCTTTTACGGAAGTCGGGCATTGTCTGGACTGACATTTCCACTCCATCTAATAATTCCCACTTGAAAATCTGAAACATGCTGACAGAGCGTTCTATGGCGCATTGGACCCACAACTTGTAGTTATGATTGATATTTTCTTGCTGTTGCCAACCTAATTCAAAAATCATGGATGAACATACCTTAGTTGACAATAATAAATTTATCAAACAAACTACATCATCATTCCAATTTTTGGCCATAACACTAATAGTAATTAATGCTTTTACATTAATCAGCAACTTAATTACGCCAAATCTTCCTTGAAGGCTCTCTAGAGTTCTGATCATTGACAATTTTTCAGGCAACCTGAGGGTATGGAATTCTTTAAGCCAAATTGTGATTTTCCTGATTTCTTCATGATTGTTGGCTATTACTGATGCAACAGCTCTGTCGGGGCCATATAACTGTGCAAAAAGATTTGGGACAATAGGATTTTTGAATTCTAAACTTTGGTAATCCCATGGTGTAGAGAAAGTTCTCAAATATTGTAATGTCCTTTCAACACACTGAGAAGCTCTTGTCTGTGGCTTCTTTTGACAACGACCATCTTTGATTTCCCAACCTACAAATGGTTCAAAAAGTTCATATTGGGGAAATGAATTTGTTCCCGCAAAATTTTCATCATTTCTTTGAACAAATGCAGCGTCAAGTTCCTCGAAGAGATCAGGAATTCTTAAAGACTTTAAAAATCTTCCCACTCTTTTAGTCATATTAATTTTATCCAAATCTAACATTTTAGTAGATGTGTAAACAACAAAAGAGAAATCTATTCCTCCAATTATCTAATAATAATTCAAAGTCTGTAGAACTTTGATCATGGCTTCAGTGTATTCTTTGGTCCAGTAATCATCAAGAGTCTTAAAATAAAGCTTCACTTTCATACTAGGTAGAGGATATACCTTTACCAGCTCTTCATCTAGACCCAACAAAACACCAACATTTTTGGACTGCCAGGATTGACATATTTGTATCCACTAATTTCTTCGAAGTCTCAGTCCAACAACCTTTTTAATTTCATCAACCATGTCTCCAAGAATTAATTCAAGAATCTGAAATCTTTTTACAAAGGTTTCAAGATTGTCATCTGCAGGAGTCTTACCAGGAAGATTAAAAATATCTGTTCTTTGCTTATGAACATGGACTTTGTTCATTTCTCTGGTAAGAGCGTCGGCCAAATAATTGGAATTACCTGGAACCCATTCAACATCAAAATCATACATTTGAAACCAAATTCTCCATGCCAAGAGTCGTCCTCTTGCTAGTTGTTTGGATATTTTTGCTGACAAGAAATACTTGAAATTCATCGAGTCTGTTCTTATCAGGAACTTGGCAAGGGCTAAGTATAACTCAAATTTCTGTATGCCATTGAAAATGGCAAGAGTTTCTTTTTCCGCTGGAAAATATTTTTTCTGGTGAATTAAAAATTCTCTAGATGCATATGCACATAAAATTTCTTCATTTTCTCCCTTTCATTCAAAAAGGACTGCTGCCCAAAAATTATCAGAGGCATCAGTCTGAAGGATAAGAAATCCATTACCGTGCAGTTTAAGCTCTGGGAGATTTTGACATTCAGCTTTTAGCATTTGAACTGCTTTCGTGGATTCTGGTGACAATCCAGAATGCAAATGATTGCGAACGGGAGTAGCTTTTTCTGACAGTCTAGGAATATATTTATGTACATAATTTAAAATTCCTAGAAATCGCTGGATCATTTTTACATCATGCAATTGATCAGGAAATTCAGATAGCTTGGTCAACACATGCGGCTGCATTTGACTTTTTCCATCTATGACATGAATGCCCAAAAAATCAATACTGTCTTGAAACAGAAGCATTTTCTTTTCGGATAAAACAATACCATTCTATTTTGCTTCTTCAAGGAATATCTGTAAATGCTTCAGATGTGATTCAAGATCTTGACTGTGAATCAAAATATCATCAATATATACAACAATAAAATCATATTTACCAAAGATATGATCCATGCGTCTTTCAAGGAATGCTGGAGCATTCTTCAAACCAAATGGAACTACTCTCCATTGGTAAAAACCTGCGGGACATGTAAAAGCAGTTTTGTGACGATCTTCTTCCTTGATTTGTATCTGGTAATAACCAGATTTCATGTTGAACTTACTGAAGATCTTGTTGTTCTAGATCTTCTACATAATTGTTTCCTGGCATGGCAGAGGATAATTAAAGCTCTTTGTGATTGCATTCAAAGGCTTATAATTAATGACCATTCTATCTTTTCCTCTGACTATTTCAGAGTGGTTTCTTACCAGGAAAGCAGAACAAGAATAATGTGAAGAGCTAGGTTCAATCAACTGAAGATTTAATAATTCTTCAATCTGCTTTCTTATTTCCTTTTCATCTATTGGAGTGCAGGGTATCAATTTGCCTTTAACCCCATTATCATGGAGAGTGATTATGTCTTGCTGGGGGCTCTCTACACTCCAGAATGCTTGAGGATTCTCAGAACAACATTTCAACAATTCATCAAAAATGGTCATTTGAGCAGGAGACCAATCAGGATTTCTATTTTCTTTTTGTTTGGACTTTTTCTGACTCCTTTTTTCATAGATCTGCAAAACTTCTTGCCAATCATGAGACTCATTTTGGGGTCTTTTCATGCCTACTTTCTTTTGGCTATTTTCTCGTCTAGCTTCTGAATTAGCCAGGGTTAATCTTGGAACTGAAATTGCCTTCTTTTTTATATTCAAAATTATTTTATCTTCACTGATGGTAACAGGAAATACAGAATTAATAAATGGCATTCCAAGAAACAAACTTGCAGAGGCATCATAATGTTGAATTGCAGAAAATTTTACAATACTCCCCCCAACTTTTAAAGAGACATTATCAACATAATGGGTGAGATTGACGGAGCCACCAATGGTCTCTGAAATCAAAATATTCTGTAAAGGTTTCCATAAACCTTTGAATAAGGATGGGCGAGCCAAATTATTAAAACCACATGTGTCAATGAAAGCATCCACAGAGATCCATTCTCCTTTGACGAGAATTTCAACAGGAATATAAAGAAGATTGTTAGTTTTAACAATCTTTTTGAGGAACGAGCTTTCATCAGTATTGACAGCTGTAGAAACAGGAAAAGATGAGGACGAGGGAGAAACTATCTTTGGATACGAGCAGAAAGAATTCAACGTGGATTGTGGAGGCAGAGAATTTAAAATAGATATCGAATTCTTAGTATCATGATCTGTGGATACAGAGGTTGTAGCAAAGACAGTATCATTTGAAAGATCTTCAGATATCTCATCTGTATAGTCATCTGAGCTATATTCATCACTGAAGTGCAATTCAGGTTCATTTTCTGATTCAGAACAATCATAGCAAATATTCATTTTCTGACAAATGTCTGGGACTGACTCAGTATCGGACAGGGAAGCATCAATTAAGATATATACATCTGATACTTCATCTTGAGAATCAACAATGGACCAGTTATCTACAAAATCATCAATTTCTACACATGCTTTCAACTTGTTCGAAGAGCATTTTGGACATTTTCGAGCAAAGTGACCTTCTTGCTTGCATATAAAACATGCATTGTCTCTTTTGGGTTGCCTGTGATTTTTCAAATATTTGAATTTTCGGAATGGCCTTCTGGGATTGGCTACTCTCTTGGGTCTGAACTTGCCATATCTTTTGGATTTTCTCTTTCTAAATGGTGTCCATGGTAATACAGATCGGCAAACATCAAGTCCGGGAGAAAAATCTTGGGCTTTCTTCTGCTAACAAAGATATTTGACTTTTTCGTGACACCTGAATAAAAGATCTATCCAATAAGTTTGGTCAATCTTTTTTCCTTGAACTTCCAGATCTTTCATTATCATGTCACCTAAATTTCCAGGCAACTTTGACAAGAAGGAAATATTTTGAGTAGAATCATTGGTAAGATTAGCTTTATAGATATTAGCCATGTAATCATTACCAAATTGATTTAAAAACTTTAAATCTTTTAATTCCATTCTTGTTAGATCTGTTATGATTTGTTTCCTTTCATCAGCTGGTTCAGGAACAAACTGAGTTTTGAGTAGCAATTCTAATGTAGCTAATCCTGCAGCAGCTACATTCATTCTTTCTTCTTCTGATGGTGCCATCCACCAGTCATGGACAATTCCAGCCATTCTTTTCTCAGCTAAGGCAAAAATAGAAATATTATCTAATCTGGAGACAACTTGCATTTGATAGAGGGCACCAATCCAAATTCTAATAGATTCAGCTGGATTTGTGGATTTGTCTAAATCGAGAACATATCCAGTGGAATTGGCTGCAAACAAATCTTCTTCAACCCTTAGGTATTTATGAACTTCACGAAGTAAATTGGCTTTTTGGAGAGATGGCAAAATGAAGGAGGGGAGTTTAGAGGCAGCATTTTCCAAAGTGGCTATTTCACTTTTTGGCTTCTGAAAATTGATTGACTTTACTGGCTCTATTCTGTGTTCAGCTTGAGCACTTGACTTAGCTTCACTTCCTTCTTGTTTTTCATCTATATCCCAATAGTTTGGAGTATCCATTGATATAGCAAACTTGGGTGACTTGGATTCTCTCCTTTTCCTTTCCTTTTTCTTTCTTTCTTTGGCTTCTCATCTGTGTTTTTCTTCTTGTTGTTCATCATGTAGAAGCTTAAGATTAGCCAAGATTAACTCACTCTGGGATCCCAGATCATCCAGAACTTCTTCTGCATGTGCACACCATGTTGTAAGGTAATTACCGATTTGGTAAGTCTGATCTAAATCAGTGGTGTTTAAAGCATTATGCTCTATCAGGGGAGCACAGTTAGCTCATGTTGCTGTTTGTTTGGAAGTAGAAGAGGTAGTACAAAACTTTGTCTTGGGAGGCCATTTCCCACCTTTGACAAAACAATGATTTGCATATTTCCATTCATCAACGGGAGGAGATTGAGTATGAGAGATACGATGCATCTTATTTACATCTAAAAAAGGTTTTGATTTTGGTATATAAAGATCAGTTGAAGACGACTGTGGTTCGGCAAGACGGACTTCTTCGAGTGGAGGAAGCTCAATGCTTCTGGAAGACGATGCTTCAGTTGACGGTACATGAATTACATAATGACGAGGCCTGACAATGGGTTGAGGAATCTGTGGTTTTGTAGGAATAAGCTTTACTTGACCATTATCAATAGAGACTCGTTTAAGCTTAGACTTAGGCTTTCGTTCATCTGTAAGTGACTTGTATTGAAAATACCAGTTGCTTGGCAATTCAGTCGGGTCAGAAAGGACACCTTCAACTTGGGCATTAGACAGACCAATGGTAACACAGTCTTTTAAAACAGGTTGTTTTAATTTAGGATAAGCTATGTTGGTTGGCTGAAAAGAAGCTTGAACTAGTGTAGAAAGATACTCACTATCTTCTATCATTTGAAGACCTTGAACTCCCACTAAGAGTTTCCAACAATCTTTAAGATGGACATCATTCAAACTGATAGAATAATCAGGAAATATTGTACCATATTGACATCCAGTAGAAAGATTACCCATAATGGTTCCTATTCTTGCATTGTCATAAGTTTGATGACGGGTATCAAAGAGTTCAGCAATGCAGGGGGTGTTTAATCCATGTCGGAACAGAGGAGCAAGACCAATTCTTATACCACCAAAATGAAGATAAGCATACTTCTGATCCTTAACATATTGTCTAAATTTCTTGATCTCATCATCAGAAAATAAATTTAGAGCTATTATTTGGACTGCGGGACCAGAAATCTTTATAGTAACTTCTACCTCTTTCAGAAAAGATTTTCTTTTGAAAACAAAAGACAGAGGCATTTTATAGACATCAGTAGCATGGAGAGCAGGAGGATTCCAACTCTCGGGATTTTCAACAGCCTCATGAGTTTCAGTATTTTCAATATCAGATTCAAGAGTGCGAGACGACACTTCAGTAATGATTTTACGATCAATAGTAGAGAAAGAGCGTAACAGATTGGCCATGTTTACAAACTATACCAGAGATTGACTAAAGCAGCGTTTATCTACTCAGCAATTGTAAAACAAAAGCTTTTCGAAGGCTTCCTGGCTGGCTTTAGACTCTGTCTGTAGTTTATAACTCAGGACTAGAACAGGGCTCTAATACCAATTAAAGAAGCTCATAATGGTCATTGTCCCTTTTTCCTTCTACCCCGCTTTCCCTCCGCCACCTCCATTCCTTTATTTTCCTCCTAAACCCGACAAATAACCCCTTTGGCCTTAGCCCCAAGTGCCAAAAGCCCAACCCCTCATAAAACCCTGCCATACGCCCTCACGCACTTGCTAAAAACCTTTCATCATTTCCCCGCTGTTGATTCCCTCCCGTAGATCCAACGGCTCCTGTCGCACCCAATAAAGCAACCCACTCGATCTTTCCCAACCATCTGATTACTTCCGAAAAGATCCGACGGCATTCGCTCTTATCGTGTCGTCCACTCAATCGAACGTTAGTGCACGATGAGAGTGGTTTTTCTCTCTCATTTTCCACTATGTGTTGATTGATGAGTGGAATCACACAGTCCTGTCCTTTTACCACTTAGGGCCCAAAAGTGGTGCGATCAATACCATTACCACCCAACCAAACTGCTCCCGCCCAATAATGACTGTGTAACTTCGCCTCCTGATCACCGTTCGATCTGGCCACCTAAGATCTAACGGCCCAAATTCATCCCGCTCCCACCTTGGCCGATATCCTCCGCCGAGCCATCTCCGCCGTCCATTTCCTTGATCCAACGGCTATCCTTCCCGCTCATCCATATCGTCCACTCGCCCATGTAGTCCATGTCCTCTGACCACTCCATTTGCCCGAAGGAGGAAGGTGACCAGCTTACCATTACCAGTCACTGACAGACCCCAAAAACCATATTTAACAGAAGGCATGGCCAAGGGAGAAAAGGACAGAGCATAACCCTGTAACTACATTTATCAGTTATGGAACTTCACTGGTACGAGCACTCCAACTACCTAAGAGGACAACACAACACTTGAGCAGATCGGATTCATCCACTGAAGCAAGCAAACAAAGTCAGAGACTCCATCAGGTAGTTAAATGTAGTTGGTGGTCAATTATGACCCCTCCATACCTAAATGGCCAAGTTCCTTTGTAATGTAAATCCATAAATACCCAGAAACAAGATGTAATCAGGGCTGGTGGTTGGCATTTTGATGTAAGGTTCAACTTTTGGAGACTATAGATATTTTGTCACTTGCAGCGTCTCTTCTTCATTTTCAGCTAATACAAGCTTCTTCTGCTGTTAACTGCTCACCTTCCATTTTCCTCTATTCTAAGCTTGTGCTTGATATACTGTATTCTTGATCTTATGAGGTTTAGCACTAGGTAGTTGTCATCCTATCTCTATGTTAGATTGTTGAATGCATCAATGAATAAGCTACTCAGGTTTCTTTCTATCTGATGCAAGAGAGCTGTCATCCTATCTGTGTATTAGTAGAACAGATTTACAAGTTTCTTTACTAGTTGCAGCTAGCCATCACATGGTCTTGTGCATCTGCTGGTGTGGTTAGTATTCTCCATATTCACCCAATATCTAAACTGTGAGCATTTGGTGGTCTAAATCCTTGTAGTCTGGGGGTGTTCACACATGTCTGGAGTGAAACAAAGTAGAAGTGGTTATCTGGCTTGAACAAGCATCAGTCCTTCCATTCAACCTACAACAATAGTTGAATTTATATGTTACCAGGCATCTCCGAGCTACAACCTAGGAGAGTTTCTTGGAGTGATAACAGTGTGGATGGTAAATTCACTATTTTACTTTAATTTAATTTTAATTTATAATTTAAATTTTTATTATTATTATTTTTATATAATTTGATTAACAATGTTAAACAAAAAAATACATGGCATTAAAACATCTCTATCATACTAAGCTAAAGTGCACATCTGGCAATAAAAAAATTAATTTTATAAAAAATATTTCTCTAGTTCTTCTCCTTTCTCATTTTCATACTTTGATTAAGAAAAAAATAATTACTTGCACTTCAATGCCAACTAAACAATAATGGATTTAGTTGATCTTTGAAATGAATTAATTGTTGCATTGGAAATGTGGGATTGTCCATGAATAAAGTTTCATTTTTCCTATTATTTTTGTATGTTGATAAAGAACACATGTATTGTGTAATTGTGTACAAAGTATAAAAATCAGTCCATGGCCAAGTATTCGCAAGGTCGCTGGTTGTCGGAAAATTAAGTTATGATAGGATTGCATAGAATAACCATACACTTTGTAGAGCCAAAGGCACAACATTATCAAAATGCAGTTATTTTTAAATTCTCATTGATAAGGAAAAGTTGAAATTGTAGCTAATCATAAATGACCAATGTATTTCATGTTGCTATTTGTTGTAGCTTTGTATAGAAAATATGATGGTATCCTTCTCACTTTTGGTGTGACAAAATGGAGGCTCAAACTCAAATTGTGTGATTATGATTTCCCAGTCATGTTCTCTTTGGCTCATATTGACATTCTGATTTTTATTAGTTACCAGGATATTTATCGATGCAAAATTATAACCCTTCAAGGTGCTAAATATATTGTTGTCATTTACTGCACTTCCTTTTTCCTTCTTGTGTTCCTTTGGTATTTATGATTCACCATGGAATGATTTTATGGGCTCGTCGGACTATGAAACAAAAAGTGAAATCGATGGAATAACAATTGTTACTTTCTCTGAATGAATAATTTGATTAGTTGCCCCAATCTCTTCGTCCTAGGTCGATGTGTTCATCCTACATCGATTAATTTCATTGATATGTTCATCCTGGTCTAGTATGGTAATATCTATAGATTGGAGTACCCATACAAGGAAATACTTTGAAGGCTCGTAGGGTTCCCAACCCTATTTGGGAGAAATTGCAGACTGGGGCACCAAATCAAGTCATCATGTTGGAGGACCGCCAAGTCCACAACTGAGTTGAGGAGTGTCTGTAGAGTGGAGCACATTTGCAAGTCAAGAAGTTGGAGGGCCATCGAGTACTCGACTAAGTCTAGGAGAGTATGTAAAGTGGAGTACCTACCCAAGTCAAGATGTTCCAAGTCTGTTAGATTCCTAACCAAGTCTGGAAGCATATGCATAGTGGAGCACCCACCCAAGTCGAGATATTGAAGGCCCACTAGGTTCCTAATCAAGTCTAAGAGTGTTTGCAAAATGGAGCTCCCACCCAATTCAAGATGTTAGATGCTTTCCAGGTTCTCAACCAAGACTACAAGCATTTGCAAAGTGAAACACCTACCCAAGTCAAGATGTTGGATGTCTGCCAGGTTCCCTACCAAATATAGTACCACTTGCATAAAATATCACATGTCCAAGTCAAGACTTTGGGGGTCTTGTTAGGTTCCCCACCAAGTACAGGAGCATCTACTGTAACACCCTCCTCCCACATCTACACAAGTAACTAGCCAACCGGGGTAAGCATGAGACAAGAGGCTACTATGATTGGATTCAACCTCCTATGTGACCTTAACGAAGTGGAATCAATGGAAACATCACACACAATCATCCATCATCAGCTTCAGAATCCTCAGGATGCAAGTCAATCACTCAGACAACTTGTCCCTAGGTCCCACTGATGTTCTGGACATCTTAGGCCTCAATGACTCCCATGTTATGGGTAAGAATGTGTCCAGAAACCTAAAGTCACTCGCATAGGTTTTCCTGCTAGTTGCCAGAGACTAAAATTGCCAGTTATATGCCAGTGACCCTGGGGATTAAGCTGCTTTTTCAGGCTGAGAGCCTAGGTCACTGCCCAAAATGGAGTGATATCTTAAAATCAGTAAAATTATAGGGACATAATGATGCCAAAGTAATAAGTTGAACAATACCTTAGCCAAACCCCTACTAGCCATGATGGACATTTTGTCAAACATATCCTCAACATGTAACCTACAGGTGTAAACAATAGAATTAAGTGTAGGGATCTCATACTTATCTGAGAATCGCTATGAACCATTGTTCCCTCATTTCATTCGCTGCATTATCATCTATTAGGCCATAAATACATTATCCATTCATTTACAAGCAAAAACATGTTGAGAGCCATACATAGATGTTGTCATAAAACATACATTTAACCAGCATAATAGGGATAGAAATATCATAAACATATCAGCCATAGACTCCACATATACATCAACACATTTACACATGAAAATCAAGTGAATGAATTTTTCATTAATGAATGTAATAAACCAACTCAAGATGTGACTACCACATTCCACCTGACCATAGAATGGTTGAGCCAAATCTCTCTTCACCCATTCACCCTCATGCCATATTCCAAGCATGAATGTGGGACTCAAACCAAAAGAACCAATCAGGTCATACCGAGGTTAAACCACCTCACCCTCATCAATAGAAACCAGACTTTACCATAATCCATCATAGATCACTAGGCAAGCACAATGAACAGATCATAACAAGATTTACCATTATCTCCACCCAATCACTAGGCCAAACAAGGATGGATGTTGTTAGGGTCCTATAATAATAGGATTCATAATTTTGAATTGGCTTTGGTTAGTCTTGTAATATTGTACATACTTTTTCTTTCTGTAAAATGTTTTCCATATTAAAAATTAAAAAATGTAAAGAGGGTATGTCTTAAAAGAATAATCAAAGGACAAAAAGAAAGAAAAAGTGAAAAAAGGTGAAAAATATGAACCCCAAAAAGAAATAAAACAGATCATGAAAGTGTGCAAATTCAAATGCCACTACTTTTTACTTTACTTTGTAAAATAAGGTTGTGTGTAGCTTGTCAGATATGCCACAATCCATGATGGTCAAATAGCTTAATCTTGACTTATTCATGCTTTAAATTTTATGTTGATAGATAGAGAATCAACATCTGGCCAAACTGTCTAACCTTGGCAGATCAGTAGTTAAGTAGAGAATAAAAATGAGCTCATCAGTTTAATCTGAGCCATTGGAAGTTATAAGGTTAGAATTAGATAGTTTTCTTGTCAAAAGAAAAGGAAATAAAGGCTCAGCAAGCTCAAATGCACCCAATAAAAAGAAGAAAAAATGTTAGGATAAATAAAGGGTAGGTAGAAGAAAGGTTGCAAATGCACAAGGTTGCTAAGCCAAAGAGCACATTTATCATGCTTAATCCTATGTTTCATGTGCAAGAGGATTCATGAGAAAGAAAGGATATTCACAAGCTGGTTTAACTAACTTCCCCTCATTTCACCCCCCGTGCTTATTTGCTAATTTCCCCATTACCCCTTCATCACTTATAAATCCCTTTTTTCCCCTCATTTTGAACCTTACCCCTTGGTTTCACACATTTCCCTAGTAATTACCTTTCAAAAATCATCCCCTTACCCAAAACCCCTTTTCCCTAGTGTGAAACCTATTTCCCATTGCAAATATTACCTTCCCCCCTTATTAATTTCCCTATTTTCCTTCACAACCCACAAAAACCCCTATATCCTGAGTTTTTCTCTCCCCGCTTTATCTAATTAAACAAGCCATTTCATATTTCGCCTACAAACCTCTTTTAACCCACCAACCCTTGGTGTTGTTAAAAAACCCCACCATATAACCCCTAGTCCCACTTTATTAACCCGCTGCTTATGTCAAAAATCTCGACCTTGTTAGTTAATTAATTACATTTCTGTGTAATTAAACCCTGGGCCCTACAAATCCCTTTCCCAATTCCCTCTGTTCATCTTAACCACGTGACATTCGTCTGATCTCTTGCCCCTGGATCCGATGATGCACATCCATATCGTGCGGGTTCATTATCTGGCTGATAACAGCCCGAGAGCAAGCGAGATTCGCGGTTTTGCCTGAGCCCTATTCTGCTACATTGTGGCACCAGGTGAGATCGCGTGCTCACAAAAAATACCGCCCACCTTCCAAAAGCGGTGCGATGGCCCAGAAAACCACCTCCCTACCAAAGCCGAAAACTGCCCATTGTTCATTCATAATTTCCGTGCCAAAATGTGACCATTACCTGTTAAAAGGCCAGAAAAGCCCCAATTCACTCTTTTCGCTCATTTTTCACTGCAGCTGCTGCTTAGCCATTGCGACACCCTGAGACCTCTGCGACCAAATTGACCATTGTCTGCCGCTTGAAGAAGCTCTGGACACCTAATTTAAGCAACCAGTTCACAGTTGAAGCCACTGTATCCTCTACAATCGCCACTGAACCCAGTTTGCAAGCCAGACCATCGATTTCCTGGTATTCTTTGGAAAACCAAAACGGTCCTTGAATTTGAAAGCATACAGTCTAATTGGAAGCTTAATTAATCGAATTAATAAAAGAAAATTCCCTGAATTGCAAAGAAACCTATTTATACCCCAAAACCCTTATTTTGAAGACTATAACTACCCTCTCATTGTACCAAAACTGCTATACTCAATCCTAAAACCCCTCAAAGGCTAATTCACATATGTACACCTAATTATGGCTTCCTAAATCTCTTTGGACGTGAGACCTCTGCAAGCCCCTCACCTAAACATCGACCACCTTGCATTAGCAGACAAAAATTTCCAAATAAAGGACACAGCCTCCCCTGCCTACCTTCTAAAGCTCCACTGCTTGAGTAAGGACAGATTCTTAAACCGGAATGATGACATCCACCTTTGGGAGTCTAATTTTCCCAAATATGTGTTTCCAAAAGTACATCCATTCCCAGATATTAACCAATTTTTTCATGCTTGCTACAATCCTAGCTAAAGGACCATTGTCACCCCTAACCAAAAAGTATTGTTTACCATCACTGCAGAATCCATTAACCAAATGCTGCAGGTCCAACGAAGCCCTAATGAGACCCCATTGTCTATTGGAGAATTGTTGGACTTTTATACCAAGTTAGACCTGCCCAGAATAGCCCAAATTTTCCAAACTTTCACCATTAAGGAATGTCATACTCCCACAGATAGTCCCCCTTATGCTGCCACTATTTTTTCTAAGAGAGGCAGACAAATTATTACTATGCTCTCTTGCATCTTAGGATACACCACAGATGAGCATGTGGATGAGGTTGTCCTGGCCTCCCTTTCCATCTTTAGCCCAGGCAAGCCTCCTGCTATTATTTACAACTATGATGAGTTCATTACAGGAAGGATGCATGAACAGTTCACCATATTACCTACTGAAAGAGTCTTCAAGTACTCTTCTATATTATTTCATATGTTCTTGTATTATCAATCAGATAAATTCCCTATCATCATTCAGAAGTTGGATACCAAGGGAAGTCAAAGATCAGTTATTTATTGGACACCCTTGATCCAAAAGTACTCCACTACATTCACTTATAAGGACTTCATTGGTTCATTTGTCCATCCAGTCATGAATATGCTAACCAGTAGCCCTCGGCCAAGAACAGTAAGGTGGGAGACTGGTATCTATACCAGAACCACACATAGATAAGAAGTTATGGATGCCAACTTTCCCCTTACAAACTGCTCAAATACCTCCCCATGAGGCTATTTGCACTAGAATATTTTAAGCAGATTATCAATTCTGATGAAGTCAACTTCCTAGCAGCTAGGAATAAAAGTTAATTCAAACTGAAAAATCAATTGGGCCCCTTCATTTGTAACACCATGGAAGCTGGACCAGAGGCAGATAAGATTCTGCAACAAATGAAGTTCAAAAATAGTTTTATGTGTCAGTATGTCCCTCATGGAGTCATAAATAAACTAAGGATTAAGGTCAAATTGGGACCTTTCATCCAACATCCCAGACTAGACATTGAGAGGTTTTCCAACCAATAAAAATGGTTGGAAAACACTCTAATTGACATGGATAGCATTGTAGTGGATGTAGAGAATACATTGATTAATGTAGAGAGATAGATTGATGAATGTTCCTTCTTGCGGGTTCAAGAACTAGGAGAACCAATGAACATTCCTCCTATTTTATAGACTCCTTCAAATAAGGAGAGAAACCCAAAGAGAAATAGGGAGGAGGGTTCCAGTTCTTTTATGGAAACCACTGATGATCCGTTCGAGATCAGTTACAAGAAGAGGCCCAAGCTGAATCCTGTAACTGAATAGGAGGACACCATTGAATCAATGGAAATAACTGACACTGATACAATGGTGGAAAGAAGAAAAGGTACAACATCTTCAGGAGAAGCAAAACAACCCTCAACATCTAACACTCAACTGAATGAGAGACAACTCGGTGTTGAGGTTTGTTCTTTCACTAGACCAGCAAATAAAGAAAAGGATATCAAGGACAAATACAAGGAGATCAAGTTGAGAAATGAGAAGTTGAAGGCTGAAACATATGTTGAATACTTCAAGCACACACCAGCAAACAAAATCAGGTTGATGTCAGCTTTTGACATCAAAGCAGGAAAAATGCAGGTGTCCTTCATGCATCCAACTGTCCAGCAGCCAAAGACATCAGCTGACTATAGAAAAAAATACTTTGAGGTGTTAGCCAGGGATGTTCATCCCATTGACCAGATTGAATTCCACAAGCAGGCAGGAGAGATGATCTACTCCACCTTGACAGGAAAGGCCATGGTTGCACATAAGCTGCAGAGTTCATTAGATAACATTACAACTCAATACAAATTTGAAAAGGCCTCCTCACAGGCTAAGGACAACAAGATCAAGTCATTGGAGGGCTTGCTAATTGAGTTGGGACATGATCCCAATGACATCAAGGTTGTTGAGAAATTTATCAAGAAGAAGAATGAGGAGATTGTAGCTCTCAAAAAACAACTGAAACTTCCTCATTCAAAGCACCCACAAACAAAAGAGGTCCTGGAGAGCTAGACACATTAGGAGGAGACGATGGACCTAGTGCTACAATTGAATGATTAACTAAAGGAAATGGAAAAGGAGTTAGATAGCTTGATACAATTAAACAAGATATGGAGGTTGCCCCTGCCACTGTTATCCCAACAATTACTATAGGAATACCTTCCACTTTGGCAGCATCCTTAGCTCCTACGACTCCAATGGCTACAATACTACCAATGTCTACAACATCTAAATCAGCAACAAGGTCAACAACACCAGCTTAGCCAGGTGATGAGGCTAGCAGATTGGTCAAGGCAATGGAAGACATGTCCATTCAGACCACTGAAATGAACAAGCTCAAGGAAAAGGTAACCAGTCTAGAGACTGACTATAAGCTTCAACAAATTATGGACAAAGAAGGAGTGTAGAAAGCAACCAGGATGAATGAGAGAATAAAAAACTTGGAGAAGGAATTAACTTTGGAGGAACCCCTTGGCCAAGCTAAGGAACAATTATGGGCCAATATCATTGACTCTGTCAATGATATTTGGCCATCCATTGAAGTTATTTTTGAACAACTTGACTTAGTGATGTAGGCTACAAAAGCCATACAAAGAATGAAAACAGAACTGGGAGACATGTCAGAGGAAGCCACTAGGATCATTCACTTCCTTAACTCCAAAAATAAGCATGACTTGTAGGAGCTGGAGATACCTGATAGGACAGGTACAATATTAGAAGTAAAAAGGGTCCTCACCAAAAGAAACTTAATGCTAAACCTGGAAGATAAGTGCCAAACCATGCAACTGGCTATAAACAGATTTATGGTTAAATTTGAAGTTTTGAGGCAACGAGGTCTGCCAAATCCCTTAGTAATAAATGATAAATTAATGCCACAAGAGGACTACAACAAAAGAATTAGAGAAGTGGCCAAAGCTCAGGTAAATACTTCATTTATGAAGGGGATGCCTACTAGCAAGGTCCTATACCAGACTTTTGAGAACTTGTTTTACCTCCAGCATGAGGTAAAATACCTGTTTGTGAATAAGCCCACTTTTTCCAAGTACACAGAGGTAGATGAAATTTATAGGAAAATGATAAATATCCAATTACCAGATGTAGAAACATGGGAGAAATTGAATGACTTACTGTAGAAATACACAATGTAAAAATGTACAGTAAGGGTGAAAAAGCACAGTAATAGGATAATGATAGGCCAACCAGATGAAAGAGTATTAGGTAAAAATGTATCAGTTGAAAGGTCAGAGTAAAAAGAGCATCCAGTGTGAAGACCAACAATAAAGCAGAGAATAAAAGGGAAAATATCAGAGCATAAAGACAACACAACCTAATAAACAGGGATAGCATACATCATTTGAACATTTGTCTATATCTTCTTGCATGAAGATATTTCTTTCTCCTAGATTATTTCCCAAGATAGTTTGGGATAATTTGTAAATTATTTTTGTATAAATACTTCATAATTCGAAGTATTGAGGGTGGATTTCTATACATTTGTAGATTTATTTTGATCATAAACCTAAAGGTTATTGTACCAATGTTTCAAGTCAGCAGACTGGACCAAGTAATAAAGAGATTGCATTACAAGATTCATGTGTTAAGCTATTACAGTGAAGTATTTTCTTTATCAAATTTGTTATTTTCTTATGTTTTTCACAAACTTGAATGTTATCTAAAGTTGAATGAATTAACTGGAACTTTATCTTAGAATTTGTTTAAGTACACTCTGTTTCGAACAGTTGATCATTTCCATGTTTTCTTTTGATATCCAGATTTGAGAATCCTTAATTTCTCTCCCATCCCAGTTGACCTCTTTCACTTTCTTCATAATCTGGCCTAAGGAACCCTTAATTTCTCCTTGGATCCAATTTAAAAACACTTCACCATCCAACCTTGAGATCTGAAGTAACTCTGTTATCTTGCCCTGTAGACATTGTTTTTAGAACTTGATCCAGTCATGTTTGTTTGACATTTGACCCCATAGCCCAATCGTAAAAGACACCTCTCTTTTCATCTAAGTGATCCCACCACCAAATCCAAAT
The DNA here is from genome assembly GCA_031772625.1 of Pinus tabuliformis. Lineage (NCBI taxonomy): Eukaryota > Viridiplantae > Streptophyta > Pinopsida > Pinales > Pinaceae > Pinus > Pinus tabuliformis. The sequence continues at coordinate 593,576,442 of CM062806.1, forward strand.
CAAAACCCAAGTACAATCATAACTAGCCTAAAATCAAATAACTAAACAAAGTTAAAACATAAAGAGAGAGCCCTCTTTGAGCATTAGGAAGTGTGATGTAGGAAAGTGTTCCCTCTGCGGACAGAGGCAACCCCTCTAGCCCTAGAGTGGGTCTAGTCACAGCAAAAACAGATCAACAACTGATTTCCTTAAACAATCATCGTTGGAGGCCTACCTCAACCGATGGTCGATGGAGTTCCGTTGCGCTGCTCCAGCTCCCGCTTCCTACTCCTCAATGAGTGATCAACCTGAAACAATGCAAAAGAAATACAACAAAGCACGTAGCCGGAAAACAACAATGATCTATTTACTCACAAAGTCAAGAAGTCATGAGCTATCAAGTACATTACATACAAGACATAGGAAAACATCATTGATTGTATTAATAATGAAATAAGAGCAAGCTTACAACCAAATTCTTGACGTCGCAAGCCTTCTCAGAGGATCCAGCCAATATGTTTCTCAAGCATTCACTCTTCAAGGATGAATCTCCCAACATACAATGTCTCTCTCTCTCACTCATAAGCTTCAATACAAAGTTAAGGGCACTCCACAACCTTCCACAAGCTATCAACAATCCCACACTTGCCACACCCACACCAGCTATCTATCAAACTTGAAAGCACTAACAGCACTACTCAATTCAAGGAATTCCTAACAAGTTAAAAAAGCTAGCAGATCATAGCAATGGTGAGTGATTTTATAGGAGAAGGAGCCTCCATGAAATGTGGAAGGAGGAGCTCATCCTCAAGGAAGGTAGCACAGAAGGTGGAACCACCATCCCAGAGGTGGAAAGGCGACCCAAACTGACCCAAAAACCAGCTCTAGAAACATCCAAAAGGCCAACTGTTTGAACTAATTTTCCAAATCTGGATCGTTGCGGGTCATGAACTGGTTACTAGCAATGACGTCACAACGATACAGTGCATGACAGAGAATCATCGTGGATTTTAAGGGTTTACTAGCGATAATGCAAAAACTTAGTCAAAAAGGGTCAATCTTCAGCGTTAGAGAGCATTTGCTTAATCATCTTACATTGGTGGGAAGATATGAACATGTTGATTTGACACATGACACAGTAGAAGGATTGAAATGAGGACAGTGACAAATTATTGTGTAACAGATGCCCCCTAAAGCGTGAAGCCCGAGAGAGTGGGAGGGGTGAAATGCTTTACGAAACTGTTTGAACTGGAACCACCTCGAAGATCCTGTAGGTGCAAGTACAACTGATATCTGTAATAGTGAAATACATATAGTCTAGGCATGGGCGCAGCCATCCATAGGACATATAAAACTTGGTCTGTGGTATGGATGTAGCCACCCAGCTGATAAGACCATGACAATGATAAAGGTATGGTCGCAGCCATCCATGAAGACTCAGGTATGGTCGTATCCATCCATCAAAGAGTCATGTAATCACGAACCAATCGACGCAGCCCGAACATGTGTAATCTTAGTTCGGGGTCTTGAAACCCATTTGATCATAGTAAAATTCTAGCATGCGAACAGATGTCTTGAAGTCGAGCATGATAGAAAGTTGCTTGATTACCGACCTGTTAGTGTCAGTTTTTGTAGCCTTCCTCCAGTGATCAAACATGCTCTTACAAAGTGATTTTAAGTTGTCAAGGTCAAATTTTGTCATTTCAATGAGTCTTCAAGTAAAATTTGATCACTAGGCATTAGGTCTAGGGTTTGCTTTCACTCCTTCCAAAGTCATCCAAATGTCGGTCTATGTCACTATTCAGCTGAGTGTACCATCATTCAGAGGGTTGTAATTATCATGTCAAGTTCCATTGGGTCATTTTACACCTTGTTCATGCTTCAGTTGCGCCTAGGCAAGGTTCATTTCCCTCTCCTAGGGTTTTGAAGGCAATTTCTCTTGGATGGTCAAATCACTGACAAAGATTGTATCCTGATGTTCATCCACCTTCCCCTATCCTTAATGTACCTTATTAAACATTTCCCATCACTGAGATCCCCCAAATTCCTCATTTTCACACAAACCCTAGTTTCTTGCTACAACTTGACAATTTCCAAGGCTAGGCCTGTGTTTTGCACTTTTGGACCCCTTCCCCTTCCTACCATCCCTCCCTACTTCCCAAAATTTCCTCAAGAATTTAGAAGCTCCATATCCCCTTCATTTCGCTTCATTTTGACAAATCCCCTGTTCCACACATCGGGATAGGTTTCACTCAAATGATGTTTTTGAGCAATAAAAGATGAATTTTTGAAACCTGAGAGTGGTTTTTGTCCAAACCATGCCAAGGAAGAAAAACCTCCTTCACTTTTTACACAGGTGTCATGGTTTAAGAGAAATGTCAAAAATATCGTTGCCTCAGGGAATTGAATGCACCTCTGGAGTGACCTTGGGAAAATCAAGTTTTCTCCTAGATTGGTTGGCCAAATGACTTGTTTGATGAGTCAAATGATGACTAGACACAAATATATTTCCAATGAGCTATCATGAGCTCAATTTGGAGTTGAGGAAGGCATTCAAACATTGACTGCAACATCACTCTTCCTTGAGGCAGCCTCATTCTACACATTTTGACCAGTCTTGGGAGATTTTACTTTTGACAAGGAAAATGAACTCCAAATTGAACAATTCTAGTTGGGTTGGAAATTAAACTCAAAGACCTTTTCAACGAGCTATCCTGCACCCAATTTGGACACCGGGAAGGCCTCCAAAATTGGTCTGCAAGAAGGCACGACGCACCTGTCACAAAGAAAAGGTGCGGTCAGGTCTGTGGGATCCATGACCATTAGGTGCGGGACCACAGGTAATATGAAGAAAAAGTGCGGACCTAGACTTTTTTGGGCAAAAAACAGGGATTTTCTCCCTGTGCACCGCACCACTGGTGCGACGCTAAAATTATAAAGCTCCAAATGAGGAATGGCTTGCAGTTTTGGATTTAGCATGGAAAATTACGACTACTGGTGTCCGGGCAAGAAATTTGGGCAAGGTATGAGTCTCCAAAAGGTCAAAAAACACCCAAAAATGGCCTCTCTGCCACTTTTTTGACACACACGAAGCAGTCTTGAGAGAATGAAGATTTGGAGGGGCAAATGAGCACCAAATTCAAAAATTCTAGTGGGGTTAGAAAGTAGACAGGACAAGCTTTCCAACAAGCCCACTTGGGAACATTTTGGACACCTGCAAGTGCTCCAAAACAAGCCCCAAAGTAGCGCGATGCACAGAGAAAATGGCGCGACGCACAGAGGAAAAATTGCCAATTTGCTTCCGTTTCACGAAATTTCGGTTCGCGACTTCTCCAAGTGGGCCTGATCCTCTACACTTTGGTTTTTCAGCACCAAAGGCGGCATTTAAAGTGTTTTTTCTCCAGATTGGCTTCTATTCAAGTGGCGAAGGAAGGCAAACGGTCACCCCAAGCCAAATGTCATGTTTGTAGCCCTGCACCTATAGCTGATGGTTGGCTCTCCATCTCCATTTTGTAATGATTCGAGTAACTCCCCAACCCTTGGGTGTTCTATCTTTTCCTTATACATTCTATATATTGTATGCAAGCTATTTGCAAAGGGTTGGTTGGCTTGTAACTTCTGGGAGACTGTGGGAAAGAAAATTTGTTTCTTCACTGTGTATTTTTGACAAAGAATTAATGAAAGGCAGCGGCTCTTTTTCATGAGATTCTTGTGGTTGTGAGTGTAGCAAATGTGTCTCTTATGTTTTCATATGTATTATATTATGTTTCATAATTCAATTCATGTTCATTTCGAGTGAAATTTTCTGAGTGAGATTAGGTAGAATTCAATTTTATTGCTCTGCCTATGGGAAAATTTCATGTTCAGTGTTATTCTTCTGTTGAAAAGGATTCATGTCACTATGCCCTTTTCACTTTCTTCAGCAATATATTCATGCTACGGTACCTCAAACTAAATTGTTACATTTTCCGCCTACCTTGCCTCACGGAATAATCTATGTCTTTGTATTAAATTCTCTGTTCTTTGCTGACCGTTGGTCCCATACCATCCCATAAGCTCGGTCATTCATGAAAACTGTTTCCAGAATCCCTATTCACTTACTAGCCTAAGGTAAATATTTCATTGTAAGTCATCTCAGACCGTTTTCGATTATCTATTCACTGAGCGTGACTCGGAGAGAGCCCTCTCCTGCTCTGGTAGGGCTAGCTACCAAACTGAGCGTGGTTTGTGGTTACCCTAATTTTTTCCTTCCTTCAGCCTGAGGCAGATTTAGGTGCTAACATAGTGGCAACTCCACTGGGGAGAAAGTTGAAAGTCAAATCCCCTTGTTTCATAATAATTCTAGGCTTTCAGATGATGAGCTTAGGATTGGAAAGGCTGAGTAAGTTGGTGGTGTCCCGTAATTTCTCTCAATAGCACAATGGATTTAAGACGATATACCAGAGCGAATCCAGACCCAGACCCTCCTCATATTTACGAAAACCCCAATTTGATCCCAAGACTCCTTCGTCAAGAAAGCACCATAACTCCCGTGTTCAAATCCCATTCATGTCCCGACATTTTTGAGTATCTTGAAGAGCTTGAGTTTGACGAACGATTTGAAATATCTTTGTTTGAGTCTAAATCTGAAAGGGTTGTTGACTATACTGTCCCCAATCTGCAATTTCTTGTAGACCTTGAAACAGAAAGAGCCAATAGATTAATTGATAATTACATTGCAACATAGCCCCAAACTCCAATTGCAAGCCCCTTGCAAACTATGCACACTCCTCCAACACCTCCAAGGCCAAATCCACCGAGAATGATGGTTGCCCGTTTCGCACCCCTTGTTCTGCCCCAAGTCCTAGATGACATGCCAAATGATTATCAAAGTAAAATCTCATTTTTTTATGGCACTTCTAACAGCATTACTGCTCAGCAGCATGTATACAAAATGGTAGACTTCTATGAACTTCATGAGATCGATGCGGAGAACGTGGCAATGAGGCTCTTTGTACAAACATTTGCAGGTGATGTGAGGAAATGGTTCAGAGGTTTGACGGCTGCAAGTATCACTACCTTGGCTGAGCTACAAAGACAATTTTTGAACCGGTGGGAAGTGAAAAAGAATCCCCTTCAAATTCTGGCCGAATACGAGCAAATCAAACGGAATGCCGGTGAGTCAGTCCAAGATTATTGTGTTAGATTTAATGCAGTCTACAACGAAATTCCAAACCATCTAAAGCCACCTGTGGGACTAGCGATGATGAAGTTTCCAGATGGTTTTGATGCTGACATGGCATACCAATTAAGAGAGAGAGAACCGGCTACAATGGAAGACATGCAAAAAATTGCAGTCAGCATTGAGGAAAATCTGTTGTCCAAAAGAGCTAGAGCGAAAGCAGAGAAGAAAACCACGGTGAAAGAAGAATCTTCTTCAATGGATCAACTTCTTAAAAAGGTAGAGCAGATGCTTGAAAGGGTAAAACTTGATAAGCCAGAGCCACAAGTTAGGAATCCTAACTTTCGTGGCCAACAACAACCACAATATAGGATAAGACAGAGAGATCAGCGAACTCAAGAGCAGACAGCACAACAGTCGATACAAACACCTTTGCAGCAGAATTTTGTACATGGACCAGAGTCAGATGAGGATGGGAATGTAATAGGCGAGGAAAACCATCTCTTTACTCTAGATGAGCTACCTACTTACATTACCGAAGAAGAAGAATGTGCAGTGAATTAAGCTACACACCAAGACACTGATTTCATTCTAGCTAGCGACACCGTGTTGGAGGAAAAATCAGAAGAATATCAAAGGGGGTATATGAATGCTTTGTCTGCACAACAGCAGTGATATTCTCTTAGAAACAGAGATGTGCCGGACAAACCAATTTAGAAGAAGAAGGAGGGTGAGACGACAAATAATGATTCATCGGCTACACAAAGAAAAGGAAAGGAGGTGGTTGGTCCGAAGAGCAGCAAATCAAAATCAGCAGAACAATCACAGCAACCATCCACGTCAAAAGAGAAGGAAAGGAAAGAGATCTCAGTCAAAGAGGTAGAAAGAACTCCCGCTTTTAGCCTAGAGAATGAGATTTCTAAGTTAAAGGTATCCATCCCCTTGACTGAAATAATGAAGAACAACAGTTATAGAGGACAAATTTCTAAAATGTTGAATTTGGACCCAATGACCGACATGGTAAATGTAGAAGATGATCAGCTTGAAATGATTTTTTGACTAGCAACAAATGGTGAGTCTCCTGATAGCGATGTGCCGCCCTTCTATATCAGTTTACGGTTGCATGATTTTGTGTTACACAATGCCATGTTCGATTCCGGAGCTTCTCACAATCTCATTCCCAAGGCTATCATGGATAAGCTTGGTCTGGACATCATCCGGAAATATCATGATCTCTATTCATTCAATTCCAGCAGAGTAAGATGTATAGGACTCATCAAAGACTTGGTTGTGAGTTTGGATCAGCTTCCTATGAAAAATGTTATGATGGATGTGGTGGTAGCAGATATTGCTCCAAGGTTTGGCATTCTTCTTTCCAGGTCTTGGGTAGTGAAATTGAAAGGGACACTACAGCTGGATTTCTCCTATGCAACAATCCTGGTGTTTGGACAAATGAGGAAATTATATCGGGAACAAAAAATGAAATATATGATCACAAGCAAGGAGAAACCTATGAATCATCCTATCAACTATGTACATACAGATTTAGAATCTTTTGTTTTGTTTTCAGATAGTTTAAATGAGATAGATAGTCAGATAGTAGAAGCAGACGACATTCCGGAAATAACAGAAAATTTCAGAGAAATCTTGAAGAAAGAAGGACAAGAAAAGCAGCAAAAGATTGGGCAATCAGCTGAAAACGATGGACAGCAAGCAGACAAGGCACAACAAACAGATTTCCAGCACTTACAAGAGGAGGAAGAAGGCTTGTGGACCATGGATTTTGATGGAGCAGTAGGGAATGATGGCGCTGGTATTGGTATTTGGGTACGCAGTCCTTTCTCCGCCCCAAACAAAGTGCCTAGCAGCGTGAGAGTTTGCTCTTACAAGCTGGCCTTTGAATGTTCAAATAATGAAGCTGAGTATGAAGCTCTGATTGTTGGCCTGAAGATTCTTAGAAAGCTGAATGCAAAGAGGATTTCGGTATACAACGACTCCGAGTTGGTAATAAAACAGGTCAAAGGTGAGTATCAAGAAAAACATCCTAGGATGCGGGCCTATCGTAACGCAGTTTTAGACATCTTGAAGTTATTTTCAGAATACACCTTGACATGTGTGCCTCGAATACAAAATAGTATTGCTGATGCTCTTTCTAAGGCAGTGAGCAGCTTGAAGATCCCCATGAACTCCAGCAATAAATTTGAAATCCATGTCAAGCACCGTCCAACCATTCCAGACAATCAGCGATATTTGCAAGTGTTTCAAGATGATGAGGAGATTAAAGATTTTCTGCTCAACAAAGGCAAGTTCAAAGAAACCTCGATTGAAGTGGAAAACGATGAGGGAAAAGGAATTGGTACAGATGAAGTGTAGATCAATCAAATGGACATATTACAGCTGAAGAATAACATCATTCCTAAAGGCTTGATACCCTTAGAGGAACTTTTTGATCAGGATGATGTAGCCCGCAAGCCAACATTGCAGCCGACAGAGAAGGGTGTAGAAGAAGTCAACATCGGTACCGCTGCCAATCCAAAGTTGGTAAAATTGTCCAAAGCATTACCGCCAAAGATCAAGGACAAATACATCAGTTTGATGGCTTCATTTGCAGATGTATTTGCTTGGGATTATTCTGATTTAAAGACCTATGATACAAATATTATTCAGCACACAATACCTATCAAGCCCAATCAAAAACCATTTAGACAAAAGCTGAGAAGGATAAATCCAAAGTTGTTGCCATCTATCGAAAAGGAGGTAAATAGGTTGTATAAGTCAGGTATCATTGTGCCTATCAGATTTTCAGATTGGATATCTAACTTAGTACCTGTACGCAAGAAGACCGGTGAGATTCGCCTATGCATTGATTTCAGAAATCTAAATAAGGTCTCATTGAAGGAAAACTATCCGCTGCCCAAGATGGACCATATACTTCAGCGAGTAGTGGGGGCATCTCGTATGTCGCTGCTTGATGGTTATTTCGGATATAACCAAATTTCCGTCCATGAAGATGATAGAGACAAGACAACATTCACCACTCCATGGGGAACCTTTCACTATGCCAAAATTCCCTTCGGTTTAAAGAATGTAGGTGCCACATTTCAGCGGGCAATGGACTTGGCTTTTGCAAATGAGAAGGATGTGTTTTTGGTGGTGTACTTGGATGATTTGACGGTATTTTCCAAATCTGATGAAGAGCACATGCATCACCTAAAATTGTCTTTCAAAAATGCAGGAAATATGGTCTATCGCTGAATCCCAAGAAGAGCTTGTTCACCATGGATGAAGGCAAATTACTTGGGCACATCATTTCAAAGGATGGAATTCGTATAGACCTAGCACGTGTGCAAGTAATTCGGCAAATCAATCTGCTTAGGAACAAAAAGGAGATACAATCATTCAATGGTAAGATGAATTTTCTGCGTCGCTTTGTGCCTAATCTTGCAGAGCACTTAAGAGAAATGACCAACATGCTTAAGAAGGACAACGAGGTGAAATGGACAGATGAGGCTGTAAAATCTTTCAACTTGGTCAAATTGACCCTTTCTTCAGCTCCAGTTCTAGTCAGCCCGGACTACACTCAGGATTTCATATTGTTTTCATTTACTTCTGAGCACACTATGGCAGCGGTATTATTACAGAAGAGAGATGACCATGAAAGACCCATTGCATTCTTTAGCAGGGCTATAAGGGATGTAGCTTTAAAGTACAACATCATTGAGAAGCAAGCCCTGGCATTGGTGAAGGCATTGAAGGATTTCCGAGTATATATCTTACATTCTCACATTCTGGCCTATGTTCCTAATACTGTTGTAAAGGATGTTTTAGTGCAGACCAATCTGGAAGGGAGAAGAGGCAAATGGATTGTAGCCTTGCTGGAATATGATGTGGAGATAAAGCCTACAAAGCTGGTCAAAGGACAGGGGTTGGGAAAGCTGATGGGCGAATCAAACTTGCATGCATTGGACATAAATCTGATCGCTGCCATGTTCGATGAGAATGAGGAAGGAACGTCAATTCAGGTATCCAAAATGTTTTCTTTGTCCCCATGGTATTCTGATATAATATATGTGCTGAAAAATCTATCACCACCGCCCGGCATGACTAGAAACAAACCGAGAACACTGAAATTGAAGGCTGCCAAGTTTTGTATTTTGAATTCTGCACTGTATTGGAAAGATCCCGTGGCGACCATATTGGGGAAGGAAAATGGTTTGCTTGAAGAATGTTTTGCCCTAGTACACCTATCAAGCTCAGATCTGATGGTTGATGGTGGAAAAGGATCAGACATAAGAAGATGGCTGAAATCATTCACCTGGCGACTCCTTTCACTGAAAGAATCCAGCAATTGGTGCTTCATGGTGACTCCACTGCAGAGAGGTTAGTAGCTTTGAGATTTTCAAGATGGATCGGGTTGCAAGAAGATACGCTCCCATGAGCCGAGATCACATTCCAGGCTTTCCAAATAAGATTCTGAAAGTAGATTGGTCAAGGAATTTTCCTACGTTTAAAGATGATGGTAAGAAGGACGCTGCTTTACATCTAGTTCAATTTCACATGCATATTCGCAAGTTGAAGGTTGATTTTCCTGAAGATTGCTTAATGAAGATATTCATGGCCACTCTAGAAGGTGAAGCCCAATCTTGGTATGAAATTTTTCTGCCTGCTTGTATTTACTGTTTAAAGGATTTTCATGCCATGTTCATTGAAAGATATAAAGACTCTTATCCATCATTAAATCTAGTTCATGATTGTTGCAAGCATTCTTCTACTTTTATTGAAAGCCTTGAAAAATACTGTGAGGATGATAATTTTATGGATGATGAGATCATGGAAGCCCTAGATGAAAATCCCTTTCAGCAGCGCAAAGACGATCATGAAAATTTGCAGCATGATCAAGATTGTAGTACGGTGGAAGAGGAAACAATTTTGCATCTTGACAGTCAACAAGAATTACATGAAATGGATTAGCTATATGATGAAAATTTGTATACTCTTTCACTTGAAATTAATGAAGACAATCACTGTTTGAGCGAAAGGAAACAAAAGGTCTTATGTCCTTTGTCTGAAGACGAGATAGGTCAACTCTTGCACGGTTATGTTCCAGCTCAAGCTAAAGCAGATTTGCAGTGCACACATGGTCAAGAAAGTGTTGGTGAAACTTCTTCCTCTTTTGAAAAGGATGACAGTCTGGTGAATAGCTTTATAGATCAGTAGGTTGAAGATTTCCATATGGCTAAAAATGATGAAAGAAGGAGTTTTATTTAAGATCCGGTTGAAATAAATGAGGATACGCAAGAAAATGATGTTCCAATATCAGAAAATGATGATGATAAACCAGATCAAGAGACAGATTGTGATGAGGAAAAACATGTTGTTCTGGATCTCATAGAAGAGAATTGCATTGTTGAGGCTGCCTCAAATGAAGAAGACAGAGTTACAGACCTAATTTTCCTCATCTCATCAGAACACAACCTTCCTAACAAGGTAATCTAGTCAATTCATGAATAGAAAGAGGATATCTTTGTTCAAGTTTCTCTGGATGAATTTATGATAGATGACCGAAATGTCATGCTTGAGTTTCAAGAATCATTCGAAGTTTCTTTTCTCATGATTGATGAATGTAAAGACAATATGGCTGTCATATCATATGAAGGTGACCTACAATACATTCAAGCTACCGAAGAGAAGAACATTCAGGATTGTCTTTCAGACTCTTCCTCATATGTTTCATGTTTTGAAGTGTTCTTTGAAGAGGAAATCCACTCATTTGCTTGTTCAGAATTTTTTGAAGACCAGGACCATACTTTTTCTGAAGTACATTATGAAGGAAGATCAGAATCAAGAGAAAAAGATACCTTGTTTCTTCAGCAGGAGGAGAATCTTCATGTTTTTCAGGATCCAATGGCAGATTTTTTATAGTCAGCAGTGAAGGTGATTATTGCAGTATTCAGTGATGAAGGAGATCATCGTCAATTATGTTTTTGGAGGCCCAGCTACCAGTATCTGTTGTTGACCAGAAGATCTGATCCGGAGAATCAATCAAGGAGGCATCTACTTGATTGGTTACATTGGAAGACACATTACACATGATTGTACATATTGCATTAGTACGCAGGTGGCTGTCATCATGATTTGAAACCCTCGAATCTTGATGGACTGCTGCCATTGAATAAGTTTTGTTAGTTCTTGTTTTAGTTAAGTCAATCATGAGTCATTTCCTTTTGCATAGAGTCAAGTTTTTCAGTCATTTCAGTTCGCATTGAGTCAGTTTGAGTCAAGTTTCAGTCAATAAATTGAGTCATGTTGGTTTGTCGGAATAATGGACTCCATAGCCCAATGGACGAAGGCACTGTCTGCTCACCCAAAGATCTGCAGTTCTTGGCACCTCCAAGGAGTTGCCATCCCTATTGGAGCCAATGTTAGTGTCAATATTTGCAGCATTCCTCTAGTGATCAAACATGCTCTTACAAAATGATTTTAAGGTGTCAAGGTCAAATTTTGTCATTTCAATGAGTCTTCAAGTAAAATTTGATCACTAGGCATTAGGTCTAGGGTTTGCTTTCACTCCTTCCAAAGTCATCCAAATGTCGGTCTATGTCACTATTTAGATGAGTGTACCATCATTCAGAGGGTTTTCATTATCATGTCAAGTTCCACTGGGTCATTTTACACCTTGTTCATGCTTCAGTTGCGCCTAGGCAAGGTTCATTTCCCTCTCCTAGGGTTTTGAAGGCAATTTCTCTTGGATGGTCAAATCACTGGCAAAGCTTGTATCCTGATGTTCATCCACCTTCCCCTATCCTTAATGTACCTTATTAAACATTTCCCATCACTGAGATCCCCCAAATTCCTCATTTTCACACAAACCCTAGTTTCTTGCTACAACTTGACAATTTTCAAGGCTAGGCCTGTGTTTTGCCCTTTTGGACCCCTTCCCCTCACTCAATTTCATAGATTACACTTTCCCCTACTTCCTAACATCCCTCCCTACTTCCAAAAATTTCCTCAAGAATTTAGAAGCTCCCTATCCCCTTCATTTCGCTTCATTTTGACAAATCCCCTGTTCCACACATCGGGATAGGTTTCACTCAAATGATGTTTCTGAGCACTAAAAGATGAATTTTTGAAAACTGAGAGAGATTTTTGTCCAAAACAGATGAAGGAAGAAAAACCTCCTTCACGTTTTACTCAGGTGTCATGGTTTAAGAGAAATGTCAAAAATACCGTTGCCTCAGGGAATTGAATGCACCTCTGGAGTGACCTTGCGAAAATCAAGTTTTCTCCTAGCTTGGTTGGCCAAATGACTTGCTTGATAATTCAAATGATGACTAGACACAAATATATTTCCAATGAGATATCATGAGCTCAATTTTGAGTTGAGGAAGGCATTCAAAAGTTGACTACAACATCACTCTGCCTTGAGGTAGCCTCATTCTGCACATTTTGACCAGTCTTGGGAGATTTGACTTTTGATAGGGAAAATGAACTCCAAATTGAAAAATTGTAGTTGATTTTGAAATTAGACTCAAGGAACTTTCCAACGAGCTATCTTTCACCCAATTTGGACACCGAGAAGGCCTCCAAAATTGGTCTACAAGAAGGCGCGGCGCACAGGTGCGGCGCACAGGATCCGCACCTATCACAAAGAAAAGGTGCGGTTAGGTCCACAGGATCCATGACCATTAGGTGCGGGACCGCAGGTAATGTGAAGAAAAAGTGTGGACCTAGAATTTTTTGGGCAAAAAACAGGGATTTTCTCCCTGTGCGCCCGCCACTGGCGCGACGCTAAAATTCTAGAGCTCCAAATGAGGAATGGCTTGCAGTTTTGGATTTAGCATGGAAAATTACGACTATTGGTGTCCGGGAAAGAAATTTGGGCAAGGTATGAGTCTTCAAAAGGTCAAAAAACACCCAAAAATGGCCTCTCTGCCACTTTTTTGACACATAGGAAGCAGTCTTGGGAGAATGAAGATTTGGAGGGGCAAATGAGCACCAAATTCAAAAATTCTAGTGGTGTTAGAAAGTAGACAGGACAGGCTTTCCAAAAAGCCCACTTGGGCACATTTTGGACACCTGAAAGTGCCCCAAAATAGCGTGATGCACAGAGAAAATGGCACGGCGCAGAGAGGAAAAATTGCCAATTTGCTTCCATTTCACGAAATTTCGGTTCGCGACTTCTCCAAGTGGGCCCGCTCCTCTACACTTTGGTTTTTTGGCACCAAAGGCGACATTTAAAGTGTTTTTTTCTCCAGATTGGATTCTATCCAAGTGGAAAAGGAAGGCAAACGGTTACCCCAAGCCAAATGTCATGTTTGTAGCGTTGCACCTGTAGCTGATGGTTGGCTCTCCATCTCCATTTTGTAATGATTCGAGTAACTCCCCAACCCTTGGGCATTCTATCTTTTCCTTACACATTCTATATATCATATGCAAGCTATTTTCAAAGAGTTGGTTGGCTTGTAACTTTTGGGAGACTGTGGGAAAGAAACTTTGTTTCTTCACTGTTTATTTTTGACAGAGAATTAATGAAAGGCAGCGGCTCTGTTTCATGAGATTCTTGTGGTTGTGAGTGTAGCAAATGTGTCTCTTATGTTTTCATATGTATTATGTTATGTTTCATAATTCAATTCATGTTCATTTCCAGTGAAATTTTCTGAGTGAGATTAGGTAGAATTCAATTTTATTGCTCTGCCTGTGGGAAAATTTCATGTTCAGTGTTATTCTTCTATTGAAAAGGATTCATGTCACTATGCCCTTTTCACTTTCTTTAGCAATCTATTCATGTCGCGGTACCTCAAACTAAATTGTTACATTTTCCGCCTACCTTGCCTCACGGAATAATTTGTGCCTTTGTATTAAATTCTCTGTTCTTTGCTGACCGTTGGTCCCATACCATCCCAGAAGCTTGGTCATTCATGAAAATTGTTTCCAGAATCCCTATTCACTTACTAGCCTAAGGTAAATATTTCATTGTAAGTCATCTCAGACCGTTTTCGATTATCTATTCACTGAGCGTGACTCGGAGAGAGCCCTCTCCTGCTCTGGTAGGGATAGCTACCCGACTGAGCATGGTTTGTGGTTACCCTAATTTTTTCCTTCCTTCATCCTGAGGCAGATTTAGGTGCTAACACGACCGATGATGTAAATTGTTAACAAGCGCGAGAGAAACCACCAATAATGCCAATGGTTCTCAAGGTACTTCCCAATACAATCCACTAAGTGTGAAAAATGAGTTGAAGTCGAACACTTGTTGAATCACCCAATTGAAGACCAATGAGGAAAGTCTGTCGTCAGGCATGAAGAACTTGCCATTGAGGCATGCAAGCTCCAAGGTATTGAAAGGGATCTCTAGATCAATCTCTTGGATAATGAGCTGGTGTTGATAGGAGACGATCTATCACAGGAGGGCCATGATGTTCCCCCATCAATGACACAAGATAAGGAACAAGTAGTAGATGGTGAAACAGAAGATCAGAGGACGAGGTAAGCGTGTAAACTGCAGAAAGATTATAATCTTGAACATAATGGTGACATGACTCTGGAACGTGGCAGCATTTTGATACCAAGGGATCGGAGGCTTGATGGAAGCAACATGGATCAGATGGAATGAGGCAAAATGACAACCCAAAACCGCAGAAGGCCAGATGATGATGTATGTATATCCCAACTCGACAAGAAGCAAAAGTGTCGATGTTCAAGAGTGATTAGCTGCCATAGATAACCAATGATGATTTTTAAAATTTCCCCCCACCATTACTGGCGAGTACCCCAATTATTTTTGAAAACAAGCTTGAAGGGGATATCATATGCTTGTAATATAAGTTCAACCTTCGGTTGAATCCAGCCTAGTAATAGTTTAACGAGCCCTAGGGAGGAGAAGCTCGAGTCTCGCCATAGTGACGAGTCCAATGTCGTTGGGGTTTAATGAGTCCAACATAGGTAAAACTCGGAGTCTTTTTCATGTTTAGAGAGTTTGAAAAAGACACGGAAAAGAAAATTCTAGGAGGTCCTTTTTTGTAGATTTGTGTCCCTCGAGCCCAAAAAAGTATAAAATAATACTTGAGAGAACCGCTAGACCATTACGATCAGGGAGTACTTTTCGTAATTAGTGACATCGATCTGAAAAAGTAAAAAAGTGATCGAATACACGTCGTTTCGTAACCAGCATCGAACTCGAAACAACAAAAGTCCGGCGATCTTTTCATGTTTATACGGTTGGAAAAGAGCTCAAAGTAGACTGCATTTTATTTCGTTTAACAAGTGAAAAAGGAAAACTTGGCAATCTTTTCGTCTTTAAATGGTCAGAAAAGAGCTGAAAGCAAACCTCCATTTTTATTCTCTTTAATGAGTCAAAAAGGGAAAAATACTCAGCAATCTTTTCATCTTTTACGAGTCAGAAAAGAGCTTAAAGGAGACTTGTCCTAGAGGAACAAGTGGTATAAAGGGTACCAATTGGTTCCGACGATGGTGGAACTACTCAAAACATGTAATGGTCAAGAGGCTAGCTAATAAAACCACTCATCACTGCAATTCCTCAGGAAAGGAAAAACAACCAAGTGAAAGCATATGATCGGCCAAAGAGATGGTGGTGATGGAATGAAACAACCAAGGCTCATCTAGCAGAATTTAGCAGATAAAAACGGCAATCACGAGATGTAAATCAGGTATGGGTACATTTTTTCACAAGCTTGAACCATGGAGAACTCTGCTTGGATTTGGTTTCATGTTTACACAAGCTTGAAATGAAAAAATATGCTTGTTATAAGTTCGCATGCCCCCAGCATAATGACGCAAATCAAGGTACATACCCCCCAAGCTTCATTACATTCAACGAGGTGGATGGAATGAATGTTCACTTTCGAGATCTTGGAAAGACTTGACTTGGATTTTACAAGATCTTAATCAAAGACTCGATTTGGAAAGGGAGATGTTTCATTTTTTTAATGAGGTTGACACGGTAAAAGAACTATCCTCATAACCCTTGTTTCATTTTTTAATGAGGTTGACACAGGAACAAACTATCCTCAGGACTCCTTGATTCATTTTTTAACGAGGTTAACATAGGAACGAACTATCCTCAGGACTCTTGTTCATGGGCCTTCTAAGAACATGGCTCCCAAGAGGTCGTCGCGGGATGGAAGAACCGCACTCTAGGAGGAATACATGTCATGAGGCACTAATGACAGATCGGGTTCCAATGCCCCCAATATATGATGTACGAGTCCATCTGCATGATCATCAGCAGAGGTGGGGATGGAAAGGGTAGCCACATAATTGACCTGTGGCAAGGAAGGTACTAATTGTGGATAAGAACCGATGGGGGATGATGGTGGTACAAGAGGCACCAGGTGACTAAAGAATGACAATTGATCAATAGTCACCATTCTTCCATCGTGCGGAAAATAAACCACACGGAAAAGTGAAGAAACAAGAACCCCCATGGCATAAATATAGTCACGGCCAAGGAGAAGACTAAAATCTAAAGCACCTTGGACAACTAGTACGTCTATATAGATGGTTTTGCCTCCCAAAGTAACAGAAAACTTCGGGAGGATCCCTAAAGGTGGACTAGTTCCTTCGTCAAATGCCAATAGATTCTGTGTGACTGGCACAAGCTGTGGGGAGCCCAAATCTTTCCAAGTAGTGAAAGGCATGAGGCTAACTGACGCACCTTCATCCAAGACAGTGCCAGGTACTACCTTATCATAGGCATGTACTGTGATCTGGAAAGGCACGTAGGATGGAAGGCGGAATGTAGTCAAATGACTCCAGTAGAAGGAAACGACTGAACTACTCAGTGGGGGAATCGTATGATTGCCCCCATGCTCTACAGGAATCGAAGAATGACTCTCTAAATCAGTTAGGATAGGAGGGTCATTCTTGGGCTCTAGAGAATCTATTGAGATGAGAAGAACATGAGCAGTAGAATCATGATGCTCATCGGGAACAGAGTGGACCATTGGTGGTGAATCCAAGTCGACACTCTTTCCGACCAATGGTTGGTCAAGAACGGGCTGAGCATAGCCAGGTTCGGGAAGAGAAGGGTGGACAAGAGAAGAATCTAAGTTAATCTCTTTGTCAACTGGGAGAGGGTCTGAAGAGAGCCTCTGATAACCAACTGGAAGTGGAGGTGAAGAAGCTATAAGACTTTCCAAAACAGCTGAAGCTTTATCCATGAGCAGACAAAGGTGAAGGGGATGGTTGCCTTCACACAGTCTACAGGGGAATCGAATCTTCCCTTTCTTCTTACCACTACTAGTTGAGAGGGTAGCATTGTCATGAGCTTCAGAGGATGACGAAGGACGAGCTAGATCATGAGACCATACTTCTAAGATCCTAGAAATGCCAGGACAATCACGAAGAAGATGGTCAACCTTGCACAATTTACAAGGAAACTTAACCTTCCGCGGAGGAGCAGAAGGTGTCACGAACTAAGATATACTCGGAGAAATAGTTGCACAGGTGGCCTCACACTTATTAGACTTCTTCTTCTTCTTTGTCTTCTTCTTCTTCTTCTTAGTCTCCTGGTTACTAGATATGGAACTTTCACCAGGCGAAGGAGGAGAGGAAGGTGGAGAAATAGGGGAAGAAGGCACAGGCTCAAACTTGGAATCAACATGTCATGGTTTAGACGAAGGAGACGGTGGAACAGGAGTCATGATGCTCGGGACCACCGAGGTTGAAAACAACCACATGGGCAAGCCGATGGTTAACCCAGGAAAAGACAATGTTGCCATATACGGAGCGCCGACATTTCCAAAAGAAAGAAATGGACCAGGGTTCCCATCTGGGGGAAGACCTTGGCTGGTAGACTCGGGGAATGTTGCCATCAGGAACGAGCCTGAAAAACAATCGAACTGTAATGAAGAACTCTAACTGTTACTAGGAATATTTCCTGGGTATTAAATTTTATGACACAGGAACAAAACCTGACATTTTCATGTTTCAAGAGTCGAGAAAAGGATGAAAAGGTAACTCTATCTCTTTCGAGGTTTAATTAGACTGAAAGAACAAGTGCTCAGATGGGCCTTTTCTTTTAAGGAGTCCAAAAAGGAATGAAAGTGACTACTCTAGAGAACTAGGCAAAAGGTTTACCAAACAACCCGTAAAACTGCATATACACCTTGGCGATCATATGAAAACCAAGGACTTTCCGTACGACAGTCAATCTTCCTGAATGCTGTGTTCAGTGCATTACGGTTTGCAAGGCAACAAACACGACTTCCTAGAGCTTATCCTTTTCTTCTAAGTTATCTTTTAGAATATTTACCTCAACCTGATGTTGCTCTTCCTTTTCAAGATACTGCTTCTTCATGATTCCTTTAGCTTTTCTTTCTTCTTCCAACTGATGTCTTAATTGAAGAACTTTGTTTTCTTGCTTTTCAAGAGCTTGGAGTAGTTCTTTATTCTGCTTATTTGATTCTTCAAGATCTTCTTTTAGTGAGATGATCTTAGCTTCAAGATTTTCATAGTAATTGGATCTATCTCTAAGTTTCTTGATTGTTGTGCTCCTTTCATTCACTTCGTTTCTCAATGATATCACTTCATCCTGCAACTTTTGACATTGATCTTCCTTGTCCTTGAATAACATCCTTACCTTGTTTCCTTCCTCTAGTTGAGCTTTTAGTTTAGTAGCTTCTTCTTTGAAGGCACATTTCCTTTTGTTCAAAAGATCTTGTTGATCTCTAATTTTGTCTGTGAACCTTTTAAATTCTGCCTCTATTTGAAATCTTTCTTGCTCAACCATAAGAGAAAATTTAGTTGCTTCGCTATCAATTTCATCATCTTCAAATGGATGGATAAATGTATCACCAGAGGATAACCAATTCATACTTGATAGTTCTTTGGCTTGTTCATCTTCATTCTGAAGTGATTCTGAATCTGAATTATTTCCTCCACATATTCCCCAATTGATTCTCCCACTGTCATAGCTCTTCTGAGATGTCTTCTTCTTCTTAGGCGCTTTCCTCTTAAGTTTCTTTTCCATTGTTCTACGGCTCCTTCAAGCGATCAAACTTCTACCAAAGGACTTGCTCTGAAACCAATTGTTGGAAATAATACTGAGAGGGGGGGTGAATCAGTATTATCAAATCAATATAACTTTTTCATTTCCATATTAAGATTCATATATGCTACTTCAGTTAAGGCAAACCGCATGTATACGCAACTGTGTGTAATGCAACAAGCGTATATCCAGTAAACTTATGTTTTAGTTAGTTGATCCTTAATGAGTGCATCAAAACATTATTAACCATATGAACAGTAAACAAGAGTAGTAAATAGAACAGATCATCACGCATAAGCAACACACATGAACACCGAGATGTAAGGTGGAAACCCAATGTAGGAGAAAACCACCTGCTGCAATTCGTCTCTATCTTCTTTTAATAAGAAACTTCCTTTTACAATATTTCTGTACTGGTGCAGTCTTATACTAGTACATATGCTTCTACCTGCAAAAGGTTACAACCTCCTCTCGTTCTCCAGCTTCTCCTGGAAGGGAGCTACAACCCCCTTAGCTCTTGTACTAGCTGATCCTCTTACTAGTACGTAGGCGCCAACCTACTGAATGCTCCAACCCTCACTTGTTTTCCAGCTGCTACTGGAAGGGAGCTACCACCACCTTTTCCCTTGTACTAACTGATGTACTAGTACGTAGGTGCTGACCTACAGAAGGTTGCAACCTTGTCTTTCTTTATGGGACCACATTTCATACATTTTCAGACTGGATACTCCTGAAGCACAACACATAATCTGAAGGCCACGTTTCATCCAATTTTCATACTGGACCCATTAATATCATTGAAGCACATAATCAATCAACACTAGCATCATCAATCTCCGAATCACCCAATACTGAATCACTGAAACCCTGTCAACAAAATGTAGTCACCGGAACACAGAGCAGAACACAGAACTCTTCAACAATATTCAGAACCAACTGTATCATCAGAAATCATGCATCAGAGTGCATACGCTACTTGGAAGAGCCAAACCAGCGTGTATACGCAACTTCACCAAAGCGAAGCAGCGTATATGTCATCAAATACTTACTTATAACTTTGCTGCACTTCTTGACTTTAGACATACCCAGATCATTACATATACAAGGATAATATGTGTGTTAGCAACCAGATCTAGTCCATCAGATCACATAAATATAAGTCATTATGATCTTGATCCAGTATTAGATCTCATCCATTAACACTGAAGCTAAACACAATCAACCAATCTGAATATGCAGAATACTGACACCAATAAACAGTCATCAGAACTCATCAACTACCATAAACACCTGTAACTTCAAACATCATAGTTCATATGGTATACGCTACTTAGATGTATCTAACCTACGTATGTACATGCTTTTATCATAGTCAACCAGCGTATATGTCTGTAAATATTCATTCATTATTTGCAGCTATTTCAAACTTGAGTTATACCTAGATCATAACATTTATAGAACATTACATGCGTCAGTATATAGAGATGATTCATTCCAAGCCATTAGATCCCAATCTATCCTTAACTGAGATTCCTCCTTAGCTTAGATCAAGCAAAGCATCATAAACCCATAACCTGCATACTGGATCTCATACTTCATTAGATATTCAAGACTTTCTCAATGCCTTTGCCTAATGATCTTCTTCTCCTTTTATAGTCTTAGGCCTTACTCAATACCATGGTCCAAAACCATTTAGAACCAATACTAGGGACCCAATACCTGGGTTCAACACTTCGGATGCAATACCAAGGTCCAAAACCATAGGTCTAAATACCACGAACCCAAAAATAAGCTTTCCCACATGTACGCACTTTTTTGTGCATGAAAGTGCGTGGATACGCATACGCGACTTTTGATCAGCAATCTCGCGTGTATATGTTGAGTCTTGAAAATGTCATTCATTTCCATTACACTTTCACTATTATGTCCATTATATCACCTCCATTTCATCTCCATTTCACTACTATGTCACCACATTCATCCCACTTTCATTATCATTGGGCCACCTTTATGTTTTTCCAATCTTTATTATTTCTAAGCCTTTTAAGTGAATTTGTGGTTAAACATTAGAAAATAATGTGCATATGCTTATACCTAACAAATGGGTTGAGATTGTTGACATGTGTAGGTTGAAAGGAGGCTTCTAGAAGACTCTTATGTGGCACTCTAAGGCCAAATTCGAATTTGAGTGGAAAGAATCATGGGATCATGAGGATATGTGTCACATCCCCTAATTGTATTGTAACTCTAAGAAGACATGTGTCTTATTAGTTCCTATTTTAATTAGGACTCTAGAGGTAGAGGGAGAGATTCATGGATTCTCATTAATGAGATGGCTTCTTATCTTTTTGTATAAATAGGAGATCTCTCTTCTTCATTTGGGGGCATAGCTTATTAGTCTTTTTAGCTTGTGAGTTCTTTAGCTTGGAGTTTGTAGTTCTTCCTTGATGGCTTTTGAAAGCTTTGGAAAACTTTGTTGTACTTTGTAATTTTGAAGAATTTGAATAAAGCTTTGATGTTCTCAACATGGAAGGAGATGTGAAGTAGATGTCATGGAGCACATTAGAATGTAAGGTAGAGTAGATTTCATTTTGTAATTTTGCTTTGATTTCATTATGTCATTTGATTGCTTTCAAGTTGATAGATTAGATTTTTCATTCATGCAATTTTAATTCATGCAAGTGTGTTCAACCGGTTGATTGTAGGTTAGTAATGCACATAGCTTTTTAATGACTAATGACATGACGGAATCATCTTGTCCTTCTGCTGATTTATTTTTTTTGAGTTCTAATTCCAGCATTGTTATTTCAATCAGTTTTGTTTTGCTCATTTACTTTCTTGCAATTTAGATATCATATTGCTTAACTTGTTCATGATTGCTTCCCATAAGGTAGATTGAGCTGAAGGGTAAAGGATCAGAAGAGTTGAAGTAGTGTGATTAGTTTCCTTTATGCAATTTAATTTCTTGCAATTTAGATATCATATTGCTTAACTTGTTCATGATTGCTTCCCATAAGGTAGATTGAGCTGAAGGGTAAAGGATCAAAAGAGTTGAAGTAGTGTGATGAATTAGTTGTTTTGCTTTCAGTCTTTGAGTTGCTTTAAGTTCAGTTTTTACTTTCTTTTTCATACAGCAACAAGGATATTGGGTTTCATAGTCACTAGCTCATTGATTGGTTGTTGCATTCCATTTTGATTGAAGTAGCTGCATATTTACACTTTTGTTCAAGTACTAATTCCACCAATAACATGTTTTGAGATTTTTTGAAGTGCTAAAGTTTTGGAAGTTACCATTAGGGAATTAGGCCTTAGGCCTTGTCTTGAAATCTCTATCCATACTTGTCCTTTAAAAGTATTCTTAAGACCTTAAAATAGGATTTCCATTTGCATTAGACACTTTAGGAAACCAACAAAAACAAAACCCCAAAACAAAATAAAATCTATAAAACAACGAAGTAAGAAAAAGGTTAACTAAGCACATATGGTGCACCACACTTCATCAGTTTACGATACCCGGATTGATAATTTATGTAGAGCAATTTAAGACGTTAAATTGACTAGACAGTATACGTGCCTTTGTATATAGTGAACGTGCATGTATAACCTACGTGTATACACTTCTTGGTATCTAGCGAACCTACGTATATACGTGACTTTGTATATAGTGAACCTGCGTGTGTACACGACTTGGTATATACTTGGTATATAGTGAACCTGCGTATATACTCTTCTTTCTTCATTCTTTGTAGTCTGATCATCAATTCTTTGCTACTGACCTGCTGCATTATGATCCGTCATTTGTGTGAGTTTCCATCAATGACAACACTTGTATCATAATGCCAACAATCTCCCACTTTGGACTTGATGGCAACAACACCAAATCACTCTCCCCCTTTGACATCAAGGGAAAAGGGTGGACCAAGATATTCTCTTTCCTTGATAAACATTCCGCTGTCCATACTCCCCCTGAGTGCCTGCTGAAATCTCTGAATAAGCTCCCCCTTTGTATATGCCAAGGTGTACCAATCTGTCCATGCTCCCTTTAAGTACATGCTGAAATCTCTGCTCTGCTGAAGTGTGATGTTCATGCTCCCCCTGACTGTAAGCAAGGTCTGCAAAAAGATGTTCTACAAGAAGAACATGACTCTATCATAAATGACCTTCCTATCACCAAGGACTCATACATACATCCATCTCCCAACCCAGTGGGGATATACCAATATTCACTCATCCACCCAACCAAGTGGGGATACGCTAGATACCAAATGTTTGTACATGACTAAAATATTACATCATCCTTCCCATGCATCGTGGGGGTACAAATTAAATCATATGACCAAAAGGGATTCATCAAATGACTACAATAGATAGAGACAAACTATTACATCATGAGTCTTGATATGACATTTATAATAGAGACCAAACATCTAAATAAGATCATGATAGTCATCAACAACTATCATACACAATGTATGATCTGCTCCATAGGCATCTGTCAACAACATCTAGACCAGCAACCTCTATATGTTCATTAGTGTATAAGTCATCAAGGTATGTCCTTATCAACTCATCCTTCTGAACAGAATTCTGAATATGACATACAGAATCATTCACATTATATCATATGTGAAAAACACCATAACCATCTCATCAACATTGAGATCTGCATGATCCAAGTATCATCACTTGGGAACATTTGCATCAATCAACATATGTAAGTATCAACCTATCATCATATAGGTAAGAACTCATCATCATCATGTCTCCAACAATGCAACTTTGAGTAATCATCCATGTATCAACACTATGTATCTTGAGCTCAAGATCATTTGTCAAGACTTCTTGATATCATCAACAACAACAATCCTCATCCACATGAGTGCCAAGAACTATAGGAATCCTGCATCATAACTATATTATATGATCTTTATGCATATGACGACAACAACATATGAGTGACTCATCATCAAGTAATGAAGATGTGTATTCAAGCTTTTTACTTCTCCTTATCCTTATGAAGATCACCATGTAAGCACCATATATGCATCATCAGAGAATCAACCACAAATTTGATCTGAACATCAACTATGTAACCCCAAGAATCATATGAGATTTTGTCATGGACAACTCATAACCATATCATAGCAAGATATATCATTTAGCCATATAAGCATCATCACCAAGGACTACTAACCATAATGCCAACAATGCATTATTAAAAGCATATGCTCCCCCTGAACCTGTGCCATCTTGCTTACTGTCAGATCTGATCATGCATATATCAGCAAGAAGTATCAAGGCATCATCATCATTAATTTAGGATCAAAACACTTTTAAACATCTTACAAGTGTCAAGACATTTCCACACATCATCAGCAGAATGTAACCATTATCAATAAGAGCAAATAATGGACTGAATCATATCAAACCCTTTTTCTTGAGCCTGTCCCTACTGCTTTTCCTCAAACTAACATATACGCGACTGTGCAGTAACTAACTCGTGTATATACACGACTTCCCTTTATGAAACTTGCGTATGAGATTTAGGACACTGAAGTTTTACACTTTCAGCTCCCTCTGAGTCTGTTATGTCTGTATATTGTGTTGTGCCACATCTTTCTGACTGTACTTCCTTCTTCTTCCATATCTTCAAGTGTGATGATGTTTTCTCCTTTTGGTATGGTGCCCGTACTTTGTTCCTGCATTCCTTTGTTGTATGTGCAAGCTTGTTACATGCATAACATCTTACATGTTTCATATTCCTTCTATAGCAATCAACAGCTCTGTCACCAAACATATTGCAAGAAAAACAATATCCCTTAAAGTACCTAGAACGGGATGATCTTTCTGTGTGATGGTCTTGAACCATTCTACTTCTGCATCCGGCTACAACATGTCCAAGATTATGACATACATAACATTCAACATTATTCATCAGAGGAGTAAAAGATTTTCTTTGAAGAATTTCTTTCCTTGGTTGTTGATGGGATTGACCTCTCATCTCCTTGTTGAGTATTTCAGATTGTGCATTAGAGTTGCTTGTCTTATTTTGTGAACTAGATTCACTTTCAACAGATTCATGAAAACCAAGACCAGTTTTGATAGCAGGATACCTTTTACTACTAAGAATATCATCCAAGATCTTAGTACTATCTTGAAATCGTAAGAGCTTATCCTTTTCTTCTAAGTTGTCTTTTAGAATTTTTACCTCAACCTGATGTTGCTCTTTCTTTTCAAGATATTGCTTCTTCATGATTCGTTCAACTTTTCTTTCTACTTCCAACTGATGTCTTAATTGAAGAACTTCGTTTTCTTGCTTTTCAAGAGCTTGGAGTAGTTCTTTATTCTGCTTATTTGATTCTTCAAGATCTTCTTTTAGCGAGAGGATCTTAGCTTCAAGACTTTCATAGTAACTGGATCTATCTCTGAGTTTCTTGATTGTTGTGCTCCTTTCATTCACTTCGTTTCTCAATGATATCACTTCATCCTGCAACTTTTGACATTGATCTTCCTTGTCCTTGAATAACTTCCTTACCTTGTTTCCTTCCTCCTGTTGAGCTTTTAGTTTGGTAGCTTCTTCTTTGAAGGCACATTCCATTTTGCTCAAAAGATCTTGTTGATCTCTAATTTTGTCTATGAGCCTTTTAAATTCTGCCTCTATTTGATATCTTTCTTGCTCACCCATAAGAGCGAATTTAGTTGTTTCACTATCACTTTCATCATCTTCAAATGGATGGATAAATGTATCACTAGAGGATAACCAATTCATACCTGATAGTTCTTTGGCATGTTCATCTTCATTTTGAAGTGATTCTAAATCTGAAGTATTTCCTCCACATATTCCCCATTCAATTCTCCCACTGTCATAGCTCTTCTGAGATGTATTCTTCTTCTTAGGCGCTTTCTTCTTAAGCTTCTTTCCCATTGTTCTACGGATCTCCTTGAAGCGATCAAGCTTCTACCAAAGGACCTGCTCTGAAACCAATTGTTGGAAATAATACTGAGAGGGGGGGTGTGAATCAGTATTATCAAATCAATATAACTTTTTCATTTCCATATTAAGATTCATATACGCTACTTCAGTTAAGGCAAACAGCATGTTTACGCAACTGTGTGTAATGCAACAAGCGTATATCCAGTAAACTTATGTTTCAGTTAGTTGATCCTTAAAGAGTGCATCAGAACATTATTAACCATATGAATAGTAAACAATAGCATTAAACAGAACATATCATCACACATAAGCAACACACATGAACACCGAGATGTAAGGTGGAAACCCAATGTGGGAGAAAACCACCTGCTGAAATTCGTCTCTATCTTCTTATAATAAGAAACTTCTTTTTACAATATTTCTATACTGGTGCAGTCTTATACTAGTACATAGGCTTCTACCTATAGAAGGTTACAACCTCCTCTCATTCTCCAGATTCTCCTGGAAGGGAACTACAACCCCCTTAGCTCTTGTACTAGCTAATCCTTTTACTAGTACATAGGTGCCGACTTACTGAATGCTCCAACCCTCACTCATTTTCCAGCTGCTACTAGAAGGGAGCTGCTACCCCCTTTGCTCTTGTACTAGTTGATGTGCTAGTACGTAGGTGCCGACCTACAGAAGGCTGCAACCTTCTCCTTCTTTTAGGGAACACGTTTCATACATTTTCAAACTGGATACTCCTGAAGCACAACACCATAATCTGAAGGCCACATTTCATCCAATTTTCATACTGGACCCATTAATATCATTAAAGCACACAATCAATCAACACTAGCATCATCAATCTCTGAATCACCAATACTGAATCACGAAAACCCTGTCAACAAAATGCAGTCACCAGAGCACAGAGCAAAACGTAGAACTCTGCAACAATATTCAGAACCAATTGTATCATCATAAATCATGCATCAGAGTGCATACGCTACTTGGAAGAGCCAAACCAGCGTGTATACGCAACTTCACCAAAGCGAACTAGCGTATATGTCATCAAATACTTACTTAGAACTTTGCTGCACTTCCTGACTTTAGACATACCCAGATCATTATATATACAAGGATAATATGTGTGTTAGCAACCAGATCTAGTCCATTAGATCACATAAATATAAGTCATTATGATCCTGATCCATTATTAGATCTCATCCATCAACACTGAAGCTAAACAGAATCAACCAATCTGAATATGCAGAATACTAACACCAGTAAATAGTCATCAGAACTCATCAACTACCAGAAACACCTATAACTTCAAACATCATAGGTCATACGGTATACGCTACTTAGATGTATCTAACTTACGTATGTACGCGCTTTTATCATAGTCAACCAGCGTATATGTCTGTAAATATTCATTCATGATTTGCAGCTATTTCAAACTTGAGTTATACCTAGATCATAACATTTATAGAACATTACATGCGTCAGTATATAGAGATGATTCATTCCAAGCCATTAGATCCCAATCTATCCTTAACTGAGATTCCTCCTTAGCTTAGATCAAGCAAAGCATCATAAACCCATAACCTGCATACTGGATCTCATACTTCATTAGATATTCAAGACTTTCTCAATGCCTTTGCCTAATGATCTTCTTCTCCTTTTATAGTCTTAGGCCTTACTCAATACCATGGTCCAAAACCATTTAGAACCAATACTAGGGACCCAATACCTGGGTTCAACACTTCGGATGCAATACCAAGGTCCAAAACCATAGGTCTAAATACCACAGACCCAAAAATAAGCTTTCCCACATGTATGCGCTTTTTCGTGCATGAAAGTGCGTGCATACGCATACGCGACTTTTGATCAGCAATCCCGTGTGTATACGCGCCTTTGTATATAGTGAACCTGTGTGTATACACTACTTGGTATATAGTGAACCTACGTATATATGCGACTTGGTATATAGTGAACCTGCATATATACTCTTCTTTCTTCATTCTTTGTAGTCTAATCATCAATTCTTTGCTACTGACCTGCTGCATTATGATCCATCATCTGTGTGAGTTGCCATTAAGGAAAACACTTGTATCATAATGCCAACAATCTCCCCCTTTGGACTTGATGGCAACAACACCAAATCACTCTCCCCCTTTGACATCAAGGGCAAAGGGCGGTCCAAGATATTCTCTTTCCTTGATAAACATTCTACTGTCCATACTCCCCCTAAGTACTTGCTGAAATATCTGAATAAGATCCCCCTTTGTATATGCCAAGGTGTACCAATTTGTCCATGCTCCCTTTGAGTACATGCTGAAATCTCTGCTTTGCTGAAGTGTGATGTTCATGCTCCCCCTGACTGTAAGCAAGGTCTACAAAAATATGTTCTACAAGAAGAACATGACTCTATCATAAATGACCTTCCTTTCACCAAGGACTCATACATACATCCATCTCCCAACCCAGTGGGGATATACCAATATTGACTCATCCACCCAACCAAGTGGGGATACACCAGATACCAAATGTTTGTACATGACTGAAATATTACATCATCCTTCCCATGCATAGTGGGGGTACAAATTACATCATATGGCCAAAATGGATTCATCAAATGACTACAATAGATAGAGACAAACTATTACATCATGAGTCTTGATATGACAATTATAACAGAGACCAAACATCTAAATAAGATCATGATAGTCATCAGCAACTATCATACACAATGTATGATCTGCTCCATAAGCATCTGTTAATATCATCTAGACCAGCAACCTGTATATGTTCATTATGTATAAGTCATCAAGTTATGTCCGCATCAACTCATCCTTCTGAACAGAATTCTACATATGACATACAAAATCATTCACATTATATCATATGTGAAAAACACCATAACCATCTCATCAACATCGAGATCTGCATGATCCAAGTATCATCACTTGGGAACATCTACATCAATCAACATATGTAAGTATCAACCTATCATCATATAGGTAAGAACTCATCATCATCATGTCTCCAACAATGCAACTTTGATTAATCATCCATGTATCAACACTATGTATCTTGAGCTCAATATCATTTGTCAAGACTTCTTGATATCATCAACAGCAACAATCCTCATCCACATGAGTGCCAAGAACTATAGGAATCCTGCATCATAACTACATTATATGATCTTTATGCATATGACGACAACAACATATGAGTGACTCATCATCAAGTAATGAAGATGTGTATTCAAGCTTTGTACTTCTTCTTATCCTTATGAAGATCACCATGTAAGCACCATATATGCATCATCAGAGAATCAAGCACAAATCTGATCTGAACATCAACTATGTAACCCCAAGAATCATATGAGATTTTGTCATGGACAACTCATAACCATATCATTGCAAGATATATCATTTAGCCATATAATCATCATCACCAACGACTACTAACCATAATTCCAACAATGCATTATTAAAAGCATACGCTCCCCTGAACTTGTGCCATCTTGCTTACTGTCAGATTTGATCATGCATATATCGGCAAGAAGTATCAAGGCATCATCATCATTAATTTAGGATCAAAACACTTTTAAACATCTACAAGTGTCAAGACATTTCCACACATCATCAGCAGATTGTAACCATTATCAATCAGAGCAAATAATGGACTGAATCATATCAGACCCTTTTTCCTGAGCCTGTCCCTACTGCTTTTCCTCAAATTAACATATACGCGACTGTGTAGTAATTAACTCTCTTATATACGTGACTTCCCTATATGAAACTTGTGTATGAGATTTAGGACACTAAAGTTTTACACTTTCAGCTCCCTCTGAGTCTGTTATGTCTGTATATTATGTTGTGCCACATCTTTCTGACTTTACTTCCTTCTTCTTCCATATCTTCAAGTGTGATGATGTTTTCTCCTTTTGGTATGGTGCCCGTACTTTGTTCCTGCATTCCTTTGTTGTATGTCCAAGCTTGTTACATGCATAACATCTTACATGTTTCATATTCCTTCTATAGCAATCAAATTCTCTGTGACCAAACATATTGCAAGAAAAACAATATCCCTTAAAGTACCTGGAATGTGATGATCTTTCTGTGTGATGGTCTTGAACCATTCTACTTCTGCATCTGGCTGCAACATGTCCAAGATTATGACATACATAACATTCAACATTATTCATCAGAGGATTAAAATATTTTCTTTGAAGAATTTCTTTCCTTGGTTGTTGATAGGATTGACCTCTCATCTCCTTGTTGAGTATTTCAGATTGTGCATTAGAGTTGCTTGTCTTATTTTGTGAACTAGATTCACTTTCAACAGATTCATGAAAACCAAGACCAGTTTTGATAGTAGGAGACCTTTGACTACTAAGAATATCATCCAAGATCTTAGTACTATCTTGAAATCGTAAGAGCTTATCCTTTTCCTCTAAGTTATCTTTTAGAATATATACCTCAACTTGATGTTGCTCTTCCTTTTCAAGATACTGCTTCTTCATGATTCCTTCAGCTTTTCTTTCTTCTTCCAACTGATGTCTTAATTGAAGAACTTTGTTTTCTTGCTTTTCAAGAGCTTGGAGTAGTTCTTTATTCTGCTTATTTGATTCTTCAAGATCTTCTTTTAGCGAGAGGATCTTAGCTTCAAGACTCTCATAGTAACTGGATCTATCTCTGAGTTTCTTGATTGTTGTGCCACTTTCATTCACTTCGTTTCTCAATGATATCACTTCATCCTGCAACTTTTGACATTGATCTTCCTTGTCCTTGAATAACTTCCTTACCTTGTTTCCTTCCTCTAGTTGAGCTTTTAGTTTGGTAGCTTCTTCTTTGAAGGCACATTCCCTTTTGCTCAAAAGATCTTGTTGATCTCTAATTTTGTCCGCGAGTCTTTTAAATTCTACCTCTATTTGATATCTTTCTTGCTCACCCATAAGAGAAAATTCAGTTGTTTCGCTATCACTTTCATCATCTTCAAATGGATGGATAAATGTAGCACCAAAGGATAACCAATTCATACCTAATAGTTCTTTGGCTTGTTCATCTTCATTCTGAAGTGATTCTGAATCTGAAGTATTTCCTCCACATATTCCCCAATCGATTCTCCCACTGTCATAGATCTTCTGAGATGTCTTCTTCTTCTTAGGCGCTTTCTTCTTAAGCTTCTTTCCCATTGTTCTATAGATCTCCTTCAAGCGATCAAGCTTCTACCAAAGGACTTGCTTTGAAACCAATTGTTGGAAATAATACTAAGAGGGGGGGGGGGGGGGGGGGGGGGTGAATCAGTATTATCAAATCAATATAACTTTTTCATTTCCATATTGAGATTCATATACGCTACTTCAGTTAAGGAAACCACGTGTATACACAACTGTGTGTCAAGCAACAAACGTATATCCAGTAAACTTATGTTTCAGTTACTTGATCCTTAATGAGTGCATCAGAACATTATTAATCATATGAATAGTAAACAAGAGTAGTAAACAAAACAGATCATCACACATAAGCAACACACATGAACACCGAGATGTAAGGTGGAAACCCAATGTGGGAGAAAACCACCCGCTGCAATTCGTCTCTATCTTCTTTTAATAAGAAACTTATTTTTACAATATTTTTGTATTGGTGTAGTCTTATACCAGTACACAGGCTTCTACCTACAGAAGGTTACAACCTCCTCTCATTCTCCAGCTTCTCCTGGAAGGGAGCTACAACCCCCTTAGCTCTTGTACTAGCCGATCCTTTTACTAGTACGTAGGCGCCGACCTACTGAATGATCCAACCCTCACTCATTTTGCAGCTGCTTCTGGAAGGGAGCTACCACCCCCTTTGCTCTTGTACTAGCTTATGTACTAGTACGTAGGTGTCGACCTACAGAAGGCTGCAACCTTCTCTTTCTTTCAGGGACCACGTTCATACATTTCTAGACTGGATACTCCTGAAGCACAACACCATAATCTGAAGGGCACGTTTCATCCAATTTTCATACTGGACCCATTAATATCATTGAAGCACACAATCAATCAACACTAACATCATCAATCTCTGAATCACCCAATACTGAATCACTGAAACCCTGTCAAAAAAATGCAGTCACCAGAACACAAAGCAGAACACAGAACTCTGCAACAATATTCAGAACCAATTATATCATCAGAAATCATGCATCAAAGTGCATACGCTACTTGGAAGAGCCGAACCATCGTGTATACACAACTTCACCAAAGCGAACCGGTGTATATGTCATCAAATACTTACTTATAACTTCGTTGCGCTTCCTGACTTTAGACATACCCAGATCATTACATATACAAGGATAATATGTGTGTTAGCAACCAGATCTAGTCCATCAGATCACATAAATATAAGTCATTATGATCCTGATCCATTATTAGATCTCATTCATCAACACTGAATCTAAACACAATCAACCAATCTAAATATGCAGAATACTGACACTAGTAAATAGTCATCAGAACTCATCAACTACTAGAAACACCTGTAACTTCAAACATCATAGCTCATATGGTATACGCTACTTAGATGTATCTAACCTACGTATGTATGCGCTTTTATCATAGTCAACCAGCGTATATGTCTGTAAATATTCATTCATGATTTGCAGCTATTCCAAACTTGAGTTATACCTAGATCATAACATTTACAGAACATTACATGCGTCAGTATACAAATCTAGACTAAACAAGATCAAACCTTATAGAGATTATTCATTCCAAGCCATTATATCCCAATCTATCCTTAGCTGAGATTCCTCCTTAGCTTAGATCAAGTAAAGCATCATGAACCCATAACCTGCATACTAGATCTCATACTTCATCAGATATTCAAGACTTTCTCAATGCCTTTGCCTAATGATCTTCTTCTCCTTTTATAGTCTTAGGCCTTACTCAATACCATGGTCCAAAACCATTTAGAACCAATACTAGGGACCCAATACCTGGGTTCAACACTTCGGACGCAATACCAAGGTCCAAAACCATAGGTCTAAATACCATGAACCCAAAAATAATCTTTCCCACATGTACGCGCTTTTCTGTGCATGAAAGTGCGTGCATACGCATACGCGACTTTTGATCAGCAATCCCGCGTGTATACGTGCCTTTGTATATAGTGAACCTGTGTGTATACACTACTTGGTATATAGCAAACCTGTGTATATACACGACTTGGTATATATTGAACCTGCGTGTATACACTACTTGGTATATAGCGAACCTGCGTATATACACGACTTGGTATATAGTGAACCTGCGTGTGTACACGACTTGGTATATAGTGAACCTGCGTATATACTCTTCTTTCTTCATTCTTTATTGTCTAATCATCAATCCTTTGCTACTGACCTGCTGCACTATGATCTGTCATCTGTGTGAGTTGCCATCAAGGACAACACTTGTATCATAATGCCAACAGAACTTTGGATAGTAGACAAATGAGTGGACAGATTTATATATTTTGGATGATCTGGACTCCCTATGTTATGCCTATTGACTGCAGATTGATCTTCTTTTTGGGCAGCCTTATGAGGTACATCATTATGGTCAAATAGCTTCTCTAGGGGAACTAGGCCTCTAGGGATATGATTGCTAGGCAACTGAACAATGCTATCTCGGCTGATTTTGTTCTTTAGTTGGGACTGGGGGATTTCTTCCAAGGTTTCATTCTCTTGATCTATTTTCATTTCAGAGAATTCATCAATGACTTGCAGAAACCTATTTACTTCATCATCATCCTCAAATACCTTCCAATGTCGGACATTATCAGGCAAGGATGGTCTACATTTTATCCGGGCTTCATAAACCAATTTAGGGGGCATGGGAGGGATGAACATGCTAGCAGATACAACAAGGGAATCAACAAGCTGATTTTTGACTCTAGGGATATATGAGATACAAAAACTATTAAAAGCATCTTTGAGTCTCCATACCTCATCTCTATATGCTTTCAGCCTTGGGTGCCTTGCTTGGAATGTTTTGTTCACTTGCTGAATGATGAGATCAAGATCTCCAAACACTTTTATATTTCTAATTACTCTGTCTTTGGCAGCATTTAGATCCAATATCAGAGCCTCATACTCTGCTATATTGTTGGTGACCTAGAAAGTCAGCTTGAAAGACAGATGTGTGCTTTCTTGTTTTGGAGACACTAGCACGACACCTGCTCCTGCAGTCTCTCTTGAACAGGCTCCATCAGAGAACATATCCCAAGCTTGTGTTTCCCCCTTCTCCATGCCCTGATCTACTGGTCTTTTGAGGTGCACTGGGGCCTTATGATATTCTTCAATTTGGAGAATACATGCCCCAAAGTCAGTGTCCACAACGTAAATAGGATGATTAGTGGGGTTTTTCTCATCACTGATGATATAGGCCAGCTAAGCTTCCCTGTATAGTCTTATGTTTTCTCCTCTAAACTAGGACAGAGGCAAAATATAAATGATTTTGTAATGTCCCACCCAATCTCTTAATCCACTCCCTAGATGGTAGCATTCCAAACTTAGGGGGAACATCTGCTACCACAATATCCATCATCATGCTTTTCATGGGTAGCTGAGTTAGGGTGATAGCCAAGTCTTTAATTAACACCAGACATTTCACCTTCCTTAAATCAATGGAGAATAAATCATGATAGGGTCAGGGAATATCAAGGCCTAATTCCTCCATGACAGCTTTGGGCATCAGATTATGACTAGCTCCTGTGTCCAGTAGGCAGTTATGAAGGATTTTGTCATGAATGGTCAATGAGACATAAAATGATGGAGAATTATCATCAGCAAGTTTAGTCATTGAGCTGAGCACAACTATAGGTTTATCATCTTGTAAATTGACATAGTCAGTGGAGGCTTATGTGGCTCTCAGCTCAAGGGCATCTAGGATAGGTTTTCTAAAAACCTCACTCTTTACAAGTTCAATCAAAGGCACAGATATTTTAAGCTTCTAGACTTCTGATTCAAAACTGAAAGGGTAAGGGGACTTATCAAGGCCTCTTACCTCTTGAGCTGGTACTTTAAGGATGACTGGATCAGCTGCTGGTCTCTTCTGTTTGCTAATCTATTGTTCTGTGTGGACAACAAATCTTTGGGCAGCGTTCTCTTTGACATTACTCATTCTTGACCTCATATTATATCTTTGTTGGTCTTTAGATTGTAGAACAGCTTCTCTTCCCCAGTCCTGACTGGTCTGGTCCTGGAGTAATGATTCTTCGTAGGCAGATAATGTCAAAAAGGCATCACTGCCCTTATCTTCCATGCAGTGAATCTCATCCTCTTCATCAAACTGCTCCTCTTCCATGAATACGTTCTGGAAGGGAGGCTTAACCCTTTGTTCTTCACTAGCTTCTTTGCCCCTCTGAATGATCTGCAATTGATCATTCGCTCTTCTGAATGGATTTGGATTTCTAGGAGAAAATGTATTTGGAAGCCTTGCTTTCCCAGAATTCTGCTCAACCTTCAGTTTAGATATTTTAGCAGCCAATGACTCTATCATCTTAGTCATTTTATCCAATTTTGGTTCTGAAGATGAAGCAGAGGAAGAAGAAGCCTCACCTCTCTGCCTCCTTCTATTAGCATGACCTTTGAGCTTTTCTGCAGCCATGATATTGGATTCCACCTCTAGGGCCGCGTCTTGCATTTTGGCTAGAGTAGCACATCTTCTTTCTCTTAAGAGTAGGAAAAAATCAGAGTCAAATGCATTAGCATAGGTGAGTTTGGCAGAGGTGGGAGTAGGCTTCACTTCAGCTGGTATCTTTCTATACATATAATTGAATCTTTCATTAAAATCAGACAATGATTCACCATTTTCCCTTTTTATGTTGCCAAACTCAGTATGGTAATATAGCAGGTCTTTCTTATCTCCCCAGTGCTTTAAAAACACAGCATCTAATGCTTCAATGTATTCTATAGACCTAAGGGTCAGCTCTCTGAACCACTTTCTAGCCTCTCCATCAAGATTTTGGACAAATACCCTCATCCACACATCATCCTCACTGATATCTAGGTTATCAGCATAGCTATAAAAAGACTCAAGCTGCTCTTCGGCTGTTACTCCCTCTGTACCAGTGAACTTAGGAATGTATTTCTGGTATTCTCCTACAGGCATGGCCTTCAAAGGAACAGGCAGGACCAAGGGTCCATACCTAGCAGCTATGGTTCTTTCCATTTTGGTAGGTGCTTGTTGGCCTACTATGATTGGGATGGATGGATGGGTACCTGTCGTTTGGATGATAGAAGGCTGAGAAATGAATGATAGGGCAGACAGAAAATGATGGACTATAGGGGAGATTTTCTTTGCATTTAGATCCAAAGGGGAACTTAATGGACAAGGAGCTTTACGAATCTCTGAGAATATTTCTTCACTAAAAGTGCTAGGCTCTATATTTTCAACATGTACATGCTCAACTACAAGCCTTTCTTGCAGAGATACATAAGATTGTTTAGGCTTATCTTATCCTGATGCTCCTTTCTGTGATGTTTTTCTCTGCTTGACAATCTTCTTAGGGTTAGGCACTGGGCCAACAGGTGATTTCTGGGGATTTCTCTGAGTATGCCTCACAAACTAAGCTAGAACTGTAATGTGGAGTCGCCAAAGGTTGGTCCTCCAGTAGAGTCGCAAGATAGATGATTACAACGAAAAATGTGTCTAGACTTTGTCTATCATCAAAGCTGGATCTATGTCGTTCTCCCAAGGAAGCTGAGCTTCAATCTCCTCTCCCCGGCAACGATGCCAATTATGTTATCACTCCAAGAAACTCTCCTAGGTTGTAGCTTGGAGATGCCTGGTAACATATAAATTCAACTATTGTTGTGGGTTGAATGGAAGGACTGATGCTTGTTCAAGCCATATAACCACTTCTACTTTGTTTCACTCTAGACATGCATGAACACCCCCAAACTAGAAGGCTTTAGACCACCAAATGCTCACAGTTTAGATATTGGGTGAATATGGAGAATACTAACCACACCAGCAGATGCACAAGACCATGTGATGGTCGGCTGCAACTAGTAAAGAAACTTGTAAATCTGTTCTACTAATACACAGGCAGGATGACAGCTCTCTTGCATCAGATAGAAAGAAACCTGAGTAACTTATTTAGTGATGCATTCAACAATCTAACACAGAGATAGGATGATAGCTACCTAGTGCTAAACCTCAAAAGATCAAGAATACAGTATATCAAGCACAAACTTAGAATAGAGGAAAATGGAAAGTGAGCAGTTAACAACAAAAGAAGCTTGTATTAGCTAAAAATGAAGATGAGATGCTGCAAGTGACAAAATATCTATAGTCTCCAGAAGTTGAACCTTACATCAAAATGCCAACCACCAACCCTGATTACATCTTGTTTTTGGGTATTTATAGATTTACATTACAAAGGCACTTGGCTATTTAGGTATGGAGGGGTCATAATTGACCACCAACTGCATTTAACTACCTGATGAAGTCTCTGACTTTGTTTTCTTGCTTCAGTGGATGAATCTAATCTGCTCAGGTGCTGTACTGTCCTCTTAGGCAGTTGGAGTGCTCGTACCAGTGAAGTTCCATAACTGATAAATGCAGTTACAGGGTCATGCTCTGTCCCTTTCTCCCTTGGCCATGCCTTCTGTTAAAGATGGTTGTTGGGGGTCTATCAATGACTAGTAATGGTAAGCTAGTCACCTTCCTCCTTTGGGAAAACAGAGTGGTCATAGGATGTCGACTACATGGGCGAGTGGACGATATGGATGAGTGGGAAGGATAGCCGTCAGATCGGGGAAATGGATGGTGGAGATGGCTCGGCGGAGGATGTCGGCTAAGGTGGGAGCGGGATGAATTTGGGCCATTAGATCTTAGGCAGCTAGATCGAATGGTGATCAGGAGGTGAAGTTACACATTCCTTATCGGGCGGGAGTAGTTTGGTTGGGCGGTAATGGTATTGATCGCACCGCTTTCGGGCCCTGAGTGGTAAAAGGATAGGACCGCGCGATTCCACTCATCGATTGACACGTAGCGGTGGATGAGAGAGAAAAACCACTCTCATTGCGCGCTAACGTTCGATTGAGTGGATGGCACGATAAGAGCGAATGTCATTGGATCTTTTTGGAAGTGATCAGACACTTGGGAAAGGTTGAGCGGGTCGCTTTATCGGGCGCGATGGGAGCCGTTGGATCTGCGGGAGGGAATCAATGATGGGGAAATGATGAAAGGTTTTTAGCAAGTCCGCGATGGCGTATGGCAGGGTTTTATGAGGGCTTGGGCTTTTGGCGATTGGAACTAAGGCCAAAGGGGTTATTTTTCGGGTTTAGGAGGAAAATAGAGGAATGGAGGTGGCGGAGGGAAAGTGGGCTAGAAGGAAAAAGGGACAATGATCATTATGAGCTTTCTTTTGAGCACAACCCAGCAGACCAAGCTTGTCTCTAACCTTAGAAAATCATTGTTGTATAGCAGAGCTAACACACACTACGTGAAAACACTTTTGCTCGATTAACATAAAATAAAATTAATAAAAAAATAGGATTTAAATAAAAATAACTTCATGGTATTGAATCATGGTATGAGAACCCATGGTATTGACCCATAGTATTCATGAGGAATATAGCCTATTTAAATGGGGGAATTAAACTAGCCTAGATTAATCTTAACTCTAGATCTACCAAGATCTATTTTCATTCTAAAAGATGTTTGCATCTCAAGGGATTTGATCCCTCTCAGAGCTTGGTCGATCCAGAGTTAAGATAGATCTAGACTGGTAAATTTAAAACTAGAAATTTCCCATAAAGGTGCAAAGGTACACTGAAGGAATAGAAGATTTAGAAGATTCTCTAACCAAGAATAGATCCCATTGCTAAATGGATCCTCACTACACTTGTTCGCAACCCCTAATAAGCCATAAGAATTGTTAATAGAGAAAAAAAATACATATATGTCTATGGATTTAGATTAAAAAACTATCAAAAAAACTGTCAAACAGAGAAAAAAATCCATATATGTCTACGAAATGAAACAAAAAGGGGCAAATACTTGTGGAATTTATGCCACACAAGGAGGGATTTTGTCTGTTGAATGTATAGTTTGGATAACTCTACCTAAACACTTTACTCGTGTGTGGTAAGTTACATATTTTGCGTTAACTTTTTCAAATATTCATCCCCTTCCCCAAAAATTCAGTGCCATGTACTTCCATCCAATAACTAAAATGTAGGTTGTCATATTTCATCACATGCCATATCATAGGTGGCATGTATATCCATCCAATAATAAAACACAGGTTGTTAGAGATTTCTGGACTAACATTGTGTAATGAGTGTAATGGATTGATCACACTCATTACACAATGTTAGTCCGAAAATCTCTAACAATATAATTCACTGTGAAAGTCTCCAATCACTCAAAACACAGGTTGTCGTATGTCGTCACATGCCTAGAAATGCTACAACTGCACATGTTTTGTATCCATTATTCCATCACAAGAAGTAACTTTTTGAGAAAAAATAAATCTCATAAAGAATACCTAACTTTTATACAAAAACATTTAACATTTTATTGAGAGGATATTACTTTTAACATTTTATTGAGAGGATATTACTTTTTATAGCAATAAATTAATTAATCTCTTTATGTATAGACTTCCACACTTGCTTATTGACTTGCAAAGAATCTATATTATATAATAACATTGAAAATAAGAAAGTAACCTACAATCTTAATTTTTATTTTGGTGAATTTTTCCTCTATCTCCTTATGTGTAGACTTCCACGCTTATTGACTTTCCATGTAAAAGAAGTGTTCTTTTATCAATTTCATAAAAGAAACATTATGTTGGTAGAGGTACACTATGAAAATTTGGTTATAGATTGGCGACGATAAGAAGATTTATTTAATCCCATAAATAAGCCATGACACATCATTTTGATTTATATTTCATACAAATTTCATAAAATAATTAAAAAGAAATATTTACACATGTATGGATAATTAAAAAATATAAAATATGCACATAATTTTATGAGATTTTCAACCTTTTCCATTTCAACCCGTCCACCTTTATTCTCTATTAGCAAATTGGTTCTTTTTGGTTGGTTGGTTTCGTTTGGTCGAGATCCAACCTCAAACCACATCACTTTGTTGAACATTCTACTTAAATGTGGCCCAACCATTGATTGGAATGACTGGAAAAAGGATGGTATAGTTTCGATATTCTATTCAAAACTTGTTGATGCCACGAGATTAAAAAGTTTGAATAATTTGGCACCATCAAAGCTCAAGAAAGCTGCCATATCTTGAATTTCTTAGACGGATAATTATTTAGTGAGTATTCAGTTCATACACGGGTGAAACTAAGCTTTAAAAATAAGATCTATGAGTGATTAGCTCACAATTGTGTCATTAAGTCGTAACATTCCTTTAATTTCCAATCAGCCGTACATTTTTCCAAACCTGAAATTGAAACTAATATCAGAAATTATTTCATGTCCACAAGATTCCTATTCCAAGGGACGAGTTCCCTTCTCTGATGCCAACTCCCATATGCCCGTTGATGAGCCAGATGCCTCTCGATGAAATATAAATCCCAAAGTGAGAAACAATTGTCATCCTCTTGATAATGATGATGGGTACCCACGTGATGATTGTCATTATCATGAATGACTAATGATGCGGTGATGAGGGCTTGGCCACGGTTGTCAATCCTCACAATTAAACAACAATGCAACGTTCTGAAAGCACAAAAGCAATTGCTAAATTTCTATAAATTAAATTTTTTAATATTCATAAATAAAATAATTTATTTATATTAATATCTAAAATAATATTAAATGGAAAAATATATATATTTATTATAATTATGAGTATAAAAATTCATTTAATATATTGGAAGTGATTTAGAGAATGCAACAAAATATAGATATAAATATAAATACAGAGATACAACAAGAATAAAATTTCATTTCATTAATATCAAAGAATTGAAATATGCTTACATATATAATGGAAACTAGTTCACACGATGGTAGTTTATCTTTGAGAAGATATGTGGCGACTACATGCCTTTGAACTATGTTACAATGAGGCTCGAAGGCTTATTTATTATTGATAAACAATGGAAAAGCCTAAACATCCAAAAACCTAACCATGGGAGATGAACCACCAAAAATATGGGTCCCGTTTCAGTAAATTGATATATGAACTTCCTGGGGTCGTAACTTTGACATACAATCTTCGTTTGACGCACACAATGCCTCGTTAAAAAGATATATCATAGGACTACAAATTTTGAATGCAAACGTGAGTCTTTGAATCATGTTTTCTTGTTTTCCCCCAAAAAAACGTTGTTTAGGACCTCAAAACTGCTCCAAAATTTCAAGGCCCGAAAAACTACCAAAAATAGTAAACAGTGCTACAATTAAGGAACTGAAAAACTGAAAGATACTGTGGTGGGGGCCCAAGTGGAATAGGTAGGTGGTCACCAATATCCACTTGGATTAGTCTCCCCCCCTTAGGAAGCAATGATACCCATTGCATTGAGTACCTCTATTTGATGGGGAAACTTCTGCTGAACTTGGTCCCTGGTGAGCCACTTTCCTTGGTGCAAGAGTTGGTCATCTTTGACAACCTGATTTAGTGGGGTCTTCTATTGGCGAGTGTTCTTGATCTTTGTGTCTATGATCTGATTAGTTGTGGCATGTTCCATGCAATCTGGGTTTAACTCTGTAGGTGTGAGATGTTTTGCAATGTCTGATGTGTCCAGTAATGGTGGAAAGTATGGACGAAGGCAGTCCACATTGAACACTGAGTGGAGGCCAAGGAATGGGGGAATGTTGAGCTCAAAAGAATTGTCTCCCACAACCTTGGTAATGGTATAAGGCCCATATCGAAGTGGTTTGAGCTTCCGATGGGCTCCGATAAGGTGTTCTCTCTACAAATGCAACCAAACTTTTTCACCCACCTAAAACTTGTGTGGCACCCAATGTTGATCATGTCATTGCTTATACTTGGCATTTGACTTCTTCAAGATGTCGTGAAACTATTGGTAGATGTGTTGGATGCTTTCAATAATCTGGTTGTTTTATCAACGTTGGACAATACATGTGTGGATTTTTTCTATGTAGTCGCAGGAGGCATGACAACATCAATCAGACACAATGGTTGAAATCCTACACCCACTTGAAAGGGAATGCGACCAGTATAGCTATGGAGATATCTTTTATAACTGTGTTGCACATAAGGAAGACTTTCATCCCAGGTTCATGGATGCTTGGAGTTGTACATGCAGAGTATGTGCACTATCATCCTATTGAAGACCTCCGTCTAATCATCAATCTGGGGATGGAATGCAGTCAACTTGGTGAGATTGGTGTCCAATAGTGTCTAGAGGCTTGATCAGAATGTGCTCAGGAACCTGCTGTCTTGATCTGATATAATGGTCTACGGGATCCCAAAATGTACCCACACTCATTCCAAGAAGAGTTTGGCAGTTTCCTTTATTGTGATACTCTTCTTGCAGGCTGCCAATATAGTCATCTTAATTCTTTTTTCCATGACCACAAATACACAGTCATTACCATGCTTGGTAGAAGGGAGGCTAGACATCCATGGAGATGGATTCCCAAGGCTAGCTAGAAGTAGGAAGAGGAGTGTACATGCCTTGCTTCTTGATGTTTGGTTCGGCAATGGCACCGACAGTGCAAGATCTGATATATTTCCCAACATCTAGTTGGAGTTTTGGACAATAAAAGTACTTTTGTAGTACAACCACAATTTTCTCCACACCAAAGTGTCTTGCAACCTGATTGTAGTGTGCCTCCCAAATCAACATGGAACGCTCACTTGAAGGAACACAAAGGTGTCCAAGGTAGCATAATAATGCATCTTGGAGGTGGAAATCATGAACTTCCTTACCATCTACTAGCATATAGTATGTGGAGGTGAACTCCGGATTATTTTCGTATAGTTGTGGCCATCCAGAGGTCTCGTGGTAACTAGAGTTCAGAACAGTAGTTTGTGCTGCAACTGGGGGCCAACTGGGGCAGTTTGCAACATGACTGGTGCTTCCATTTTTGTATTTAATGTTCAAGTGGAATTGTTGCAGATATGTAGACCACTTCTGATTGCGATCATTCTGCAACTTCCCTTGTGTCTGTATAAACTGAAGAGGTCAGTGATCGGTGTGGATGACAATTTCCTTCCCTGGAATGTAATGCTTCCATTATCGGCAAGCCTGCATGATGGAATACATATTTTTATCATAGTTGGGGTACTTCTAAATTGTATCAGAAAGTGTCTCACTATTATAGACCATTGGATGCCCGTGTTGGGTGAGGACTCCACCAATAACATAGTCGAAGGTGTCTATCTCAATTTCAAATGGTTGTTGCAAGTCTGGAAATGTGAGTACTAGTGCAGAGCAGAGGAGGCGCTTCAACTCAACGAATGCCTTATGTTGGGACTCGGACCATAAAAAATTTACTTTCACTTTGTCCTTGGTAATATGATTCAAAGGCCAAGTGATATGGGAGAATCCCAACATGAACCTTCGATAAAAATTTGCAAGGTCCAAAAGGTTGCGAAGCTCTGTTAGAGTGGTTGGGGTTGGTCAATCTCAAATGACTTGGATCTTAATCAGATCCAGATGCATGCCACACTCATCTATGATGTAACCTAGATATTGGAATTGGCTCATGAAAAAGGTGCATTTCTCCATGTTAGCACATAGTTTGTGATGGCGAAGGGTTTGAAGGACCTATTGAATGTCTTGCAAGTGTTCTTCCGAACTCTTGTTGAAGATGAGGATGTCATCCAAATAAACAACCACAAATGAGTTGGTGAAGGGCCGCAAGATGTCATCCATTAGCCTCATAAAAGTAGCAGGGGCATTTGTCAATCCGAAGGGCATAACCAACCATTCAAAAAGGACTTCCTTGGATTTGAAGACGGTATTCCATACATCTATGGGTTCTATTGGAACCTGGTGATAGCTAGACTTCAAATCGATCTTGCTGAAATACTTGGCCCCCTTGAGTTGGTATAGAAGGTCATCAATCCATGGGATTGGATACCTATTCCTGACAGTGATTTTGTTTAGTGCCCAATAATCAATGCAGATCCTTCAGGTCGCATACTTCTTCTGTACAAGTACAATCAAGCTCCCACAAGGTGAGGAACTTGGTTAGATGTGCCCTTTTTGTAGCAACTCCTAGATTTTCCGCTTGATCTCTTCATTTTCTAGAATGGACTGGTGATATATCTGCACATTGGGTAGAGGTGCTTCGGGAGTCAAATCGGTTGAATGCTTGACTTGACAGTGTAAGGGTACCCCTGTGGGTGAGGAGAAGATGTCCATGTATTCTTCCATGATCGTATCCACTTGCTTCTACTTCGTAGAGGAACCCTTCCCGAGGGCCATGGATGTGGCTACGATCTTCCCCTTACTTTGAGAGTGAATCAGAAAGAAAAAAAATCCCAGTCTAGGAGATGATCTTACTGAATTTCTTAGCAGAGATCAAAGAGATGGTGGTAGGCAAGGATACCTCCAGTATCCTATATAACTTATTACCCAAGGAAATAATAATAGTGTGAGGCATCGACTTATATACAACATGATGCTTCCACAAGTATGGTTGTCCTAATAATACATCACAAAATTCAAGAGGACCAACATCACACAATACCTCATCCATGAAAGGCTTGTTGTTGTATGGAATGTGACATTGCTGGCTGGCGGGAA
Organism: Pinus tabuliformis; assembly: GCA_031772625.1. NCBI lineage: Eukaryota > Viridiplantae > Streptophyta > Pinopsida > Pinales > Pinaceae > Pinus > Pinus tabuliformis. The sequence continues at coordinate 593,621,249 of CM062806.1, forward strand.
GATGTCTTCCTTGGTGAAGCCACCTCATGGTGTACCACTGTGGGTGTGGTGTGTTTGGTAAGCCCACCCTCTTCATGACCTCTACTGAAATGAGGTTCTTTTGGCTCCTATTATCGAAAATGAATTGCAACGATGAACCCTTCACCCACATTTGTGAGTGGAAGAGGCGCTCCCCCTCCTCTAAATATTCAGGCTCAATCTTCTAGATCTTGTTGGTGGAAATAGTGGCGCTGGGCTTCGCATCAATAATCTAATTCCCTTTATCATTCCCCTTGTTGGGTTTTGACTTAGATTTAGAACATGCATCTGATTCTGAAGCCTTCAACTTGGCTAGTAGTGACTGCTTGGTTTGACACTCACTTGTGTTGTGATTGGGGCTCTTATGGAGCTCACACCAGTTCCCGATGTCCTTCTTTGTCTTTGTGGTGTTGTTCTTTGCTTTCATCTTTGACAGGTTGTATTGGGTCACCTTGCCTTGGCTTTTTCCCTTGTTCTGTGGTTCGGGGGCCCCTTTCCCATGCTTTAGATTCGCAGATCCAAAGTCTCGCTTCTTCTATTTTAACTTATGCTCGACCTTGACAGTGTATCTATAGGTAGCGCTAAGTGAGGAGATGTTCAGAAACTCCATCTTGTCTTGGATGTATTTGTGTAGAAAACCGCAGTGCTTGAATAACAGATGCTGCTCAGAATCCTTGATATCCAACTTCGTGCAAAGGGTATGAAAAATATTTGTGAACTCTGGCACATCTTGGTCCCTTCCTTATCATAGTGTGGTTCAATTTATGTATTTATCTTCATAGCTCCCAACAGGGTAATACTACTCCTTGATGGCATCTCGGAAAGAGTTCCAAGTGGGTGTGGCTGAAAACAGTGAGGGTTCCCTCTCATCCTTTTGCTCACAGTAGGTTTCCCACCAGTCCTTGATGTGGGGGGCAAATTTGAGGAGTGCAAAAGTAATATGTTCCCTACTGGAAAAATCATGAACCAAAAAATACCCTTCCAATAGATTTAACCATCTATCTATGGTATATGTATCTATCTGGCCTTCAAATATGGGAATATCAAATTTGACTTATACCTTGAAGGGAGTGGTGCCTCTAGAGTGGCTGCCAAATGAAGATGCATCGCCTGTGGGCATCCACCGAAAGATTTGGGCAAAGTTGTCCATCATCATGTTCCTCTATCATTCGAGGGCTTCTTCGAGAAATATTTTGAAGGGATCTCATGCTACCTCATATTTATTTTTCTCCACCATGGGAGGTCATCGAGGTTTGCGAGGCTGGTATTGCAAAGGTTCAACCAGTTCAAGCCCTAACTCCTTATACCCTGACCTCATCGAGGACATGCAAAGAAAATAGAGAAAGAGCAGACTGCTCTGATACCACTGATCTAGAATTATGCAGGAACACAAAAAAATATATATATAAACATAAACACAAATATGCATCAGGAATAAAAATTCATTTCATTAAGATCAAAGAACTGAAATATGCTTACATATATAATGGAAACTAGCTCGAGCGATGGTAGCTTATCTCTAAGAAGAGATGTGGCGGCTACATACCTTTGAAATGTGTTACAATGAGGCTCGAAGGCCTATTTATTATTGAGAAACAATGGAAAACCCTAAACATCCAAAAACCTAACCCTAGGAGATGACGTGTGAAACCTACGGGTCCCATTTGGGTAAATTGGTACAACAACTTGTCGGGGTTGTAACTTTGGCATACGATCTCCATTTGACTCACAAAATACCTTGTTAGAAATATCTATTCGAGGACTAAATCTGTCGAATGCAAACATCAATGAAAGATTCATGTTTGCTCATTTTCCCCAAAAAATGTCATTTAGGGCCTCAAAATGGCTCTGGAAGTTCAGGACCCGAAAAACTACCAAAAATAGTAAATTGTGCTACAATTAAGGAAATTGAAAAAATGAAAGAAACAGTATTGGGGGTCCAAATTGAATAGGCAAGTGGCCACCAATATCCACCTGGTTCAGGAAGACTCTTGGTTATTAGATAATGGTCATTTTTTCAAATTATCTTAGTGATTATGAAAAGCTTATTAACGTTGATTCAGAATACATAATTATTAAAAACTTATTAACCATGATTCATGATATATATGATGTAGTGTTAATAAAATTTCATCATATAATATATTTTATAAATAAAAATGAAAATAAATTGCATAAAATAGTATTAGTTTAAATTCATAATACAATTTTATTATTATGAACTATGTAATTTTAATTGCAAACCCTACTTTAAAAAGGCATACAATGATAATAATAAATGTTAACAAAAATCTTGGGGGAGGCAGGAGTGGGAGGGGTTATCCTACGTCTCAATGGAGAAATTGAGAAAAAATTTGCATGTAGGTTGGATTTTGCCTCAAACAACCAGACATAAGAACTTGATCATGGCAAGGGTTGAAGATTGCAGTGACTGAAGGAATCCATCAATTAAGTGTATTTGAATATTTTCTCATCACTATTAAAAAATGATATAAAATGAATAACCACAAGGAGAATGACTCAAGGCCAACCTTACAAAGAATTCAATTACTTATGGAAAAATTTGAAGCCTTGGAGTTCTACCATATCAAGCGTGAATATAACATATTGGCAAACACCCAAGCTAACATAGGGTTTAATCTGGAATAAAGATATTTGCTGGAGGCACATGGTAGAATAATCAAATGTCATATTCCATGACCATAATTAATTCAAGGATCTTGATTTGGATGAAGGCCATTAAGGAGGAATTAACATATGACAGACAACATAATTACGACAATAACTCCAAGGTATATATGTTCTTTGATGAACGTTCCTACAAGTTGTTGGATCCTTTATCCAATAAGTGGGGAAGTGCGAGGTGCAATGATAACCATAGAGACAGGTGGTATGGCATCAGAAAGGTCTTAAAGTCATCCAACAGAGTAGGATTTGCTAGTACCATCACTGAGGAGGATTGATCTTTATCCATCGTGTGTTTTTACAGTCCAACCCAAGCACCAATAAAAAATCAGTTATCTACAGAGCAATAAAATGAGGGTGGCATTAAATATGAAGGGACTCTTCCCTCGCTAAGTTGGATCCAAGTTTGGTTATAAAAGGATGGTTGTGTAGGCTTCAAGTGAAGTGGATCTCCATTCGGCTCCTCTGTATTGATGGTATGGCCTCTTCTTCAAGAAATGGTGTTGGTGGCCCTCCATATAAGAAAGAGCGGGCATTAAAGCAGAATTTTGAGGAGATTATTTCCAGGATTGGTGGGCATATTATCTATGAGGCTCATTCCCATTTCACTCTTGTCACGGGCCAACTTGGAAGCTTAAAAAAGGATGTTGAAAATTTCAGGCAACAGTGGAGCTAATTGCAACCAAGATAGAAAACTTGGACTTCAAAGTGGATTCAGAGGTTTGAGTGGAGTTCGAAGTCATTAATGTTTTGAAGGAATCCTCTGGCCTCAGTGATCATGCTAAGAAAGACATGGATATTGGTAGCGGTGGGGCTCTCCCTCCCTTGTTCCTTGACCAATAAGAGATGCAATAGGTGTAGGGTTAGCATGTGCTAGTGGATTCAGCACAATAGGAGGAAGAAGATAAGGAGGGAATGGAAGGATACAACAAGAACAACGAAGAGATATTTATGTAGTTAACTTCATATCTATAGTTATAATATGTTAGGTCAATTTGTTAGGGTTAATGTGGTTTTTTGGAGAAATTATAATAAAAATGTTGTAGTCAATCTGGAAAATATATCTCAAAATATCCAATGACAATGGTCAGAGAGATTTTGGAGGACCATGGAAATTCTAATGCTTCTTAATGTAATGGTGTTGGCTACATTGTAGTTTGATTAATAGAAAGTTAATCGTTCCTTTAAAAAAATATGTTAATCAGAATTCTTAGATATAATGATTTCTAAATAAATTTTGTTATATACTTTAAAAAAAATTGTTGTTGAAATAATTGAAAATAGGAACATAGGAATACAAGAAACTTGTTACATGTTTTCTAGTCATAATTTTACATCATCAAATGTTTAAAATACATTTCAAAAGGTGTTCTTTGGTTTTGATTCACATGGGGACTACAGTCAACATGACTACCATGGTGAACCATACTAACCAGAAGCATCATGGTGTATCTATAGGTGACCTGTAGTAAACCATAATGAACTATATTGAACCATACTAGATGACCACAGTTGACTATGGAGTCCTATAGTGGATGGTCAGGGTTAACCATAGTCAAATCATGGTTAACCATCAAATAACAACATTTCAATGGTAACCATAATTGAAAGTCATGGTCAACTATAGAAAAATCGTAGTCAAAATATGGTCAACTATGGTCAAATCATTTTCAAATCATGTTAAACTATAGTCAGTCATATTCAATTGTGGTCGCACATAGACAAACCATGGTAAAATGTTGGTCAATCACCATTAAACCATGTTCAACCATAGTCAAGCATGATCAACCATAGTCAAACCATGGTCAACCATAGTCATAAAACTGTTAACCATAGTCATTTATAGTCAAAACATAAATATCGATGTTTAAACATGGAGAACTATAATCAATTGTGGTCAACCATTGTTAAACATAATTATTTATAGTCAAAATTAACATAGTTAATGTTGTTTAAATAGGGTAAACATGGAAAACCATAGTCAACCATAGTTAAAGAATCATTAAGCATAGTCAAAACATAATCTGTGATTAACAATAGTCACACATGGTCAACCATAGTCTAACATCAGTCAACCATATTCAATTATAGTCAACCATGATTGACCAAAGTCAAACATTTTCAACCTTAGTCAACTAAGGTCATCCTTGGTTTGTCAATGTCGAATCTCCGAATTTTTCTCCTTTTGGAAATCCATTTTTCCTTTTTCCACCCATTTTGTTACACATTTCCACTTCATTTGATCTAATTTATGAATTAAAGGTCATCCAGGTCATGCAAGTTACATTAAAAAGGTAATCACCCATCAACAGTTCAAAATTAATTTTTTCTTTATGAAATTAGTTTAAACTATACTATAGCTATCGAATTGTGCACTTTCTACAACCAACTTGAATTTTCGTAGCCAAATCCTAAGTTCTACAGGTTCACACATGTTACAGGATAACCAAAACACATGATCAGTTTCCAAATGTTACCTACATGCATGTCCACCTACTATTCGCATATGGAAGATCACAAAATAAATGTGGCTCATTGGTCAAACTTGTGGTCAACATGGATATGGAATACTTGTTTCACAGAGAGTATCAAGATATTGACTCTACAATCAAGTGAGAATGACAATAACGAGTGAGTGAAATATGAAGACCTTAATTAGAGTTGATGATGTGTCGATAAATGCCTTCTCATGATTCACTCCTTTAGTAGTGAATCGTGAGAAGTGTTTTATAAAATTGTATATTATAGAGCGATGGAACACATAAAATATTGCAAAAACACAAACACTGAAAACTCATAAAACAAGAGAGACACAGATATACATGGTTCACCAAATTTGGGCTACGCCCATGGAGAAACAAGCAATCCTTCCTTTTATGTATCCAACAAAATGAAGAGATACAACCTACAATAGATCCGTTGCAATTTCCTCTTCGCTCTCACACAATTCCCTCTTTCTTTCTCACACAGAATAAACATAAACAACTGTAATACAATTCCCTCATATAAATTGAGGGTTTCCTTCTAGGGGAAAAAACCCTAAATTATCATAACTTCTACCATCAGATCATCTGCTAAATGAATGATACAGATTGACTATGAAATAACAATATTTTACAAGGAAAATTTTCATATATATTTAGCTTTCGGGGCCCACTGGCCCCCAAACCCTCCAGACAGGGGAGACATGTTCCCCCCACGTGGAGGAGTTTACAGTGTTCCTGGGGTATACATCTAGGTGAAACAAAGTCCTACGAATCAGGAATATAATTAGACTCCACACCCAATAATCTCCCCCCTGGAGACTGATTATAGCAACTCCATCGCTGCTTCACTTACTAGAAAATGCTTCCACTTTGGACCTAATTTTTTCTCATCTTCATCATCATACTTCAATACTAATTGAAATTGAGCAGGATCTCGGTTTCTCCCTGATTACAACTTTTTTTAACATATCTATAGGATTTTGGTTAGTTTGTATCTTTTCTAGCTTCAATTATCCATCTTCCAACACTAACCGTATGAAATGGTCCTTGAGATGTATATGTTTAGTATTGGAATGAAAATATGAGTTATTTGCAACATGAATGGCACTCTAGCTATCACTGTATAACCTTCCCATCTCCTGCTTCTTTCTCATTTCATCCGTAAACCTTTGTAACCAAATCATTTTTTTACTAGCCTTTGTAGCAGCAACATACTCTACTTCCGTTGTTGAAAGTGCAACAATGTTTTTCAATTTTGAAACCCAACTAATAGTTGTTCCACCTACAGTAAACAAATACCCTGTGGTGATTCTCTTATTATCTCTATCACCTGCCATAGCTGCATTAACATATCACTGTCGAACAATGTTTGAACCACTGAAGCATAATTCTTGATTTGTGGTACCTCTCAAATACCTAAGAATCCACTTCACTGCCATTAAATTCACTTTTCCTGGATTGTTCATATACCTGCTTACAACTCCCACTACATGTGAAATATCAAGCCTTGTGTAGACCATTGCATACATTAAGCTTCCAACTGTTGATGTATATAGAACTTTACACATATAATCCATCTCTTCCTAGGTCTTAGGACACATCTCCTTACTTAGTTTTAAATGGATAGCCAAAGGTGTACTAATTGGTTTTTCATTCTGCATATTAAATCCTCCCAACACCTTTTCTATGTACTCACTCTGAGACAATGTTAATTTTCGTTTTTTCTTGTCTCTAGTTATTCTCATACCAAGGACTTGTTTTGTTGCAGCCAAATCCTTCATTGCAAATGAATTTGCCAATTTTCTCTTGAGCACATTTATTTCTTGCATGTTAGACCCCACAACAAGAATGTCATCTATATACAATAGCACTATAATATAGCTGCCATCATTTTGATTTTTAAGATAAACACAATGGTCAAGGTGACATCTAGTATAACCTTGTTCAGACATAAACCTGTCAAACTTTAGATACCACTACCTTGGGGCATGTTTTAAGCCATACAATCTCTTCTTCAATTTTCACACTAATTTCTCCTTCCCTTTGACCTCATACCATGTGATTGCTACATATATATTTATTCCTCCAAATACCCATGGAGAAAGGTTGTCTTTAAATCTAACTGCTCAAGATGCAAATCTTCTACTACCACTACAATTAAAATAGTCCTGATTGAAGTCATTTTATCATCATGAGAAAAATTCCATCAAAGTACATACCTTTCATTTGTGCAAACCCCTTCACCACAAGTCTAGCCTTATACCTTTGTTTTCCTTCATCTTCTTCCTTCAACCTATAAACCCGTTTATTATATAATGTTGTTTTACCTGTAGGAAAATTGACTAAGTCCCAAGTCTGGTTATGCATCAAGGAGTCCATCTCTTCTTCCATGGTTTTCTCCCACTTCTTCCTGGTTTCTACTCGCATTTTTTTGGACCCTATATTAGGTTGGGCAAACCTACCTGTGGTTTTGTGCATGGTTTTGGACGCGATGGTTTTTGGTGCATGGTTTTGGACGCAATGGTTTTTGGTCCATGGTATTGGATGCTTCGGCATGTATAAATATGTATTGTAACATTGAAAGGAACATAATGAAAAATCAATCTGGTAGTCCCACTTTTGGGATCCACGGGAAAATCTCTGTGTATTTGTGTTTTATGTGTTATGCTCTCGCATTGTTTATTTTTTGTGTTTTAGAATTTGTATGCAAGTAATTTTTGTACAGGGTTAAAACCTACATTTGGTATCAGAGCTATTTTGGCTTCAAGGGGATGCCTTTGTTGTTGAGGGGTTTCGCTCGAGCCTGTGGTAGACCCTGTTCAGTGGGAGATCTATGGGATCAATTTTGGTGGTGAAAGAAGATGGTGAGTAGTGGAAAGATAGAGATCGATAAATTTAATGGTCAGAGTTTTGAATTGTGGAAACTCAAGATGGAGGATTTGTTGGTGGATAAAGATCAACGGATTGTGGTAGATCCGGGTACTAAACCAATCGGAATGTCTGATGAAGAATGAAAGAAGTTGGATCAGAAGGAAAAGAGCACAATACGATTATGTGTCTCAGATTCAGTATTGCTGAATGTATCAGGGGAAGCTACAGCGAAGGCTTTGTGGGACAAGTTAGGGACTTTGTACCAATCTAAGTCTCTGGTGAATAAAATGTCCCTACGAAAAAAGTTGTATAACCTGAGGATGAAAGATGGAGACTCGGTAACAGAGCATCTGAACACATTTAATACTGTGGTAAGTCAATTATTATCTATTGATATTAAAATTTCAGATGAATATAAGTGCATCAGTTTGTTGTGTTCTCTACCAGATTCGTGGGATAGTCTGGTTATTGCAATAGGTAGCAATGCAACTACCTTACAGTTTGATGAAATAGTCTCAACCTTGCTGACGAGGAGATGAGACGGAAAAATATGGAGAGCCATAATGGTGATGCCTTGTCTGTAAGAGGACGGTCCCAGAACAGAAACAAAAATAAGTCATCGAGTGGGAGATCTAAATCTAGAGAGAGATCTAAATCTCCAGGAAAGCCTGTAAAGGTGGTTTGCTAGAAATGTGGAAAGGAAGGGCACTACAAAAGGGATTGTAAATATAAAGCTCCTGACAAAGGAAAGGGATCTGGTGATGCTCCTTCTGCGGAGGCGAAAACCACCTCAAATGAAGGTGGGGATGTGTATTTGGCCTCTTCAAGTACACATGTAGATCATGAGGCATGGTTGATTGAATCAGGTGCATCCTTTCACTTCACTCCCCATAAAGAGTGGTTATGCGAATATGAGAAATACAATGGTGGTGATGTCTTCTTAGGGGATGATAGGATGGCTAGAATCATGGGTCGCGGAAAAGTAAAGTTGAAGTTGCAAGGTGGAAGGGTTACAACATTTCCGGGTGTTCTGCATATTCCTGCATTGGACAGAAATCTGATTTCTATAAGCAAGATGGATGATGGAGGTGTAAAAATAGTGTTCGAGAAGGATACCTGCAAGATGGTTCGGGGAGCACTGGTATTGATGTGGGGAGTTCGGATTGGAACTCTGTACAATCTACAAGGTAGCATTGTTATTGATGGGTGCAACAGTTCTGTGGTTCCTGAAAGTGGAGCAGAAAATCTAGTGGTCTCTAGAGAGAAGAACATGTTGTGGCATCAAAGGCCTGGACATATTAGAGAGAAGGGCCTTCGAATACTTCATGGTAAAGGTATGGTAGAAGGTATGAGTAATAGCTCTCTGGATTTTGATTTCTGTGAAAATTGTGTATATGGGAAGTAGAATCGGGTGAGTTTCCCCTCTAGTGGTAAGAGGGCGAAACATATATTAGAGCTTGTGCACAGTGATGTGTTTGGACCTGTGAAAGTTCCATCACTAGGTAAGTCTGTGTACTATGTATCATTTATAGATGACTTCTCAAGGAATACATGGATATATTTCCTTAAGTAGAAATCTAAAGTCTTTGATAGGTTTAAAGAATTTAAGGCTCTGGTGGAAAACCAGACAGAGAAGAAGATAAAGGTGCTAAGGACAGATAACGGTGGAGAGTTTTGCAGTGAGGAATTTGAGGAATTCTATAAGAAGTGTGGTATAGCATGACAGAAGAATACTCCATACACACCTGAGCAAAATGGAGTTACAGAAAGAATGAACAAGACGTTGATGGAAAGGGCAAGAAGCATGCTTAGTGGTGTCGGGTTAGGACAGGAATTCTGCGCAGAGGCGATGGAGACAGCATGTTACCTGGTCAACAGATCACCTTCATCAACGTTGGAGGATACGACTCCACAAGAGGAATGCACTGGTAAGAAACCCTCTCTTTGACATCTGAGGGTATTTGGATGTGATGCATATCTACATGTTCCAAAGGAGAAAAGAACTAAGTTGGATAGTAAATCTGAAAAGTGCATCTTCATTGGGTATAAGGAGGGTTTAAAGGGTTATAAGCTTTGGAACCCAGTAAAAAGGAAGGTTGTGTACAACCGAGATGTGGTGTTCAGAGAGGTGAAAGATGTTATTAAACATGAAGTCAAACCAAAGGAACCTGAGAAGATAGAGTTTGAGCTTAAGGAGGAAGAATCAGACTCTACAAAAGAGGAGGAATCAGAAGATGAAGAGCCACAAACTTCGGGTGTGAGAATATCAGTTCAAGAAAGAAGGCAACCAGAAAGGCATAGTCCATCTGATTTCTGTTCAAATTTTGCTTATGATACTAGAACTGTGAAGGAAGAAGTAGACTCAGAGGATGGAAAACTTTGGAAAGAGGCCATGGTTGATGAAATGGCATCTTTGCACAAAAATGAGGCATGGGATCTGGTGGAGTTGCCGGCTGGAAGGAAACCCATTGGAAAAAAAATGGGTGTTCAAGGAGAAGACAAATGCAGAAGGAAAGGTGGAGAAATACAAAACTCGGTTGGTAGCAAAAGGTTATTCCCAGGTACAAGGAATTGATTTTGGTGATATTTTTTCTCCTATTGCCAAGGTAGCTTCTATTAGATTACTTTTATCTGTTGCTGCTTCTTTTGATTTTTAGGTAGAACAGATTGATGTGAAGACAACATTTCTTCACGGGGATCTGGAAGAGGAGATCTACATGAAGCAACCTGAAGGATTTACGGTGAAGGGTAAGAAAGAACTAGTATGCAAGTTAAAGAAGTCTCTGTATGGGTTAAAACAGTGACCAAGGATGTGGTATCATAAATTTGATACATTTATATGGGGATTTGGCTTCACCAAAAGCAAAGCAGATCACTGTGTGTATTTTAAATTAATTGGTGACCGTGTTATTTATCTGGTCTTGTATGTGGATGATATGTTGCTGGTTGGAAATGACAAAGAAATTATCCAGGATTTGAATACCCATTTGTCCTCCAAATTCGACATGAAAGATCTTGGTGCTGCAAGCTATATTTTGGGCATGGAAATTAAAAGAGATCGGGCAAAGAGGAAACTCTGGTTAAACTAGAGGAAGTATGTCGAGAAAATATTGTAGAGGTTTAATATGAAGGATAGTAAACCGGTGAAGGTTCCTATTCTTGTAGGTGTAAATTTATCTGCCAAATAGTGTCCCAAGACACAAGAAGAGGAAGAGGACATGTCTTGTGTTCCATATGCAAGTGCAGTCGATAGCCTGATGTATGTGATGGTCTGTACTAGACCAGACATTGCACATGAAGTGGGAGTATTGAGCAGGTTTATGTCAAAACCAGGAAAGGAGCATTTGACAGTAGTGAAGCAGGTTTTCAGGTATTTGCATGGCACTAATAATTATGGTTTGTGCTACCAAGGAAGACTAGGTTTGGATAGAGTTTTGGATATCCATGGCTTTGTTGATGTGGACTGGGGTAGAGATTTGGATTAGAGAATATCTACAAGTGGGTATGTGTTTAACCTATTTGGAGGCACAGTCAGCTGGATGAGTAAGAAACAATTTGTAGTGGCATTATCAACTATAGAGGCAGAATACATGGCAACCACTCATGCAAACAAGGAAGCAGTTTGGTTGCAGAGATTGTGTTCAAGTATGGGGTTAGTACAGGGAGCTATAAGGATTGACTGTGATAGCCAAAGTTCAATTTTCTTGGCAAAGAACCCTGCTTATCATTCAAAGACAAAGCACATTGATGTTCATTATCACTTTGTGAGGGATGTGATAGAAGGAAAAAAGGTGTTGCTGGTAAAGGTGGACACTTTGAAGAATACTGCAGATGCATTGAAAAAATCTATGAGCTCTGAGAAGTTCTCTTGGTGTAGAGAAACAATGGGCGTTTTGGGGCTGGATAAATGACTAAGATCTCCTGTGGCTCCCTGTGGAAAGAAAACAACAAGTGGGAGAATGTTGGGTTGTGTTATATTCCTTCCATGACTAGCCTACGTAGTCAGCCGAGGGGTTAGTGGGGGGGGGGTGGAGCCCCCCTTTTGTTGTGCCGATTGTGCAACGGGGGAGTCATAGGGGGGTTTTGAGGGGGGCAGGTAGCCCCCTTTTACGGGGTCCAGGGCAGTGCCTTAGGGAAATTTTTTTGGACCCTATATTAGGTTGGGCGAACCTACCTATGGTTTTATGCATGGTTTTTCGCACATGCTTTTGGACGCGATGGTTTTTGGTCCATGGTATTGGATGCTTCGGCATGTATAAATATGTATTGTAACATTGAAAGCAACATAATGAAAAATCAATCTGGTAGTCCCGGTTTTGGGATCCAAGGGAAAAACTCTGTGTATATGTGTTTTATGTGTTATTCTCTCGCATTGTTTATTTTCTGTGTTTTAGAATTCGTACGTAGGTAATTTCTGTACGGGGTTAAAACCTACATGTTTTTTCATATCTTTTCGGTTCACCGGAATCAGTAAGCAATACATAATATAATTCAAGAGAGTATCATTCATGGGGTTTACTTATCCTTGTAGATATTCTAACTCCACTTTTAGGTGTTTGAGGTACCTGTTGTTGTTGTGGTTGTTATTGTTCTTGTGGTTGCTGATCATTATAATTTTCAGGCACCTTTACTTTTCCTGTGATCTCATCAAGCACTGTGTATTCTTTGTTTTCCTTTTCTTGTTTCTTTCCCTACATTTGTTCCTTATATAAGAACTTTTCATTGAATATGACATCTCTTCTTTTAATGATTTTATTATTTTCATAATCATATAATCGATAACCAAAAACATTAACACCATATCCGATAAAGGTACATTTATTTGATTTTTCCTCAATCTTTGCTCTCGTTTCTTTATTAATGTGGAAAAAGGCTTCACAACCGAAAGTCTTTAAAAATGAGTAGTGTCACTTCTCAATATATCCCATTGCAATCGTTGACTAGAGCAAAGAGTGAAAAACTTGGAATCCCACTATTTGAATTCCCTCTACCAAGTCGTAAAAGGGCTAGGAAGACACCATCATAATCTAGCAGTGAGTTTCTTTCATCATCATCGTCCATTCCATCCATATCATTGCAAGGTCACACACCCGCTTCCCAACTCTAGATCGTGATTCACACAGGTACAAGAGCTACACCATCCTCTACCCGATCACCTTCACCCACTGCTTCACTCGCTTCTACTAATATCCCAACAATGGCACATAATCAACCTCAACCAAGGCCATGGACCAACCCAAGTGTTGTTAGAATGCCTGCACCATTGACCCAATTGCCAACACATCCAAAAAAATGGTTACCTAATTTCAATCCTGATAACAGCTTGTTAGCGGAAGAACATATAAATAATTTCATGTTGTCCATTAATTTGAATGGAGTAATGGAGGAGGATGCAATTGTAAGATTATTCCCATATACTCTATAAGGAGTAGCTGGCTTATGGTACTTTTCGTTACCATTAGGCTCAACTAATAGTTTGGATGATTTTCAAGAGCAATTTCTAACTAAATTTGGAGATGATAGGTCTACAACAACTTTGATAAATGACCTCTCCAATTTGAAAGCTGAACCAAAATAACCCATTACGGACTTCAACTCACGTTTCAATAAGTTATTGAATAAAATACCTGCGGCATCCAAGCCTAGCGAGGAGGTCCGAAATGAATGGGACATTTCTAATCTACCTTCAAACATAGTCATCTTCGTTGATAGAGCTGCCAAACCAACATTAGCAGAAAATATGAAAGAAGCAATAGCTGTTGAAAAATGTATCTTGGTCGTAGAAAAGAAAAACGCATTAGAGAAAAGAAAATCCAAGAATGTAACTTTTAGAAATGAATCAAAGAATAAAGTAACCAAATATCCATATGACATCGAAGGCCTGCAAAAAGTTATTAAAACCATGTCCAATGAAATGGTAGAGATTAAAAAGCAGGTAGCTAAAACTTCATCGAAAAAACCATTTAGGAATTTTAAAAGAAATAAACCAACCGATGCTAAACCCCCAAATGCTATATCAAATGTAGAATCTGATTTAGATGACGATGAAGAAGAAGGTACTGTTTTATCAGCTGAAGAAATAGAGGAAGAAGAAATAGTTGAATGTCATGGAATGTGGGATTTTATTCTACCCAACTCTAATAACAAAAGTGAACAGGAAGCCCTACCAGTAAACACCAGAAAAATCCAATTTCATCTCCCCAAACAAAACCATCTTCATCCAATCCTGGATCATCATCAAAACCTCTAGTAGTTACAGATTCTATGGATTATAACATAGTTGAAGATATGAAGAAGACTCGAGCAAACATTTCTCTGCATGAACTTAGCAAGCTCAAACATCAAAAAAAGTTGTTACTTAAGGAATTAAATGCAGTACCTTCTTCTCCTCTTCCAACTAGTGTATTATCCAAGGCTGCCAAAGGATCGAGTAGGCCACCATCTGATAAGGTAGATTCTACCGATGTCGTTTTAATTATAGATAGATCAAATTCTCATACCCCTCATTTTATTTTAACTTATGAGATCTACAATAGAAATTTGCATAACTGCTTGATTGATTCAAGGGCTTCATCAAATATAATGCCAACATCAGTTTGCTCCAAATTAAATATTGAACCCCAGAAGTCTGTAGTTCATATTGTCCAATTAGATCGAGATAAGGTTCAAGTTTTAGGATAAATAAATTCGCTCACTATTAGACTATCTGCTGATCCAAGGGTTGTTCAAATAATTGACATATTGATTGTTGACATCCCTGAGTTTTATGGTTTAATTCTTAGCAGAGATTGGTCTGAAAAACTTCATGGTTATATTTCAACTGATTGGTATCACATGCGGCTTCCTTATAATGGGAAGCCAAATCAAATTAGAATTGACTGTGAAAAACACTTGACTCACACAGTAACAGAATTTGAAGATATTGAACCAGTAGCCTTCAATAATAATATTCTTGGAAACTATTCGGTTGAATCATTTTTTGGGAACTTCAATGCTCAGAAATCACCTTTTTTAGTTAGTAATGTCACATTGCAAGTTGAGAATTTTTCACAGACCAATACTTCTAAATGTGTTAATATTGTAGATAAACCTGTAGATAAGCCTTTAATTTGGTCCTTGTATTTTGATGGATCTAAATCTAATGACGGTGCAGGAGCAGGATGTAATTTAGTCAGTCCTGAAGGAGAAAAGAAAATGTTATCATGTAGGTTAGAATTTGAGTGTACCAATAATACTGCAGAATATGAAGCATTGATTCAAGGTCTATATAAAGCAATAGGCTTGAATGTCTAATATCTGAAAGTATTTGGTGATTCCGAAATTGTCATTAAACAAGTGAGAAATACTATTCACTGTCTTTCAGGACATCTGAAACATTATCAATCACTTGTTCAAGATCTTATATCTCATTTTCTGGCATTTGATATCTCTTCTATTCCAAAATCATAGAATGCAGCAAGAGATCACCTGGCTAATGTAGCTTCTAAGCTCCTTCCATCTGAGGATTATAGTCCAGATAGATTTTTAGACCATCCATCCCAGATAATGTCACCAATTGGCATGTGTTCAATCATGATGAGGATATCTTAAATTTCTTGACATCTGAAGGATCTTATGATGACCAAATCATCGATGAAAGCGATCATGATATTCAATTAAAGCAGAAACTCAATGAAAATCCTATTCCTAAATCTATGGTTAAATTGGAAGATATTTATGATATTAAGGATAGATTCAAAAAGGTCACTAATTCAAAGCTTCAAAGTTCAACTTTAAGGTTTGAATTAGTAAACCTTGGTACCGATGCCAAACCACAAAATGTCAATCTAGGACTTGGACTTTCACCTGATGAAAGATTTTCTTTCATCCGATTATTGAAAAAATATAAAAATGTTTTTGCTTGGAATTATGAGGATCTGAAGACTTATGATACCTCTATTATTCAACATACAATTCCAATGATTTCTGATGAGAAACCTATACAACAGAAATTAAGGAAAATTCACCCTAATCTTGAGAGTCAAATCAAAGTAGAGTTGAATAAACTCCTTAAAGCCAAAATAATTTTTCCTGTCAGACATTCGAAATGGGTCTCAAATTTGGTACCTGTCAGGAAAAAGAATGGCGATATTAGGATTTGCATAGATTTTAGAAATCTCAACAAATCATGTCAAAAGGATAATTTCCCATTACCAACAATGGAGCAAATACTTCAATCAGTAGCTGGCTCAAAATTAATGTCTTTTCTTGATGGTTTTTCAAGATATAATCAGATCTTGGTACATCCAGATGATAGATTAAAGACTACATTCAGAACCAAATGGGGAACATACGCTTATCAGAAAATGACTTTTGGTTTGATAAATGCTGGAGCTACTTTCCAATGAGCCATGGATATAGCTTTCAAAGGTTTGATCAATAAAATGGTCGTTGTTTACTTGGATGACATAACTGTCTATTCTAAGAAAAAGAGCAACCATTTGCATGATTTAAAGCAAATCTTTGAATGTTGCAAAAAGTATGGGATCTCCCTAAATCCTAAAAAATCATTCTTTGCTCTTAATGAAGGTAAACTCTTAGGGTTTATTGTATCCAAAAATGGCATATACATTGATCCTGATAGGATAAAGGAGATTTCTGATATCCCTTTACCACATAATAAGGAATCTATGCAACCATTCTTGGGACATATAAATTTTGTAAAAAGATTTGTTCTTGATTTTTCTCATATTGTTCTACCCTTGAAATCCATGATTAAGAAAAATTCAGTCTTCAAATGGGGACATAATGAAAGAGAAGCTTTTGACTCAATCAAACAAGCAATCATTAATGCTCTTGCATTGAATACTCCAAATTTTTCTAGTCATTTTATTTTGTATACTTTGGCCACTCAATCATCTTATGTTGTTGTTTTAACACAAATCAATGATCAACAAGTGGAAGAACCCATATCTTTCTTTAGTTCCAATTTGCAGGGTGCTGAGCTTAATTATTCAGAAGTCGAGAAACAAGAATTCATTGCATTTAAGTCTGTTAAACATTTTAGACCTTTTCTCCTAAAAACACATACAAAAGTGATAGCCCCATTCTCTGCAGTGAGGCAATTGCTAATTCAAAGAGAGGTAGGAGAGAAAAGAGCTAACTGGGTAACAACTTTACAAGAATATTCCATTGATATTAAACCAATGAAAATTGTTAGAGGACAAGGTTTTTGCAGGTTGCTGGCAGGGGCTTCCAATATACTAGATCATGAAGATTCATGTAGTACTGCACAAGTGAATGAGATAAGTATGATTGATTCTGAATCTCAATATGCTGATTCAATTTTTTACTTGAAAAATGGATATGAACCCCCTGAATTCAGCTACAAAAACAAACGTGCCCTAAGTTTAAAAGCCAAACAGTATGAAATCATTGATGATGTGTTATTCAGAAGAAACTATGATTCTGTTATGTTAAGATGCCTTGAAAAATCTGAAGTGCAAATGGTTTTACAGGAACTCCATGATGGCCTAGCTGGTGGACACTTTGGAGGAAACACTACAGCATGTGGGGTATTATTGGAAAACTTTGTTCAAATATACCCATGACTATGTGAGGAAATGTAAAGTATGCCAAACTACTAATGGGAGACAAAGGAAACCAGCCTTTCCTTTATAAACAATTAATATTGAGCAACCATTTGAGAAGTGGGGGCTTGATATTATAGGAGAGATTGTTCCTCATTCTTCTAAGCAACACAGATACATCCTTACAGCCATAGACTACTTCACTAAGTGGGTAGAAGAAATTCCACTAAAGGTAGAAAATTCTGATGCGATTATTGAATTTATTGAACATTTCATCATCACCAAGTTTGGTTTACCTAATGCGCTTATCTTTGACAATGCATCTTATTTTTTTCAAAATAGTATAGTCAAATTTGCTCTTAAGAGAGGTTTTAAGTTAAAATACTCTGCAAATTACTATCCCCAAGGAAATGGCTTAGCAGAGTCAACTAACAAAAATCTCATAAGGATTATTAAAATAACTGTTGATCAAAGCCAAAAGAATTGGCATAAATCTTTAATATTTGCACTATGGGTAGATCGTATAACTCAGAAGGCCTCAATAGGTACTTCTCCTTTTAACTTAGTGTATGGGAAAGAAGTTGTTATTCCACCAAATCTAGCCCTCCCATCACTAGCCCTAGTACAATTCATTGAAGAAACTCCTTCTTCCTCTATTCAATTAAGGTTTGATCAAATTCTTAAATTAGATGAGGAAAGAGAAAAAGCCAAGATTACTCATGCTAAACATCAGCAAGTCATTAAATCCTCTTTTGATGCAAGTTCAGCCGGCTCAAAAACATTACAGATTGGTGATCTCGTTTTGAAATGGGACAAAGCACATGAAGACAAAGGTAAGCATACCAAATTTCAGAAGATGTGGCTTGGACCATTATAGATTGTCAAAAATATAGGCTCATCAACATTTCTACTGCAAGACTTAACATGAAAGAGATATTCTCTTCCTGTGAATGGGCTTATCCTAAAGAAATTCTTTCCCTAAGGAGGTAACCCCTTCTTATCTGTACATATTTTTAGGCAAATTTTGAGTTCTTTCAGAAATAATGTTGTAAATGGTATACCATTTGCTTTTTACTATTGAAATCTCGTTGAAAATATATTGTGAATATTTTCTTTCAAAAAGTAGAAACTTTCAAGGAAATGATTACAGTTTTGGAAACTAGATAAACATCATAAAACTCTGAGATGTTCTTTGAAATTGTGAAATATTTCAAACCTGGAAAACATAGTAAATCATTTTGATTTTTATCAGTTGAGAAAGGTTATTTAAAAGAAAAAAAGTAAAGACTTTCTACAACTAAGCATCTACATCTCTATAATTGTCATCCAATAACTCTTAAGGAGTCAAAGATTCACCTCATCCACCAGGTTTATGATTTTTTAGAGTGTAATTCTAAAATATATATGATACAAAAGATAAGAGGTCTCATTACGAGCCTGCTTACCATGATCATATGGAACTAATTAAACTGACATTACCAATACTGCATACCAAAACAGCGTAATGGCTTATAATCATAAGACAAGGGGTCTCATCACGAGCCAGCTTGTTCAGTTCAATTACAACTAGTGAATGTCGTTGTCATCTTCTTGCTCCCAAACCAGGGCAATGCCTTTTATCCGGAAAAGAAAAAGAAAAAATAAAAAAATAAACAATGAAAATATATATAGAAATATATTTTTGAATTTATCTTTAAAAGATTATACTCTTAGATGGATGGGATAATGAATAATTGATGGTTAAAAGGTAACCCTGTCGAGACTATAGACGTTTGCTGGTAGTAGTGGCACTACCTGTGACAAAAGAGTAAATTCAAAAAGCTAAGTTGCAGGAGCCCCCTACTTTATCTTTAACAACCAATCAAGACTTGAAGAAACCAAAAATGTTTTGATTTATAATAAGGGTTTGGAAAAGAGATTGCAAAATTGATCAATTTTTCTTATTCAGAGTAATTTTAATTATCTAACTAATTTCAAAATAGTTTCCTTTGCCTCAATTGTTTGTACTTGAGAAAGTGTTAGAAATTTCATCATTTTATTCATAGATAACTAGTTCCTTCAGTGAATTGCCAATTTTTGTGCTATACAACAACCCCCCCATTTCAAATTCTTAATCGTATTCTAAGATGCTAAATAGGAAATAGGGTCCCTTTAGTTTCTAAAAAAGCAATAAAATCTTTACATAGAAATAAATTTCTCTGTTTCTTTCTTTTTAAATAGAAGTGCTTCAAATAACCCTCTAAAAACAACACACATCGCAAATCGCAATCACTTAAGGTTAATGGACATTCAATCTGAATAATCATTTTGAGATGCGAAAGTCTCAATTGTAGAGCCTCTTAAGCAAACCATTAACAAACATGTGATGCGATAAAATTATCGCATATCGCAGATTCCAAAGAATATGTTTTAGCGGTCCATTGAAACTTTGCGACGTGATATGATTCTCGCATTTCGCATACCCTGAAAACCAAAGGAAGCTAGCCCCGAAAACTTGCGATGTGATATACATTGATCGCATATCACGACACCAGTAGAGACAAGTGTTACTTACCTTGGGAACACGCGATGCAATGTCAAAATATAATAAAGTGATTCAATAATAATAAAGGGAAAACACCATTTGGGCGAGTTAAATGAGGAATTACCCAACTCTATATGCCAGGTCATTACTTATTGCAATAGCAGAAATTCAAAAGACTCTTGAAACATGACACCTATAAATCCCGACTTGTGATATCTGATCACTCTTTACATATTAAAATAATATATTGAAATCGGTCATCGCAAAATCAGAAATTTCGTGACACACATTCTAATAAGACCTTTGGAAATCTACGATGCGATCCATTCATTGAGCATTAAAGTTTCACGTCGTTGTTTACGACAAAGAATTAAGAATAGTTACGACCGTGGTCCTTCAAGATTTCATCCTTCATGTTAATATCAAGTTATAATATGAAATCTTTCGCATCAAATGCTCCTATTTCGATTTTTGTCTGTACTTATTTCAATACTATCTTTACAAGCATTTAGCTACTCTGAAAGTTTTATCCTATCACTGTCCTTTGTTGCATTGTCGCAGTTTGAATCTGGGAGTATGCAGCCAACCAAAATGTCAAAGAAATCTCAAAAGACGAAATCTCCCCCTGTAGTGGTGGAAGGGCAGGAAAAAATTGTATTGATCTCGGATACCACATGTCAAGATTGTGGGAAAATTGAATGGGAAGGAATATATGATATGTTAGAAATGGAAAAGCCAAAGGTAAGTGAGGGACATGCAACAACTGATGGACCTATAGAGTCAGAAAACACACTTAGTGATTTAGCCGAATCTTTTCTTTATTGAATAGCAACCCGTCCAAATATTTTTCCATATAATGACATGGTAAAATGGGTAATTTAAAGCATCAATATAACGGACACGATGCTCTTCACAGTTGAAGGAAGAATGTTTGGATCCTTCAAGCCTAAAGAATTGAAGAAAATGTATCATTTTCCAGAGCCTCAGAAGTACTACAATAAGGCATTCCTTGAAGCTTTCTTGAAGGAAAATCAAATAGAGTCTGACCCCATCAGGAAATGGATGAATTTCCCTATCAAACACAAGCATGAATCATCTGGTCTGTATTTTGTGGACTCCCTAGTGTCTCCATATTGTTATGCTGCCGCAATGTTGTGTAGATTATTTGGAAGCTCCGATTCTGCTAAGTTTTCCATTGAAATGGTTCCGTTAATAGAAGCAGCATTGAACTCTTTTGTAATTGATTGGGCTACTATCCTATCAGACAAAATAGCCATTCAAATACTTGATTATAGGAAAAATAGGTTTGTTGCCACTCGAGTTGTTCCCCCATTTTATATGAGTGCCTACATAGTTGATACCATTTGTTTCAATTCTGATTTTCCCATCATGTGATGGAAATGGATTATCCAGGACCCAAGCCCTATCCATGTTTACCATAAATTCCTGTGGCATAAACAATATAAGAAGCATTTCTACAACATTTGTCATGGCTTCATCCTACCCATTCATCAGGCCATTTTTAATAGACCAACTCCTCGGCTGTTCGAGGAGGCTAGTATTGATTTAATTTCAATTGGCAGTTGGTTTGGGGAAGAACTATTCACATATATTAGGGTTTTTGGTAGCATTACCAACCTGCATGTCCTTCCTCTATATGTCCCAGATAAACTATTGTCTAGGGAAATAGTTTATCAGACAGTTGAAAAAGGGCTTACGAAAAATCTCAAAGACACCAAGAAATAGTTATGGCCTGCCTTTCCTGCTTGATGCCGCATCTATTCATTGCATGTCTATAAACATGCTCAAATTGAAGCCAAGAAAACAAAGGGTTTAAACCTAGCTGTTATTCCCAAAAGACAATATGACCCGAATAAAGTTTCTTTTAATTTTACTACTCAGGTAAAGGTTAAACAATTCATCCATGAGAAAGATGAATTCGATGACTTATTTACATCAGCAGAGACATTCACACAAGTGAGCCACATGGAAAAAATCAAGCCGGGATTAGCAAAAATGGACCAATTCATCCAATACAGGACGTAAAGGCTTCAAACAGTACCACTGGACCTATTGAATATTGCACCGTTCATCTAGCAAACGGAGCAAAGCATGGAGTAGGATATAGAGAAAACTTCTGGTGCAACCGAGACAAGCAAGAAGGAAAGTGAACAGACGAATCCAGATGTTCACATTGATCCAATATTGATCAAAGAAGGGGAACAGTTTGATCAACAGATTAAAGGACAAAGTGATACCCAAAATGTTATCGCAACGGGATTCCCTTTAAGACAACAGCCCATAATTCATGATATTGTGATTGAAACACCATCCAGCAAGGACTCAACTCCCAAAGAAATTGAGGTAATCCCTGAGTATCCTTCATCAGAGATTACACTGAGCATAGAAAAAATTCCACCATTGGATGTGTTTTATAGCCCTAAACACAGAGCTATAGTCAAAAGGAAATGGAAAAATAGAAAGATAGACCAAGCATCAGCAACAGTTCCTAGAAAGACTTAAATGTCAATCCCTTTGAGGACTTGACCAAATTATCTCAATTTGTAGGAGCGTATACAGCTGCCATGATAGGTAAAGCAATCGAAGTCAATCAATTGGTCAAGGAAAAAGATCAAAAGATTAAATAGCTTGAAGAATAGTTAAGGGTATAAAAACAGAGGATTGATCAGCAGGCTATTGAAAGGCAACAATAGTTATCTCAGGAGTTTGAACAGCTAAAACTGGCACATCATGAAGAAATTAAATCTATGGATGAGCAAATAAAGCAGCTACAACTCTCAATGGAGCAATTCAAAGACAATCTTAAAGTTGAAGAGTTTATAAAGGAAGCCTTAGAAATAAATAATTTCCTATCTCAACAGCTAACCCAACTCTACCAAAAGATATCTCTCATTCATCCACTATGTATCAAAACCAACACACTGATAGATCAAGCGGTCAATTCCAAGTTGGAATTCGAGGATACAGATGACAAAATCACAGGTTATATCTCTTGGCAAAGCACAAAAAAGGGAAGGGCTGCTAAATTGCCAGTAATTGAAGCATCTCATAAAGAGATATTATTTTTAGAATGGGAGACACAGCTGATCAAAGCAGAAAGAGAAACTTCAAGGGCCAAGGTAGTGAAAAATAATATCATTGAGCTGATAAACAATAACTTACACAACGGAAATTTAATTTTTGAGTGTTCCCCAGAAAATCTTCCAAATGCAAAAGTATTAGAAAAACAATGGAAGCAAGATTTGAATACCAAAGAGGAGCAACTCAAAAAATTAGAAAGCCTCAATTGGGATACATATTGGTTCTATTTAGTCAAACCGCATAGCCAACAAATGACAATCAAATGTCTTGCTGATGCAGCAGATCGCATGATGCCAGAACTCTCGGATGCGGTATATACAAGTCAATTGCATGCCAAGATGAGTCATGCGCCAGAGATCCAAACTATGCTCGAGATTTGTAACTTGAAGCTGTAGGAGGAATGATAGATGCAATGCATCTTTTCAAGAGTTATCGCAATTCTATTTTTAACATGAAATCCCATATCTTGAGAAAGGTTGTTCCAACCACTTTTAGCGCTTTTTACGAATAGTTTGTTTTTATTTTTACTATAAAGACCCTTTCATTTCATTTGAGAAAGGGTCCTGAAATTGTATTAAATTAGATTTAAGAAGATAGCATTTTTTCACTTCTTAATTTACTTTTGTAGAAGACAAGGATCAAGGTTCAAACTTGTTGTAAAGGGGATTTCAAGAGGACTTTCATTTATGTATCTTTTTGGAGTTTTCAGAATAAGAAGAGCGAACTGGACTGTTACTTTCGTAAGAGGATTCAAATACATATAGTACTTTTATCAATGTCTCTTTGTTTCATGTTATGCAATTAAACAGCCTTTTGATTCGATATTGTTGTTATATGTGAATTTTCATACAATTTTGCATTATATCACTTTTGAATAATTTGGAATTGATATTTTTAAGAACATATGCTGACAATTGATGTTATTATGATATGTGATATGTCTTATATCACTTTGTTTAAAGTGATCATTATTCATGCTTAACTTTCTGTAGCCAAGTGATTGATTTTCATTAACATTTGATTACCAGAAATCATTATGAATCACATTGATATTGTATTACCCGGGTTATATATATATCTATATATATATATAATTTCATTGTCCAAATCATCTATCATTTTTTTATATATATTAAACACCAATTCATCAAATCACACTTTATTGGGAAACTGGTCCCATACTATCCAGTCGGAGCCACCATCCCAAATGAAAAAGCAATTTCATTAAGGGCCGGACAGGGTGGTTATCCCCAATGTTGGTGCAACAATTTTAGAGGCATCAACACTACCTTATTGAAATTAGATTTTTCTTTAGATCTGGAACATGCCTTACCTCCTTTAATAACCATTAGTTTCCATTTTTTGTTTTATAAAAACCCTACAAATTCCAACGATTTTACAGGGTTTATCATCACCCAGATGAACCTGTCCAAAATCTCCTTGAACATAGTCATATAAATGTTTCCTATCAAGTGTGGCATGGAATCAAGCCCCTAAATCTACCACCCAAGTATCAATAATAATTTCTAATGAAAGAATCAAAGCACCTTGCAACACATCACCTGTCACATTCGCTTCATTATTTTTCTCTTGTTATCCATCTCCTTCTTTTCCCTTCTGAGATTTGCAGTCTTTTTTTAGGTGTCCTTTCCTCCCACATTTCCAACACACTATCCATAATCTCAATTTGGATATGCCTTTTCTTGACTTACCATGATTTCTTGGGCTCCTTCATCTCTCCATTTTTCTTCCCCTAGTCTTTGCAGTCAAAGCATTACCTGATGTCTCATCAAAGGTTTTCCATCGCATTTACTCTCTAAGGATGACACCAAAAACATCATCAAACTTTAAAGTACTAGATACAAAGACAAAGTTACTAATATCCATAACTAGGCCATTCCAACTTTCTGGAAATGAGCAAAAAAATAACAGAGCCCTAACTTCATCGTCGAAATTTACCACTACATAGCTTAACTTCTTGGTAACCGTGTTAAATTCATTTACATGATTAAAAAAAAATCCACCTTATGAAATATTCATATTAAATAAACGCTTCATAATAACAACTTTTTTGAGGCTAAGGGTTTTTCATATAATTTGGCCAATGTCGTCATTAAACCCTTTGTTGTCGTTTCCTTTGAAATGTTGAATGTTAGCAACACTGCTATGAACAACTGTATTGTTCTTAGTGCCTTTCAGTCGAGAATATCCCATTCTTCATTTGTCATACTTTTCAGCTTCTTCAATTTTCCTTCCAATGGTAGGTATAGATCTTTCTGATACATATAATCTTCCATCTGCATCTTCCACAGCTAGTAGTTTTGGTTGTTAAAATTTTCGACCCCCATCCTACCATCTTTTGCCATTACCCCCACTCGAACTAGGAACCCTTCTTTCCTGCGAGTTTATCAACCAAATAGACCTTTGAATCTGATACTAGTTGTTAGAAAATTATATATTACAGAGCAATGGAACACATAAAATATTGCATAAACACAAACACATAAAACACATAAAACAAGAGAGACGCAGATATACGTGGTTCACCCAATTTGGGCTACATCCATGAAGAAACAACCAATCCTTCATTTTATATTATCCAGAAAAATGAAGAGGTACAACCTACAATAGATCTATGGTAAGTTCCTCTTCGCTCTCATACAGTCCCCTCTTTCTTTCTCACTCAGAATAATCATACACAACTACAATACAATTCCCTCATATAAACCGAGGGTTGCCTTCCAGAGAAAAAAACCCTAAATTAACATAACTTCTACCGTCATATCATCCACCTAATGAACGACCCATATTAATTACAAAATTATAATATTTTACAAGGAAATTTTTTATCTATTTTTAGCTTTGAGGGTGCTACCCCCAAACCCTTGCTGGCCCTCGGATCCCCCGGCCAGGGGGGGGAGGCAAGCCCCCCCTGGATGGAGGGGGTGTATAGTGTTATTGGGGTATTATCTGGCTAAAATAAAGACCTCTAAATCAAGAAGATAATCAGGCTCCACACCCAACAAAGCGAAGCTCTTATTTTGATCTAGAAGCTTAGATGTCAATTCCAGTTCTCAATTCTAAGAAATAACTCCTTAAGTTGTTTACCTTGAAATGATTATAAAAACACTTTTTTTGGAAGCAAAAGATGGTCAATTAAGTTCAAAATTGATTTTACTATCATTTCCTATTGTGAACTCTATTTTTACACTTCAAGTAATACAAGCTCCGTTCATGGTATCTTTGTGATTGTTTTGGCGATTCAAGTCTCGTGATATGAGTTCTTAACCTCTCACACTCATTAGGAGGCCCCCTTGAGGATGTGTGAGATAGTATACATGTCTTTTGTCATTTTTATTTACTTTCTTTATGCTCTGCAAATAGATTAGAATCTACTTTACTTCGTTGTTCATTTTATGTAGATGCTCTGTTTCATTTCAATACTTTGTTTTTAAATTAGAATTGCACTCATTTCTCTTTGTTTCATTACAGGTCAAGCACTTGATAATAAATCAAAAACATCAAAAGATTTACCTTGATTTTTTTTTTTTTAAGCTTAGTATCATATTTATGTTTAGGTACTGATGAGTAGCTCAAGTTCATAACACACACACACACTAGTAATCTCTTATGCGCTCAATTTTTTGTAGATATTTCCTTGCCTTTTTGGTTACTACTTTCTAGAAAAGTTTCAATTTCAAGTTTGGTAGATTAGTTCTTCTTTCACAAGTTTGATAGTTTAGACTTTATTTCAAGCCTCATAGATTAAATTTTCTTCAAGGTTTCATAGAATAGGTTTCTTTTCCAAAGTCAATAGTTTAGATTTATTTTCAAATCATAGTAGAGTAATTTTGTCTTTCAAATTTCAATAGAATAATATTTCATTTCCTTGTCTCATAAAATATATTTTGAAGCTGTCACATTACCATAGTTTTCTTTGAATTCATTTAATTTCCATGTCTTGAAATTAATATTGGACTTTGGGATAGAACATGAACGTGTGCTTACTAAGTTCTAGTCATAAATAGGTTTAACTTTCATCTTGAAATTATAATAGTTTTCTTTCAATTAAATGTTGATTGCCTAGCATATATAGTGAAAATTGTACTTGCAAGTTCATGAACCGTAGATTGATGATTTAATGTAAGTAATTTAATAAAAAATTAAATTACCCAACATTTTTGGCACCATTATCGGGGAAGTATACATAGGTGTCTACTTTTAATATATAATTCATTTTCATTTAAATAAATTTATTTAGAGTGAGCAGTGAGATGAGAGATAAGAACCTACAGATCATGATTGTGGGGTTCTCTCTAAGCTAGAGTTGTCACAACTACATTTCATAATAGTTGCATTCATTCCTTAGATTCATATTTAAATTCATATTAAAATAATTTAGGAAACATGTATAGAGAATGAGATTTTAGGGGTAGATTTGTAAGTAGAGGGTGTAGTTCAATACCAACATAACCAACCACCTCTACAAGACCACGTAGTGCCGCACCACCTTTCGATACATGCATTCCATCATTTGCAGGTAGAAAAATAATTCTTAAAGTGCATAGGTCAAAAATTCAACTTAGGGACTCACCAACTTCATCTACAAAAGTTGCAGTAAAAGAACCTACATCCCCAACTGAAGGAGTCATATTTCTTTCCTCAATAGGGGAAAAATACATAGGACAAGAGTTAGAGGTACCTAATGAAGAACAAGAAGTAGAAGAAGATTTATTTTTTTTGAAATACCATTGGTAGAGGAAACAGAGTAAGAGGAGATAGTTGAAGACAACCCTATCATTGAACCTTATATTAGCTTTGAAGAATTAATACAATGTTGGGTGAAGAAGGAGAAATACATAATGTAGAGGAAAGACTAAGAATTGGTGGAGGTAGAGATAGAGTAGGAGGAGTTGGTATAGGAGGTCAAGGTGGTAGAGGAGGAAGGGGAGATGATGGAGATTTTCATGAACATGATCCTTTTGAATTCCCTATTTTAGATATCGATACCACTTCTACAATGAAAATTATTTTTGCATATATCCTCCCTAATTTCCCTGGGCTAAGAAATGAGGATCCAAAAACATTTGCTTTTGAGTTTGATTTATTGTGTAGATCATATGATTATTTGATTGATACTAAAAAACTAAAAGTATTTCCTCCTACTTTAAAATATGGGGCTCGTAAATGGTTCATGAGTCTAGGAACACATCTTATAAGGACATGGGACGATATGAAAAAATATTTTTAGAAAAATACAAATATTATTGCATGCCTTGTGACCTTAAGGATGAAGTTTTTAAGATGACCCAAAAAATGGATGAAAGCCCTGAAGATTTTGTGGAGAGGTTTGTTTATAATGTCAAAAGAGATAAATTGCGTAATTTAGAAGAAGACACATTAAAAACTCTCTTGATAAAAGCCATAAGATATGAATGGATTGATATTCTTAACCTGATGGGTAAAGGAGATGTTTCTCAATTGTTATTTCAATATATTTGTGAGCTATGAAAACACATTTCAAGAGGAAAATCAAAATATGGTAAGAATCTAAGAGATCTGGTTATGCCAATGGTAAGAGAATTTGCATCTGGAATGGTAAGTATAGCATAATCATGTAATTTTCTTGATAACTTTACAAATGATATTCTTGGGAATCTTAGTGAACAATTAGATATGCTAAGAATAGAAAACAAGAGAAAAGTTGAAAAGTTGAATTGTCTATTTTATGTCCTAGATGTAGGAAAAAGCATTCATTACGAGAATTCCCTCTTGATAGTGTTGAAATATGTGTTATATGTGTAGGAAAGCATGCTACAAATGAGTTCCCTTCAATACTTATACTTAAAGTTATTTTCCAAGAAGAAGTTAGGACAAGTCAAATTGAACTACCATTCTATGTTGCTTCTAGAAGACCTTGGCAACCTCTATAAAAAAGTGTGGCACTAGATCCCGATGCACAATATCAACGTTATGCACAACCACAAAGTAATTGGTATACATCCTTACCAATGCAAACTTTTCCATCTCAACCATAAAACCCATCTTGGTCACAAGGATGGCAAGGTTCTTATGGTAGGAATCCCCAACATCCTCAGACTTACCAACCTCAGTATTATTCTCCTCCCAAACCTCTACAATCCATCCAACCTCAATTGACCTCAAGTCAACCACTTCCACTACCATCTAATTCATTTCCTCAAAAATCTAATCAACTATCTACACAACCACTCCCCAATCCGAATAATAAAGCACCTCAAAAACCTGTCTATGATGTTGAGGGCCAAAATTTTCAAGTTTGTATGATAACTCATATAGATGTAAATGGTGTGAAACTGGTCGAGTATTGCAAAAAAAACACCTCCAATTTTCATCCAAGAATATAAAGAGGATAAATTCTTGAAAATGAGACATCTCATGATCAAGAAAAGGCCCCTCCAAAGGAAGATATTCCTAAACAATTAGATGACAACCAAATTAAATCAACCCCTAGAATTCCTATAGTTGAACAACCTTCTGTTTCCTTATAAAATCATCCCCTCCCCGAGAGACTTCAAATTTATAAAGGAATAAAAATACAAATGATAACATGTTAGATGAATTGAAAAATATTTGCATCAAAATTCCATTGCTTCATTCTATAAAGGAAATACCTATATTTTCAAAGATAATAAAGGAGTTGTGTGTCAGGAAACCAAGAAGAAAAAGAAAAGGCATTAAAAAGATTTAATTGGTAGGAAAAATTGCAAATATTATGATGGGGAAACTAATAATTGAAAAATATTCAGATCCAAGTAACCCTATTGTAAAAGTCCACATCAATAATATTGAAATTCTAAACACGTTGATTGATTTAGGTGCAACAATTAATATCATGAGTAAGAATACTATGGATCAACTAAGGTTAATGAATATTCAATATACCCCAACTCTATTACAATTATCAAATAGATCTATTGTCAAACCTAATGGTATATTAGAAGATTTTTCAATATCCTTAGATTCATGGGAGTATCCTGTTGAATTTATGATATTAACTCCAAAAAATAATCTAGGAGGAAATCCATTGATCCTTGGTAGGAAATGGTTAGTTATAGCTGATGCATTCATAAGTTGTCGATCTAGTGACATGTTTATTTCTGGAAATTCTACTATGAAATTCACGTTATATCCACCTACAAGAATAATAACTGAAATATAGAATGAAGTTTGGATTGAAGATGATGATGATGAAGACCTTGAAAAAGTTCAACCAGTATTAACTATTTCACAAAATGATGAAGAGGATCAATGATTAAATCAAATGAACAATCATGATTTTACTAAATACCATGAGAAAAAGGGGTAGACTCTGTGTGATGTTCAACATCAACTAATTTACTCACACATAAAAATTGTACTAGAGTACCTTGAGAGCCATTAACATCATCGGTGGTTTCTCTCATGTATGTTAATAGTTTACATCATCATCCAGTAATTAGATGGTGTCTACCATGTTATACCTCAACTCATCAATTCACATGGTTAGAATCATACGTTGGTTGGTTGTGTGAAGGAAGTAGAAGACCACAAATCTAGTTTCATACATCTGGGCTACGATTTCAGGAGTTATATAAAGATCACAATGCATGACGGCCATGATCACACAGATAGTCATCCAGTCATGGGTCCACCAGTTTTCATCTGTGGATGTGTATTTTTATCATCGTACATGTTACGCTATCTTATGTGCTGAGTATAGGTATGTCTCCCTTAGCAACAAAGATGTCATGATGAAAATGTATTGTAAAATATGAAACTCACCGATTGTTCTTGATCCTGAATTGTCACAAGGTAAAGCACTTCAGTCATCAGTAGTCATTTCTGACTTTGCACTTTAGGAGGGAATTTGTTATAGGCCATTTTGTCACATTTGATCAATAGGCCTCCTAATGGGATTAATCAACATCCTATATTCCCCTTAGTCATCATCTTTCACAAATCCCTAAGCATGCCTCTTTCATTTCCCGAAGTTTATGCCTGAAACTACATCATCTGAGCCAGTTTTAGTACCAAAGCTCCCTGTCCTTCTATTGGAAAACATTCACCTACAGGTTTATCCACTGTGGCATGTGATGATCACCTATAGGTTGCTTCACTTTGCACCTACGTTGGTTCTATAAATTCAGGGAAAAGAGAGAAATTTTGGAGTCTTCCTCTTCCAGAAGATTCTAGAACTTGTTACAACCATTTACCTCAGATAAAAAATTCAGATGCTATCCTATCCTACTTTGGAGTTTCCATATCCTTTGATCCCATCCTCCCATCAAAGATGAATCTAAAACCTTAAATTGGTAATTGAATAAGAACTCCCAGCTTACCCCACTCCTCTATATATTTACAACCTTCCATATGGAAGGGGTTGTATTTTGGAGAGTGATTCTACCCTTATGCTGCTATGGTGAGAGGTTTCATTTCATGCATTTAGGGTAATTGGAGGTGCACATTGTGACAAGGAAAGGATATTTCAACCTTAGAGGAGCTCTTCTACAAGATCAACATCTATTTATGGTTGTAAACTCCTTCCATTTATATTAATGCAAATAATTCTTTGTTTTCCTATATGTGATGTTATTATTTCATGTATTTCAATACCATGTTGATCTATTGAATAGAGTATTTAGATGATACTACATAGATCTCATAGTTTCTTGGCTTGTGTTATCTGACTGTGCAGGTTCTAATTTTGGAAATCAGAGCTAGAATTGGAGCATTAAAGCTAAAGAAGGAGCAAAGCCCGCGACAGATTCCAGGTAGGCTTCATACCATCATCTATTTAATTTAAGGAAAGTATTGGGTTCCTTGTCTCTCTATTGTTCTAGGTTAGCCACCAAACCTAGGGGAGATACATTTGTCCACAATCGTAAATCCCATATAACAATCCATCTAGTTAGAAACCCCCTCTTCCCCCTTTTGTGAAGTTGAATTTGATGGAGCCATTAAGGATAACCTAGGCCCCATAGGGCATGGAGGCATCATCAAAGACCACAAAGGGATGTTGATATTCATATATACAGGGACAACAAGGATGGACACTAATAATATAGTAGAGTTAATAGGTATGAGAATGGGAATGGAGTACGCTTAGACTCAAGGTTACAATAATATTTTTGTGGAAGGGGACTCCCAAATCATCATTAACATGGTTTTCAAAGTACAAGCAAGTTCCCATATACACAAGGTATCTAAAATCTAGAGATTGGAATCGCTGCTAGAACAGGTAGTGCTTCTTATATCAAACAACTCAGCTTTGGTTCTAATGTGTGTAAGACAAATAGGGAACAAAATGGTGGGTATGTTGGCTAATTATGGATTCTTGGAGTCATCTTATTCAATGGTGTCAGTGTGGAATTTCCTACTTGCCTCCCCTATGAAGATGACCTACTAAAAAATGGTTCAAGAAGATTTCCCAACCCTGCATGGGGTGATGAATGAAGTAAAGGGAGGGGGGTGGTGGGTTACCACCACCCCACTAGGCTAATAGACTAGGGGAGGTGGATCAATTCCCTCAACAAGTGTAATATAGTAGCAAAGGGAAATTACTCCTCCTCGTTTTAATAGATGAACTTTCAATGGGATTATTCTTATTGCAACACAATATGTGCGAAGGAGAAGTTGGTAATTATTCTTAACATGTATGTATTAATTCAAATGTATGGTATAAAGCTTGATCACAAAAGTGCACTAGAACAACTTCCAGGTTGGCATGAGAATCACAACTAGAAGGAGATGAGGTGTCGACAATTCATTATTTAGGTGAAGGCTTTCACCACCATGTTGTTGGCACAACGAGGGGAGGAGCATTGTGATTTTTATTTCTAGATTGAATTTAGAGGAATTGTTAATTTAGGGGGGTGAAGTAGAAATGGAAATGGAAACTATATCTAGTTTAATAGGAAATTACCGAGCTATCAAGTGGCAGAGGTACAATTAATTTTGCTAAATATTGTTTCACTTTAACTCTTTACATGGAGCATACCAACTTTATTTTCATGTAATTTCCCTCCTTTCCACTTCAGACCCCTTTCTAATACTAGCTATTGATTGCTTTGTTTAGATGGTGTCTTATGTGTCTCCTCATGCTTCAATTAGATCCTAGGGGTGGGTGGCCTATGTATTCCTACTAAT
The DNA here is from genome assembly GCA_031772625.1 of Pinus tabuliformis. Lineage (NCBI taxonomy): Eukaryota > Viridiplantae > Streptophyta > Pinopsida > Pinales > Pinaceae > Pinus > Pinus tabuliformis. The sequence continues at coordinate 593,654,671 of CM062806.1, forward strand.
CAGACCCATATGACTAGAAAATATAAAATATGATGGGGTATGAGGGATCCCTAAACCTAGGTGTGATTGACATATTATGTAAGGCTAGAGAAAGTTTCTTTGGATATTAGACGTGTAGTTTATTTGGACTATGTTTCCTCTTATTGTTGGAGCTCCTTGTTCTGTCTTAAGAATTTTATTATTTGTCGGCTGAAGCCTCTATGGGTCTTTCTCTACTGGTGGTGCATACTCTCTTGATATTTTATGGGTTTTGGTTTGCTCATTGGCAACCACATAGTAACACAGGATAGGTGGTGGCAATATTGCATCTGGAAAGATGTTGGATTGGGTCCAACTCAACTTGAGAGGTCGTTGTACGAGTCTATGGGTGGTTCGGGACAAAGAGTTGATGGGGGTTGGAATTTTATAGCGTCATTAAGGAACCAACACCTTGATAGAAAAGGTGACTTGTTGATGAAGTATCAGAAATTTGGTAGGGTAAGGTGGTTTTTGGGGGAATAATCCCTATCTGTTTAGTATCATATGTTGTTTGTTGTCTAGGATCCATGTGGTGCTACCACAATGCCTATAATGAGAGCTAGAGTGAGAAGAGGGGTGGCCTACAATGAGGAGTGTGCTTGTAGAGTAAATACCCATACACATCAATGTATACAAGGTTCTTGTAGCTAGATATAGAGAGAATATCCCAACTCACATGCAAGCGGAAGTGGCTAGGTCTACAATGAAGCATCATCCCACATAACTTCCCTCTAATACTTTGGAATGGTGGATAGACGACTTATATTGGTAGAAGAAATTCCTGCTAGGAAACACTTTGTTTGATTGGCATGAGTCTTAGATGGATTTGTTCCATTCATTTGACCACATGCATGGAAACTTGAAGAACTATGATGACATATTGGAGAAGATTGAATGCAGAGTGATGAGGATCGAACAACATCCTGGCATCCTATCGATAGTAGAAATATCTCTGATGGATTTAATAGACCTAATCATAGTAGCAAGTGTTAATTTAGATCCCATACTTGACAATGTGTATGGATTTGGTATACGATTCTACTCTTGTAGGTTTTCTAAATTGGGGTTAACTGGGACATTATTTAGCCTTAGGTTGTATGTTTGTAAGCTCTATTAGTCTTTATTTTTCTCTCTTGTCTCTTTAGAGAGTTGATTTTTGGTTATGGTTTGGTCTCCCTTGTGAGAGACTAACTAAATTTTGGTACCTCATAACGTAATCTCTTATTTCTGAAGTTAATTGAATTCACTCCACACAAAAAAATATAGTGTGTATAGGAATAATAATAACCATCATAACCCTCACAACAAGGGAAATGGAATGAAAAATCGAATTGGGGTGGTCGTTGTAACAAACTCGGGCTAAAAGTTCATGTAATAAAGGCTAATAAAGGAAAAATAATAAGACCAAGGTCTTGGGACACGTATTCCAAGTTGAATGTTGGGAAAATCATCCTAGTGGGTGTCACTTTCGGTTATATAATGGCTAAGGAAATTGGCAAAGACACATTAATTGGAATTTATTTATGAAAATAAAGGAAAATAGGAAAGAAAAGAGGGAGAGAGAAGAGCACCAACAGGAGAAACAAGCAATCAAAGGAAAGATAAGGAAAGCAAAGGAAAGGAAAGGACAAGTAAGGAAGGTTGGATCAAGTAGCTTTAGTAAGAGGATTTGCAGGTAACAATTTGCATGTGTGATTTCATAGCTAAGGTGTGAATGCATGGTACATGTATTTGTTTTCATTAGCATGGGTTTTCTCTAGTTTTGAAAGCAATTTCAACCTTGCCTTTCCATTTCCTAGATATCCATGGTGTGATGGGATTCATTTATTTGGTTTAGTTTTGGATTGCCAGAAGGTTTTGGAATTGAGTGAGGTGGTCTCAGGAAAATTCTCACGGGTTTGGGGTGGAGGTGGTTTAATATTATAGAATCCCTTGACAGGTGGTTGGTGATAGGAAAATTCCTCAGGGCAATGGTGAAGAAATTATGAGACATCCAAGCTTGTTTGGGTTTTGTGATCTCTTGACCGGATTTGGCAAGATCGTGGTAGCCTACGGGTGGAGGTGGTTTAATATCTGGGAAGCCCTAGTTGTTTATGCCTTGAGATCCCACATTCATGCTTAGAATATGGCACAGGGGTGATTGACCGAAAGAAAGATTTGGTTCAACCCAATCTATGGGCGGGTGGTACATGGAAGTTCTTGACTTAGTTGTCTTTTCAATCAGTTAATAAGAGTTATTTTCTTATTTTATTCTATGTTTTTAACTCCCTCCTCCCACATATACTTAAGCAACTCGCCAGTCGGGGTAAACATGTGACGCGAGAGGCTACTATAAGGGATTAAAATTCCTTGGTGACCTTAAGGAAATGGAACTGATGGAACATATCAAACAAACCCATCCACAACAGCAACAACACCCTCATGTGGTATGTCAGCCACTTGGACATCCTGTCCATGAGTCCCACTGATGATTTAAGCCTTTTAACCCCTGGTCGCTTTCATTCTATAGGCATGAAAGTATCCAACAACCTGAATTCGATCTCATAGGCCTATGTGCCAGCGACACCGAGATTTGAGCCACTTTGCTAGCCCAGAATCATAGCCTCTACAACCTTTAGAATTCATCAAATACATGATAACAATGTTGATAAATCAAAAATCAACCTCAAGACTAGGCCTGAGCATCCCCAACCGGGACTAACATTCTGTCACACACTTGGAATCAATGCAACCTATAGGTCTAGGATACAAGACATCACATAAATGACACGAGAACTTATGAAACATAACTAGAAGGATCACCTCCTTCTCTATTGAACTATTATATCATCAATTAGGTATTTCATCCATCCATTTAACAATTACAAGTAAATACATGAAATAACCATGACATGAACCAGTCATTTAACAATGCTTATGAATAGCATAAAACCATATAAATATCATAAATATGAAAACCATTAAATCCACATATAAACCAGTGAGAAACCAAGAGAACTTAGCTTTTATTAATCATAGGAAAATTCGACCAAGTTCGGGACTTCCACATACCAGCAGACTGTAGACATGGCTGAACCAAATCTCTCTTTCAACCAGTTGCCCCCGTGCCATATTCCAAGCATGAATGTGGGATCTCATAGAACAACCAATCCAAGAAAACCCAAGGGAATCCAAAGGTTAAACCACCTCCACCCTCACCAAACATTGATCACACCAAAACTGGTGCTCCAAGCACAACCGAACCGAACTTGGAATGCCATCCAAAATCCATCACTATCCTTGAGGAATTTTCTGTCTCCTTGACTCTCAGGCTTTACCAAAATTCAATCCCGGATCACTAGGCTCTAAACTAAGACTAGTTACTCAAGATTTACCATAATCCAAACCCAGATCACTAGGCCCTAAATTGAGACTTCTCCCTAAGGTTTTTATCATATATCCCGCCAGAACTGGTCAAGGGATTCATAGGCCTTAGGGAATGAAACTTGAGAAAACCACTGCACCGGATTTCAAAATCCATCTAGAAAACCAAAGCTCAAAAACCAAAATAAACATACAAACACCATGGAATTCGGAAAAAGGGAAGGCTAGGCTAGAAACCACTATCATAACCCTGCAAAACCATGCCACCAACAGCAAGAGAACCATACACCAACATGCAAAGCCATGCATGTCCAAACCAGCTAGGAAATCACACATGCAAAAGGTTACATGCAAGTATTCATGCTGAGGTTGCTTGATCCTTGCTTTCCTTCCTTTCCCTTTGCTTGCTTTCCCTTCCTTGATCCAGAGCTAGAGTGCTCTAATAAAACACTAAGTGACTAAGAGTGAGAAAGAGTGAGAGAGAGAGAGAATAATGAGAGAGCTCCAAACTTGAACTAACAAAAGTTTACGCTGACCAAGTTTGAGCCAAGAGCCTACACTAACTGAGAGCTTGAAGTTGCTTGATCCTCATAAGCCTTTTTATTAATGAGGCCTCCAATTTCTTCATTTTCCATTATTTTCCTTCACTTTCCTCCTCACATGCAACCTGTGACCTTTTACTTTACTTTTCTCCAAATTTCCCTTATTTTCGTAAATAAATGTGTAAAAAATGTCCTTTTTTCTTTTAATGCCTTTGCCTTTTCCTTTGCCAATTTTCTTAGCCATAAATACACATCTAGTGATGCCCACTAGGATATCTTTTCCCAACATTCAACTTGGAATACATGTCCTTTACCTGTGGCCTTATTTTTGCCTTTATTAACTTTTATTACATGAAATTTTTACTAGGGTTGTTACAATGATCATATATACTTGATATTACGATGATTCAATGGTTATTATGTCATGGTTAATAATCTGGTTGTATGTTGGTTATAAGCATGGATATGTAATGTGATCTAGCTATGGATTCGTTCAAGATTTGATAAGTATTGATGGTTAATGAAAGCATGGGCTAACAAGTGTTATTAGAGATATTATGATAGGGCATTGGACCTTCTTGGTGATTCTCAGATAAGTTTTATAATTCTATGATAAGATATGTATTCATGACCTGTAGTTTACATGTTCATTATATGTTTGACGAAATGAATATCATGGTTAGGTCTGGTTAGGTCAAGTTCTTGCTCAAGTTTTGAATGTTTAGCAGCACCCTTATTTTATTTATCATTTTGAGAAGTCTCGGGCAATTCTGGGCAGGGGTCTAGAGGTTGGCTTAGAATTGTAGCTTAGATATTGAGACCACAGGCATTGAACTGATTAATTTAGGTCACAACTACATGGAGCGCTTTTGGGTGCGGTCGGAGGCCTTCAATTGCATGTAGGCAATGTTAAGGGTGTGGTTGGGAGTCTAGGTCACTGAAACAAAGTTCCAACTCAAGAATTGACTACCTAGGGTGTTCCTTCAGCTCCTTGGTGATCTGTAGTCCCTGTAGGATGTCAGGTTGTGGATAATAAGTCTCAGTTGTAGGCCCACTTCCTTAACTGGAGCTACGAGGTTAGGTCATGTAATAGTGGCACTTTGTTTCACATTTACTCGGAGGGGTTGTAAAAGCAGGTAAATATGAGAGGAGACATTACAGTCATGTTGCTTAAGGATATGAGGTTTATTTTATAGAAGGCCCATGAATTAGAGGATTCGTTCAATAAGTTCTATGTGCTTCTTATTCATTCATGTGTAGACAATAGACATGCATCAAGTACCATTCAAAAGAAATTTCTAGTTGGCTAATGCCAATGAACATATAGTGGGAGGACATGATGGAGGGGCGGTGATATATAAAATAAATCTACTTAGACTATTGGATTAGAAAGGAATCAAAGGTCATTGTTATGTCACGATATATTTTGATTGATTATTAGCATAACACAATGAGAAGCTAAAACAAAATGGGGTGGATGACACCAATAGATTTGAGTGCATTAGAGGATAACCACAATAACCATTTGACAATAGTGATGATATTTGGGTAAACGCATGAAGATGAGTTACACTTTTGGGCCAAATGTGGTGATGAAATTTCAAGTTTTTCCTCTTTTATCGGATTGCAGCCCTCAAAATTCATATAAGCATTGTGAATTTTGATTCGGAGGAAAAAGATAATATGTGGAGAATTGTGTTGTTGTCTTAATGATATTTTTTGAAAAAAAATTAGTCTCGTATAATTTCTCAAATTTCCATTAAATGCAATATATGTACTTGCAATTTTTAGCAAAACTTAAGAGGTATGTGTGTGTTCACATAACATAACTTAGCCTAAAATATATATATATATATATATATATATATATATATATATATATATATATATAGATGAGCATGATCTACAGGAGAGAAAATAACTAAGTTTTCTGTATTAATTTTTTTTTTTTTAATGCAAAATTATATTTTTTTATTATTTTTATTTCAATTGCATTTTGGAGACACCTGTGTTCATGTAATATTTTTTTCAACTCTTTAAATAAATTGAAAAATGAAGAATACCCTTATGTAAGATTTTTCTCAACTCTTTAAATAAATTGAAAAACCAAGAATACCATTTTGAAGAGGACTCAAGATAGTCGTATTTTTTGAAATTTTTTAGTTGTGTATGTTTTATGTTATTTTATTGTTTTTTCATTCAGGCCCTTTGAAAGTGTCCAAAAAATTTTCAAGCATCATGTTTAAAAGTAATTAGATAAAAAATATCATATGAATTCCAAAATGTCAAACTCATGTGCCATTGGATAGAGGGTTCCTTCCTGAATCCAACATGATCAACTCCACTACTTAAGGACAATTTTTTGCTTGGAGTTCGCTAGGGTACAAAATGGTGTTGCATAGAAATATGTATAGGAGGAGCTAAAACTCTATTTTTTAGGTCTCGAATAGCTAGATTGAGCGCTTAAAACGCTCGAACAAGGGTTCATTGATCGATCAAGGTATCATAATTATCTAAAAAAAAAGAAAAAAAAAACCTCTTCATATAAATGGTAAAATTTATTTATTCCACAAAAATATTTTTTATAAATATTCAAATATATTTAGAACTCTAATTTTCCTTAATTATACATTCAAATTTTATTTTAATTTATTTTAACAAGAAAAATAAAACAATTATAATAATATAATTATAACTTTCTATAATAAAAAAATTAACTTTGATTTTTCAATTTTGAAATTCTTAAAAATGATAATTTCTTTATTCTTTTGATTTTAAAAATAATATATTTTTATACTTAATCATTTTAGAAAAAAATTTAAGTAGAAATTTTCAATAAAAATAAATCAAATTATAATAAATATATAAAAAATAACAACAAAATAAACTAAACTAAATTTTATAATATTATTATTTTATAAATAATTTAATACGCACATTTAAATTCAGTTGAATTAGTCAAATAATGTTTTAAAATTTATGATTTCTTTGTGTTTTTATTATTTTAAAATATATATTGCAAACCGTAAGGAGTAAAAAATTCTATATATACTTAGCACATTTAAATTTAGATTGCTCAAATTCAAATTAGTCAAATAATGTTTTAAAATTTATGATTTCCTTATGTTTTTATTATTTTAAAAATTTATATTGCAAACCTATGTGAGGAGTAAAAAATTCTATATATACTTCTCACTTGTGCAAACTGAGCCTTAAAAGTTGATCAAGCTCCTAACTTGGGGTTACAAAATAGCTCGATAGAGAGTTAATTTAATGCTCTATCGAGCCATTTTTTAGCGCCAAAGGAGCTCGACGGAGCGAAAATTGCTTGATCTAGCCTCATTTTTTCACCAAAACACGCCCTTTCGCCAAAAAGTGTAAGTCAACTCCATGCTTTCACCCATTCATCCACTATAGCCTAGATAAATTCTATATCTTCCATACTTGCAAACATAGATGATCATCAGTTGGCCATTAGCCTCTCCTTTTTAGAATAACTCATGAAAAGCTAATAAAAAATAGTTTATCTATACTTAAATATATAACTAGCAATCTCCCCTAAAGATGCAAAGATACATTGGAGGAATAGAAGATTTGGGAAGATCATCTTGCTATGAATAGAACCCATTAATGCATGCTCATAACAAAATTTTAAAATTAGAAATCAACTACATAATTTCAAAAAGTCTCTTAATAACACAAATACTCATAAATTTTTATTTATATGATTTGGTCTATTAAATTCCATGCAATTCCCCATTAGAACAAAGCAACTTGCATTTTAAAATTACAACCAACGTACAATGAAATAATATTTTACCGTTTTACTTATTTGAAAATTTTATGTAGTCACATTTATGAATTAATTTGTGCACTATCTAATATAAATAATATATAAAGTGAATTGATATATATAATATATGTGAAAAAAAAAATTATATTAATGTAAAAATAATTTTAAAAAATTAAATTTTTATAAATAAATTTCAAACTTTACATATATAATTATCAAATTTATTAACAATTCCATAAAAATACAATATATATATTTTTATATAATTAAACTTCATTCGAGAAAGATCTATATCATGGCATTTTTCCTAAACTGGGATTATAACTAACATGTAACTTTAGAAACTCAAGTTTCTTGAGCTATAAACTCCCAGTCAACCAATTAGATCAGAGTCTTAACAGAATAACAAAACATGAAATATTACAAAGCACATGCTATATAACATCCGGCTCTTGACTATCAACTTATAGATAAATACATATATTTATGCAATTACACTATAAGTTCTCTCTGATTTAGGGCATCTCAATTTAATAAGATAATGTAGTTAATATTAAAAGTTGATATAAAAACATAAATCATTGATGACATATTTCCTTAAACCACATTCTCATTTAGTGAAGTTATGTTACACAGTTTGCATGTGAAGAATACAAATCCCTCAATTCTAATAGTACGCACCAACCTATTTTCCCTCAATTCTAATAGTACCTACCTGGTTGCACCAACCTATTTTCCCTCAATTCTAATAGTACCTACCTGGTTGCACCAACCTATTTTTAGGATAAGTACAAAACACTTGATAATCATCTTTTCTAGTTAATCACATGCCAACGCTACTTATCAAATTCATTGTCGGATTATGGCCAGCACGTAGCGTGCCTCCTTAATGTTTGGTCAAATCAATCGTGGAAAACAACTACAACTGTTTACTTGAACGAACGGTCACCTTCGGTTTAAATATATAAGATGATTGTTTCGAAAAATTATAATAATGATCGTATCATGCGAATTTTTTTTTATAAATTTAGAAAAAATTAAATATAATCATATATCATCCTCAATCGAATCACAATATTTAAACACTTCTCAGATTCATTCACGTTCAATTCTAAAGCATGGCCCAAATAAATTTCTTAAACATACATATCTCTAAGACAACGTAAAAGGTTGCCTCTCCCATACTTTAACCAAAAAAATCTCTCTATTTTTAACCGTCCATAATTATTTTGTTGTTCAATCCGTACATCAGATTTTAATCAAAGCTCAGGCATTTACCTCTGGTATAGCATTGCACGTTATTAAAAAAAATGCTCGAATTTAAAAAATAAATAAATTATATCAAATAGCAAACATACCATATATATCTAGTTTGAAAACATTACATAAAAAATAGATGGATATTCTTACTATTATTCCCATAATTTCACGAAAATAATCTCTATAATTTCACATTTCACATTCCATTGTGGTGTTCAATGACTACCATCTCTCCCTTAAGATCTTCGTCAATGAACCTATAAAATTTTAACATTCAAGATTGAAGGTAAGAATAACATAAGGTAGGTCAAGGCTTTCATAAATTTACATTGTGTGAGTAACCCATCCCCTCACTCTGGCATAATAACAATCATATCACCAGTTATATACAAAGATAACATTGCTAGAATGGAAACATACATAGAAGGAATAGTACAAGCCTCAAACATGGGTTGAGTCATCATGCCACTAAGTAATACATAAAATGAAAAGTAAGTGTCTCAAACATATTCTAAATATTCATTCTTATTATTTCCTTGGGATTAAGAGGAGATTTAATGCATGATGCCAAATCTCCTAAAGTGCATCCCAATTTCTAATAATATGAGATTCTAATATATTTTTATTATTTATTCATGGAACTAATGGACATGTTTACAATGTTTTGATTAGTCTAATTTTTCATTTACATATTTGGATCATAAAAAGTGTCACATAGGTGGTCTAACTAAGAATTACAAGTTTATACAATAAGCCAAAACTACTTATTTGAGTTGTTTCTCTTACTTTTACCCATACCCATATCAACAAGGGAAATTGCTTCTAATAACAAGGGAAATTGCTTCTAATTTTTTGGGTGCCGGGTTTTTGAGGTTAGCTTGCCCTCGCGGGGTCGCGACCCTTTGTCCCGGTCATTGTAGCAGGTGTGTCGCCCAGGGCGTAAGGGGCATGATGACTTGACGTCATCCTCACCTTCCTCCAGCTTATCACCGGCAGTCTGTTCAGGGTTCCAAACTAAATGCTGGCAACTAAACACGAGGGTTGTGCTCGTTGCGGGACTTAACCCAACACCTTACGGCACGAGTTAACGACAGCCATGCACCACTTGTGTCCGCGTTCCCGAAGGCACTCCTCTCTTTCGGGGGGATTCACGGCATGTCAAGCCCTGGTAAGGTTCTTCGCTTTGCATCGAATTGAACCACATTCCTTTTACATTAGGGAGTTTCCCCCTGATATATTATGTGAATTTTAATGAAATCGAACCTACAATACTTGATTCTCTTCCTTGAAATAATGAAACGCAATAAGATTTATTTAATTGTAACTTTCGGTACTGGCAATAATTTTTTGGGTGCCTCCTCGCAGGAGGGAACTGAGTTATGGATTATTAAATTTTGAGTCTTTCAAAAGATCGTCAAATAATTTAATTTTCAAGTTTTCTATCCTTATGTGATCTACCCCTCAATTGATGCAATTGTGATGGAAGTTAAATTTCGAGAAAGTTCATGTTGTTTTAAATTGTTGCTTCGAATATAGTCTCATGTGCCCACCATGGCTTAGTTCACTCTAGGTTAAAATTAATACAATCAGTCTACTCAGCCGTTTTGGTTAGTAAATTTACTAAGCTTTGTCATAAACGACCAAGTCTATTTTTCCTTACTATTTAATAACTCGAGTTGTCGCTGAGTTAACTCGATTGTCGAGTTGTCATCGAGTCAGATTCTTTTGACTTTACCAAACCCAAATACAATTAAATTTTGGCTATTCAAAATCTAGTATTATAGTTATTTTGCTGAAGCTATTTTAGTATTGATTTTGGGAGTTCCTCAACGTTTTATACCCCATTTTTTTTAATCTTCAAAGTGTGATTATTAGTTTTTACTAATCACGGTGCGAAAATATGTTATTCCTCTTTTCATTCCTAAAATTTCCCTTGCCAGCTGGAAATTCATTGTTTTGCTTCTGAAATTCATTTTATTAAAGTTTATATTAGTACTTTGATTATGAATTATTGAATAAAGAAGACTACGCGTTTAAAATTTGAGCATATTTGCATCTTGTTTCTCGACAATCTAATATTGCAAGATGGGGCAGAGGATCTATAAGATCCAAATTTTAGGTCCATTTTCTTAAAATTGTATTAAAATGGCAACCTCCCTTACTTCCATCGTAATATATGATACTATATTGAGGTGAGGAAAAACAAATATAGTCACTCTCACCGTGGATATTCCAAAACAAACAAAACGTAGTGTTTATTTTTGTATTCATATCTAAATAAAATAATATTGAGTTTAAATAAATATTTATGAATTATCTTTGTATTCATATCTAAATAAAATAATATTGAGTTTAAATAAATATTTATGAATTGAATAACAATATATTTAAAATTTTAAGATATTGAGTGATTTTAATGCGTTGAGTAGATATTCAATTTATTAAAATACATTCATGCAATAATTAACTCTTATGACCTTTTGCTTAAATCTATTTAAATTCTTATTCTCAACTCTCAATAAAAGTCGAGAGGAGTTCAATTCAAGAGTGACAAGTGAATCCTTTATGATACATTAATGTTGTACGTAACGATTAACATTTATATTTATTTTTTTGGTTGATATAAAAGTGTAATAGGAATTTTTTAATGATGTGTTTTTTATTATTATGGAATATTATTAAGTTTTAATATATCATATTATATATATATATATATGAGATTAAAAAAAATGTTGTAAAATAATTTTAGAAACTAATAGAATTGAAGTGTGCGAGTAAATTGATATTTTTAATAAAAACATTTTTTTAATATTATATATTGATATAATTTAGTAGTAGAGATTATAAATAGATAATTTTTTATTATATTTATTTATTATTTAATTTTGCGAGTTTAAATTAAACAAATAATATTGTTATATATCATGATTTAAATATATGTTATGTCAACATAGGAATGTGAAGTAGAATGTTGTAATGATGTGATGATATATGGTAATTGGACATAATTCTGATGAGAGGATCATGATGCACTTGTAGTTCTTACTTACTTATTTATGATAATGATGTAGTATGCTCATGGTTAATATGATATGCATAGGGATTATGATGTTATGATATGAGGTAGATTGACATGTGGTTCATTTATTATGTGATGATATGTCTTTGATATTCGAATATTGATGTTGTAACTTATGAGGATATTATGATGTGAAGCGTGTGGTAATTGCAAGAAGATTTTATAACATGAGAATGTGGTGATTAACAATAATGGTATGTTATCACGATGACATGCAAGAGTTGGCATATGGATTATTGTCTATGATATTATGATTATAACTAATGCAGTGGTTGCATGTTGAGATGTGGTGACTGATAGGAACTCCACAAATGGGCCGAGAGGGCCGTTTATTTGATGATCTCGTGGGAGCCCATACTTGCGAGGGAGAGTATGTAACACCATATGGGCTGGGGACAAACTCAATCAACACTACATATGCCAGTGGTTCCTTTGTCTTGTATAGCTCTTGATGGATAGCTCTTGAGGGGCTATGAGACCATCTTGAGAAGGCCAAATGCCTAATATTGTAGGCTAGGTGCCTAGTATTAGATTGGGATGCCGAAGTCTGGTGGGGGTGTATGGACTTCGATGCCTGGGGTTGTGCACCTTAGTAGTTGTGGAGGGAGTGGGCCAGCCTTGCGAGATGCTCGAAGTCATTGAGTACCATACTGGATGTCTGCCTTGGGCCAGATGAGGTTTGAGGCAGGCGCGAGCCTTGGGGCCAGCCTTAGACTAGGATACAGATCAAGGAGGTTTATGCCTGGTTCCAAAAGTGGGAAAAAGGACAGAGATTCTTTGAGATTTCCGGGGTGTTGTGAAAACTTTCGATGCCTGTTGGTTATACTAGTTCAGCAGAGGGTGTAGGGAAAACATGAAGTAATAAATAACTAAATAAATAAAATGTTAAATAACTCAACTTAACTTCGAGACGAAGTTCCTTAAAGAGGGGGAGTATGTAATGTCCTCTAATAATAATAAAGATAAGAAATAAGAAATAATATAATATAATATTAAAATATAAGAAAATAAATGATAAACAATAAAGAAAAGATAATAATAGTAAATAAATAATAAATAATGAAGAAAATATAATAATAATAAATAAATAAAATAACAAATGTTCAGCTACATGCATTAACGTTGCCGCTCAGGATCGGAGCTCTGGCCCGCGCGCGCTCTCTGAGACTGCATCTACTCTCCGGCTTCGCGGCCGCCTGGGCCTTGGCCTCCTACCATGGCCCCTTCGGATTCTCCTCTGGAGGGAGTCGACCCTCAAAGAGCCTTTTCAGATTTGGTGAAATCCCTCCCTCTGCAACGCCCCAGACCTGCACTCTCAAGATTTGTTAAGAAATTGGATGTACTCCAGGAAGTTCAGTTACCTCCAGTCCTGCCTCGCATGGCGGCTTTGTCTCTTGCTGAAAAAGGTCTCATAGGTCAATTTACAGGCCTTTGGCCCTCTCCTAGAACAGTTCAAAGATGGGTTGAAAGAAACTGGTCTGACAAAATTCAAGGGAAAATATCCATTAGGTTTTGTGGGAAAGGGTATTACACATTCCATTTTGAATCCAAAGAGGATAAGGATTTAATCTTCAGAAATGGGCCCTATTTCATGGACTCCAGGGGCCTCTACCTCAACAAATGGACCCCAGACTTTGACCCTGAACTGGATGTCCCCAGTGTTGTTCTGGTTTGGGTCCGTCTCCCTCATCTCCCTCTCCACTGCTGGGGAGATGAGTCTGTTCGAGCCATTGGGAACGCTGTTGGCAAATATATTGACCGTAGCGAACCGAAGGACAACATGCAGGCCTGCGCAAGGATCTGTGTCGAAGTGGATCTTGGCAAAGGGCTTCCCGAAGCAATAAAACTGAAAGTGGACGAATGGAGCCATGTCCAGCAACTGGACTACGAGCAGATACCATTTAAATGTAAGGTATGTCACGAATACAGACACTTTGCCAATAGATGTTCTAAACTTGTTGATGCAGAGAGCGGCGAACAAGAAGGCCATTGGGAAACAGTCAAAAAGAAGAAGTCTGCCCCTCCTTCCAAGCCTCCCTTGGAATCTGATCCTCCTGCTCCCTTTGCATCGTGTCCCTCTTCTTCCTCCCCTTCTTCATCTGCCCTCCCCCCTCCTGATCCGCCCCTCCCCTCCTCTTCTAATCCCTTTCTAGTCCTTTCTTCCCTTGAACCTCCTTCCGAGGACCCCTCCTTGCCCCCCTTGGTCTTATCCGAGCCTTCCGATCCTCACCCCTCCCAGATCATCTCATCGCAGGCCTCCCTTGAGCCCTCTCTCTCCAGGATAACCAGAAGCTCTTCTAAAGATCATGGAACTTCCAGCGACACTTATAAAAAACCTGGACCTGGTAGAAAATCAGCCAAGCAGCACAGGGATGAGAACGCTCAGAAAGACATAGCCATGGGAACGCAAACTCCAATAGAATCTTTCATTTTGGGGCATCAAGAGAAAGAGACAAGTCACAAAGATCAAGAGAGGCGAGCACCTCTCCGCACGCCAAATACCCAATGATGAAAATCCTGTCTTGGAACAGCAGGGGTTTAGGGCACCCCTCCAAAGTCGCAGCCCTCAGAGATTTAATTCATAATGAAAAGCCAGATATTTTATTGATTCAGGAGACAAAACAAGACCAACAAGAAATGAGAAGAATAATAGATCAGCAGAAACAATACAAAGGATGCACCAGTGATTCAAGAGGAGCTTCCGGAGGAATTGCCACCATCTGGGATCATAGTAAATGGAACTGCACTTCAATAAATCTTCATCAGCATTGGATCAGAACCGCTCTGGACAGCAGAATAGACAACCATACTGTAATCATCTATAATGTTTACGCCCCCAACCATTACAGAGAAAAGGAAATTTGTTGGGATGATCTTAAGGCTAGCATCGATGGGGAGTTAAACTTAAATATCATAGTGGCAGGCGACTTCAATCTTGTCTTACACGCCAACGAAAAACGGGGAGGATGTTTCACTCCAGATCCCTTTAGAGGCCGATTGGAGACTATTAGTCAAGAATTTGAATTAGTGGATGTTGCTCCTAAAAACCACAGGTACACTTGGAGCAATCGCAGGCTTGGCATTGGCAATATAATGGAAAGGCTCGACAGGTTTTTAATCAATATTTCGTTCCTTTCCTCCTTCTCCGTAGGTTATGCTAGCGTCCTTACTACCTCAGCCTCTGATCACTATCCTATAACCCTCACTCTGGAAACTCATTGCCCCCTCGGACCTATACCGTTTAAATACAGTCCCCTCTGGAATTGGGTCCCAGCAGTCAGAGAAATTGTTCAGGGGACTTGGAACCAGCATGTAGAAGGCTCACCAGGCTTCATTTGGGAAACTAAACAAAGAAGAACCAAACAGGCAATTAAGGAATGGGCAAAAGCGAACTACAAGGAACCTGAGGAGACCAAAAAGAAAATCAAGAATGAATTAGAGAGCGTCCAACGAAGGATAGAAGAACATGGCCTTTCTCAGCAAAATAAGGAGCAAGAAAGCGCTCTCTATTCACAGCTGAGCCACATAAACAGGGAGGAAGAATCCAAATGGCGTTTAAAGTCTAGGCAACTCTGGCTTCAAGGAGGCGATAAAAATACAACCTTTTTTCACAAACAGGCCACTGCTCGAAAGCTCAGGAACAACGTAAGCTCAATCTTGGATAATGAAGGCAATCTGCACAACACCCAAGAGGCCATCAGAAAGGCTGCCTCTGAGCATTACAGAGACCTTTTAACTGAAACTAAAGGAGAAGAGGATTATGTCGATTTGCTTCAACACTTACCTAAAGGAATCACTAAGGAGATGAATGACAGCCTGAATAAGGAAATTGAAGAGGAGGAAATCAGAAGAGCGATTTGGAATCTGAATCTTGATAAGGCCCCTGGGCCAGATGGATTCCCAATTTTCTTCTACAGGGCATTCTGGGTTTAATAAAAAAGGATCTGATCAAGATGTTTAGATGGATTCAGAGAAAGGGTAAAATAGGCGGTTACACCAATGCCACCTTTCTCACTCTCATCCCTAAAGAAAATCGGCCCACTTCCTTCTCCCGATTTAGACCCATTTCCCTCTGCAATTCCTCCTATAAAATTATGTCCAAAATATTAGCATCTCGCCTCAAACCCCTCCTCCCCTCTTTGATCTCTGAAAACCAAGGAGGTTTCTTGCCCAACAGGCAAATCACTGATTCCATTCTTCTAGTGCAAGAAGCCATTCATTCGAGCCTCTCCAGGAAGGAGAAAGGGTTTATCCTCAAACTTGACCTAGCCAATGCCTTTGATAGAGTTAGGCATTCCTTCCTTATAGCTATTCTAAAAAAGATGGGGTTTGAGTCGCCCTTCATTAGTCTTATCACTGCTTGCATCTCTGGGCCCTGGATTTCCCCTCTGATTAATGGCAGACCTGGTGAAGCCTTTCAATCCTCCCGGGGTCTTAGACAGGGTTGCCCCCTTTCTCCCTATCTCTTTATCCTTATGGCGGAATCCTTCAGTCAAGCTCTGGATTACAACAGAAGAGTGGGTCTCATCACTGGAATCAAATTTGGGAATGGAGCCAAGAACATCAATCACTCACAGTTTGTCGATGATACCTTGTTAATTGGAGGAGCCTCCACTACAATAGCAAGGAGGTTCAAGAAACTACTTGATCAATTTATGGGGTATTCTGGAGGCTTGGTCAATCAGCTAAAAAGCTGTATATATGGATGGAATACTTCAAATCAGGTCATTCACAATATCGCAAATATTTTTGGTGTCTCCTGCAATTTGGATTGGACCCATTTCTCTTACCTGGGCATGCCAGTGAGCCTAGGACCTCTGAAGGCTGGAACCTGGGACAGTATCATTGACAAGGTGAAGCGGAAGGTGCAGCAATGGGGATCACTGTGGCTCAACCCAGCAGGCCGCCTTATCCTCCTTAAATCAGGTATTTCTTCTCTTCCCCTCTATCTTTTCTCTCTATACCAAGCCCCAGCTACCTTTCATCACAAAATGGAAGCTGTTCTCCGCCATTTCCTATGGCAAGGAGGGAAGAACGACAAAAGGAAGTTCAACTTAGTCAACTGGAAACATGTCATTCAAACACAGGACAGAGGAGGTCTCGGTATTAGGTCTCCCAAGTTCTTAAATCTAGCCTTTGGTGGGAAGATTGCTTGGAGGCTCATAACTGGTCCCTCTTCGTGGTGGAAAAGGGTTCTGGAAACCAAATACTTGAACTTCCCCAGACAGCAGTTACTCGACTCTGATATTCCCAACAGAGACTCTTCAAAAATCTGGCGACTATGCAAAAAAGCTATTCCATTCATGACTCAGAATATATCCAAAGTCCCCATGGGAGGAGCTAGTATTAATATTGGGGCTGATAAAATCCTGGGACAGCAGCCAATAAACAGGCACGAAGAAACCATCCCTATTCTAAATTTTTTCAACAACAGGGGTATCCATTATCTGGACCAAATCTCTAGCTGGGATCCACAGTCTCATATCTGGCTAGGGTGGTCCTTTCCTGTTATCCCCAGTGATCTTAACTCTAGTCTATGCTCTCTGCAGTCTCTCCTTCACAGTAAAGCTCCCATCAAGAAGAATGAGATGGATGGCTTTCGTTGGGACTTAACCGGATCGAATTACACAGTCCAAGCAGGCCACCAGTACATCTGCAACAACACTTTCCCCATGACTTTATGGAATCACTGGAAAATGGTTTGGAAGTCAGAGGCTCTTCCAAAAATTAAATTTTTTATATGGGTCCTTCTAAAAGGGAAAATCTTAACAGCAGAGAATTTGCAAAAGAGGGGTATCAACGGTCCATCTCGTTGCCCCAACTGTTACAATGCTGAAGAAACTATGCATCATCTTTTTGTCGATTGTCCCTTTGCTGTTGATTGTTGGAAAAAATTGTCTCTCACTGATAACTTACCTTGGAACTCTCAGCACTCTATAGTGGAAGTGATCCACATCTGGAAAAAGAGCTGTCCCTGGAAAAATAAAAGGAGCAATCTAGTGAAGAGAGTATGGAATACTCTCCCCTATACCATGCTATGGCGTATTTGGCTAGCAAGAAACCGGAAAATCTTCAAGAACAAGAGCTCAGCTAC
This sequence comes from Pinus tabuliformis, assembly GCA_031772625.1. NCBI lineage: Eukaryota > Viridiplantae > Streptophyta > Pinopsida > Pinales > Pinaceae > Pinus > Pinus tabuliformis. The sequence continues at coordinate 593,672,820 of CM062806.1, forward strand.
AAGAATTATTTGCAATAAGGCCAAAAATCTCGCCCTGGAAACTATTTCTATCAAAACCCAAAGCAACATAGATGTAGCAATGTATAGTGTGGAAGAAAGAAGTTTCATTAGTTACATTCTGGACAAAAATAACAACGCTCAGAAAGGTAACATGGTGAACGATCAACGCAGTCAGGAAACTCACTCTTGGAAAATCAGGCTAAAAGAGGAGGAGTTTGTAAACTGGATACAAAAATGCAACAGCTTTTATCTTTTCTTTGACGGGGCATCTAAGTCAAACCCAGGAATCGCTGGAGCAGGGGGATTGATCCTTAATGCTAATGGGGAATGCATCCTATACTATGAATGGGGTCTAGGGAATATATCGAACAACAGGGCGGAAGCGTTAGCCCTTTATCAGGGACTAACTCAGCTAAGCAGATTGGGAATAAGAACTGCAAGGATCTTCAGAGATTCTTCAGTTGTCATTAACCTTATGGTTCATCAGAAAGAGTCGCCCAATGTTCTTCTCCAGCAGGTCATTCGGAGAAGTCAATTGTTGCACCAGACAATGGATAACTTGCAGTATTACCATATTCTTCGTACTCTCAACAAGCAAGTTGACAGACACGCCAACAGGGCTTGCGAAAGGACAGTAGGCAGCTTACGTTGTAATGCCGAGGAGATCCAACAGCCCTTGCCATGATCCGAATCAATCCACCATGCATCAAATCGGATAGTTCTGACAGAAAGGAGTGGACTCAGAATTTCCAGATCTACAGCAAGATCACTATCTGCATAGGGATTTGGCACAGATATTATCTCTTTAAAATTCTGCACATACTCAGTAATCTCGCCGGTTTCTATCTTTTCACTCTTGATTATCGGGCTTCTCTGGACAGACATCTGACCTTCCTGCGCCTTTCTCTGGATTCCCTCTCATTCCCCGTGACTGATCCTCATCCCTCCCGCCTCTCTTTATATTTCTCCTCCCTCTTCCTTCTCCCTGCGCCCCTCTTCCCGTTTGCTTCTCTGTGCGGCCCCTCTCGGCATATTATTCCTGCCTCTGTATTGCGTCCTGCTGCCCGCACTGTAGTTTTTGTCCGAAACCTCAGGCAGTTCCTTTTCGCCTTTCTCCGCCTTCTTAATCTCTCCCTCCTAGCTTCTTCAATGGCTCGCAATGAGGATTGCTTGCACTGCTCGGACCTTCAAGCTGAATTGGAAGAAATCAGAGCCCAACAGAATATATTAGACAATCAATAGAGGATTTTAGAAGCAAAAATCGACAACCAGAACCGCATCATCAACGACAAGTATCGAGCAGAAATTGATTTGTTCCTGCACAGGGTCTCTTCTCTTCATGAGCAATTCAACCATCTGTCTAACAGGTGCAGCCATGCAGAAGAGTCCATAGCGATTCTGAAATACATGATGGACAAACGCAACAACGCAGCCCCAAGCTCTTCAAGCGCCAAGCAAATAGATGGGGATGAAAAGCCGGAGGAATCCACAGCAAGGCATATTAGTCACATTAACATAGATTAGATATGTTCTGCAAATGTCAGTTTTTTTTGCTTCAATATGTAAGAGTCTATTTTAGTCAAGAATTTCTCAAAGCCAGAACAAGCAGGATCAAGGAGAAAATTTTGTTTTGTAACTCCACCGATCCTGGCTGTCCTCTGCACTTAATGTACCTCAGGAGTCCAAACTCCCTTCTTTTTTTCAGATATTAATACAGCAACCGACTTTGTGAAAAAAAAAATTAATAATAATAAATAACAATACTAAAGTTCTAAATAAATATAAATAAAATTAAACTGTAAAAATAGTGAAAATAAGTAAAGTTAACAAAAAGTAAAATAAAATAAAAAAGAGTTAAATTAAGAGAACTATAAAAATAGTAAAAATAAGTAAAGTTATCAAAAAGTAAAAAAGAATAAAATAAGAAAAAATTATATTAAAAGAATTACTAAATTAAGTTAAACTTAACATAAAGAAATAAAGTTTCATGTTGACACATGGAATGTGTGCATGCAGTTTCCCTTCCAATGTTTGCTCTATTTAATAGACAGTGAGGAAGATGAGAGATCATTCCATGATTCCATCATCCATTCTCTTTGGAGAAAAATGTTGTGAGACAAAGGATTCCTTGGCAGTAGTACGTTGATTGAGGGCTCGGGGGTGGCTAGTTATAGCAAGATTTTGTGCAACTAAGCCTACGGTTGGGTGGAGAGTCGTCCCCAAAACTTTGTTGTGGTTAGCAGGATTCAAATAGCGTTCAACTCCAAAATCACAAGTAAGCAATATCATCGCCACAGGTAAGTTGTCTCTGCTCATATTTCCGAATTTCGATGTTAAATAGTTGATAAATTGCGTGTTGATTATAATTTGCATGATTAATATAATTAGTTGCATGTTTTAATTTCGGGATTGTTACAATGTTGTAGTATGAATTAAATCAATAAAATTTTAGATTTAACCAAGGATCTAACATAAGGCGAGAGGGATCAAATTTCTTCACATGTAAACTTATTTTAGAGTGAAAAAATAAGGTGTAATTTTTTGTTGTTTAAATTGTATTTTTGAATGTTATAGAGATTACATAACATGTGCATTGAGTCATTTTATCAGTGCACATTAAATTGATTTTTTGTTGTTAATGTATTTTTAATTACAGGTAAATATTAATTTATATTTAAATATTAATTCATCATTAAATATTGATATATATGAAGTTGACATCAACTATTAAAATAATTTTTAAATACTCACAAATTTATTTTTACTTCTAATTATTTTACATGAAATTATATTAGGTTATATGGACAACTAATTAAATATCCATAACAAACACACACATATATATAGCTTTTCTATTTAGAGATTATTTTATTTTTATTTTAAGAGGGATAGATATAATTGCACATCACCTTCACACTCGAATATAGAATGAGTCTCTCGGCTCAAAAATTCACTCAATTAAAAACTAAATTCAATTTTTTATATCACAATTTTATTTTCATTAATATTTTTTTTTTATAAAATGAGTTAAAATTGTCTCCCACACATAATTAATTATATATAATAACTTTGAATTTAAAGGGGTGGAGTATGTACATTTATATAGATTTTCATTGTCAAATAGTTATGTGCAAGCTATATATCTATATATAAACAATGATATTTATAACCACACTGATTCATATTTATAACTTTGATATTTGGAAATTTATATTTAAATTTAATTAGTAAATATATTAAAACTTAATATTTATATTTCTAGTATATATTATGTGAGTTTTAATCCAATGTTAATTTATTATGTGAGTTTTAAAAAAATAAAAACAAAAATAAAAAATCTATAGTACAATTTTTTTTCCCGAAGAAAAAGCGAACTTTTTATTAAGGAAATAAAAAGTTACATTGCATATGTTGTGAGCATTTCTGATGCTTCTGTTTGACTGCTTTTGCAATCAGATAAAAGACAAAACTTTCTGCCATTTTTATGTGGTTGTTCTCAAAAAAATCAGCTGTAAATTAGTATCATAAGCAGCTGATATATTGTTCAGATTTTTGACTGTAAGAGCATCCTCTCATTAAGAGAGCATCCAAATAAAAACCAAAAAAAGCATTTAGGGTCTCCTCAAAAGAGGAAAACAACCCATTACAAAATCAGTATGTTCATAGTGTCCATGAAGAAACGAGAAAGAGATAGCAGTTTCTATTTGAGAAAGACTTTGATGCTGATATAGGGTCCGAATGTAAAACTGTGGCAGAAAAAAACGAAAAAGAGTAAAAACAAAAAACAACAGTCATTGCTGAAGTGCGAAAGGTGGCTGATCGGATGGATGGATCTGTCCCTGCCGGTCTTCTACAACTTTCCAGGTTCCCATAGTTTGCTGCAAACCTTCCTTTGAAAGCTAGTCCGCTGAGGCATTACTGTCCCTGAAAATATGACATATGGAGAGGCTCTTAAAGGATGATTTTAATTCCTGCAATTCTTCCAACAAAAGCTTCAAAATTTGATTTTTGCAAGAACTTTTCCCATTGACCAAATTTATAACGTTTAGGGAGTCTCAGTGCTGACAGCTCAGCGAAATTATTGGATCCTGTCCCTAGACCTACTGAGGCTTTTAAAGAATGATTTGCATTTATGTGAATGACCATTCCTGCTCCTGCCCTGTTGTTTTGAGATGCTCCGTCAAAAAAAGCCCAGGGGATGCCTTCTTTAATGATTACAAGCTTGTGATGGGCTTGATGATTTTTAGGAACTTAAAAAATCATAACATATCATTAGTAAATTTGAATCTATTTACTCTCATATAAAAAAAAATATTAATAGCTAATATTTTTTCAAATTTTGAACTTAAAAAAATTACGCTTTCAAAAATTTCATTTATCTCCATAATAAATTTAATAAATTTAAAATCAAAATCCTCTATAAATATATTTATTGATTATTTAACGCAAATTACATAAATCTACGCTGATTATTTGACACAAATTACATAAATCTACCCTGATTATTTAACACAATTCTATCCAACATACATATGGAAAGATCAAAGTGTCTTAAGGAAATAAGAAAAATTTGCTCTTTTCTATATTTGATGTAAAATATTTATATTAAAATTTATTATTATTATTATTTAATTTATTTAAAAAAATATTATTATTAAAAAAGCTTAATGATTTAAATATATTTAATAAAAAATACAAATTTATCATCTCAAAATTAGTTTATATTCATTAAATAAATATTATCTGATTTTATTCATTTCAATATATTCATCTTATTAAATTTAATCTAATTTAAAAATATCTACACTAAAATGTATCGTTATTATTAAATTCATAAATTTATTAGGTTAATATTAAATTGTATAAAAATAAATTTATTATCATTGAATTTTTATATTTATTAAATTAATATTAAAAATTAACTATTTAAACATTATAAAAGTATTAAGCAAAGTCTTTCAGTAGAAATCACATAAGAGAATTTTTTGGCGGACGCATTTGGAACCAATAAATTGTTGGTTTGCCTCTGCCAAAAATTTCTCCTGTGTGATTTCTACCCAAAAACTTTGCTTAATTCATTATGGATCATATATATATATATATATATATATATATATATATATATATATATATATATAATTATAATTTTTACCTATATTAATTATCATTTTTTAAAACTCTTAATTCATTGTTATTTTAAAAAATTTAGTAAATTTTAATTGTAAAATTCTTTACTATTTGTTATTTAAAAATAAAATAAAAAGACATAAAACATTTAGTTATTTCTTAAATTCTCGATCATTAAATCCCCTATTTATTTATTTATTTATTGTTGTTTAACGAGATATTATTAGCTGATAAAAATTTTACATGAGATTTGCAATGATAATTTTCTCTCTTAGCCTCAATCCAACCGAATTTGTTGGCCAAGAGAGGTAAACTAAAATTTTACATGAGATTTGCAATGATAATTTTTCTTTCTTAGCCTCAGTCCAAGCGAATTTGTTGACCAGGAGAGGTAAACTAAAACTGGTAGAAAAATGCCAAAAATTGTAATGTGACCTTATCCCAAAAACACACAAGCTCCAAAAAAAATGAGAATAAATACGTAACCAACTGAAAACGAAGAATGCGATGAGGGGCCGAGGCTTTCCAAATAATTACAGGATCAGGGGGTAATGGATGCATGTGCCAATGGAATTCCAAGTGATCTATCTTGCCCTAAATCTGGTCCAGCTTCTCAACTAAGCATCTCTGGATCCTTTGGATCAAGTCCATTATGCCCAACATCACCCACTAATTGTGTTGCAAATTGTTTATGAAGGCAATCATTTCATTCCTTTCATCATGCCTCCACTGACGCAATTTTACCAAGAGCATCATTATACTCTGCATTGTTTACCAAGTGACTCCAGTGAAGGTGGAGCCTCGGCTAGGATGGGCGTTGGAAAATTCTTATGAGCTAATTCACCATCGGAAGCCCGCCCACCACACCATACCCACGGACGGCCATGTCCCAACGGGCCTGGCTCTTTTGTCATAATATATCACATCTAAGAACTAAACACCAAAAGATAATAGAGAAAATCTCCAAGGCTCCCTTAGTTCGAACAAAAACCACCATTATTACTCCCTAAGGTCTATGCCCCTTCACCAAAGAGAATTCTCCCCTCATAACCCAAGGGCTCAACCAAGGCACCACTCCCCTTCTCACCAGAATCCAATACGAACTAGGAGAGACACGAAGAGGCCTGTGAATCCAACCCCCTCACACAATAAGAAGATTAATAAACATGACAAAAACCCAACTAAGGATGCATAATAAAAGTTCCACACCGATATAATTCCCCAAGATCTTAGAAGAGAAATCCCACCTAATACAATCTACCACCACCCCAGAAAGGCTAAATACATAATAGAGTTGAGAAAGTGAGAGGAGAATACTGAATCTTACCAAATCCATAGATATGAGCTCCATCATTTGAGTCACCACAACCACTAAGATACCCCTCATAGCCCCGCTCCACCTCATGTTCGACCAACTAGCAAAGGATTCATCGCCTCTACTCTCACTAGGGTCCCAAACCTTACACCTCCCAGCCCATTTTCCACCCATCGATCTAACTCCCTCAACGCAAATTGAAAAATTTGAATAGGCATGCATGCACATGATGATAACCTATGCATCGACATTGACCATTACACCACCCTTCAAAACTCCAACAACCATTGTGATCAACTGCCACATGAAGAAATCCCTCTAGCCTTTAATGCTCTCTAATCTCCCAAATTTTCCAACCAACCAAGTACTTGGCCACCACTTGGCTCTAAGTGTTATAGTAACTTGTCAGATCTCCCTTGGGAGGCTCACCTTCCCATCATCTCCACTTAATGAATCATGTTCAATCACCCCCATCAAGGTAAACTCTTAATTTTTTTTATTTATTATTATTTTTTTTTAAGCCTGGTAGATCCTTCTTTTTCATTAATAGAAAGCAAATTAACACCACATTTTACTGGCTAGGGGGCCTCAACTTGCCCAATGGGAAACCAAGTCTGTTGGATACCTATCCACATTATATGCCATCCAGTAGAAAAAAAAATATTAAGTCTCTCTATCCGAGCAATATAAGTTTCAGTTTCTTGTCGATTTCCATACTCTAGAGTTCTACACACATATGAAAATACATAGACAAATTTAAAAGCTAGTCACATATATAAACAAAATTATCAGTAAGTAGGCATGCTAATCATGTTGTTTAGCTGATGTTGATTCAATTGGAGTTGGATCTTTGGCATTCGATCCAGGAAGCTCTTTCTGAACCTGAATGCATGGCAAGTGCTGCTCAATTTGATCGGGGAATATGTCCTCTTTGTGCAGTTGGAACTGCACCTTCTGAAATTTCTTCTTGTAGTTTGGCATTCTCTGGACCATGACTGCCATGCCTACTGAGATCTGCTCCATCGCCTTTCCCAACAGGCTTTTCATTAGCTAGTACAAGTAGAGGGTCTGTTTGAACTGGGTGATTCTCCCTCTTGTGTTCTCATGATCCAGGATGAGGACTCTCGTGTCCTCCAGCTCTGTATCTGTCTCACTCTCCCGCTTCATGTCTTCCTCCCATTCTCTTAACATTTTTCTAATTTATTCATTGGTTCCCTCTTGGTAGGCAGTTGTTGCTTCACTGATTAAATTGTCAATAGACTTTCGACCTCAACGGCCGCCCAAAGATCCAGGTTTTGTGTCATGCTTGGCCTCTTACCTCAGCCTCAAGTCTTTGCTGGTCGTGCCATGATCTCACCGACCCAACCCCTTGTAGTGTTTGGCGGATAAGTCGGTTTACGAACTATGACCTGGTCAGTACATGAATTTCCTTGTGTCCGGGTGGGTTTACCATGCGGCATACTTGCTTTGCATAAAATACATTCAATTGACCAATTAACATTCATTATGTTACTGCATAATTCATGTATACGGGTGGTAAAAATCTACAGGTTTTTGTTTTCAGGGTTCTAGTCATGCACACCGAGTAAAGTTGGATGTTCAAAGGGTGTGAAAAATATTCCAATTTTTTTAAGCTCGAAAAGTCAACACAAGTTTAAAGTGACCCGCGTAAGATTTAGTGGTCAGATCATATAATTATACGAGGGGATATTTGTTTTGTTAAAAATAAAGGGTTTGTTTTGATATATTGAAAAGTGGTTGGAAGCTTATAAAGGTTGGTAAAGAGTTATAAAAGGGCTCTATTAAAAAAGTTGGTTTTTATATATTAAACAAAGTTCATGGTTTGAAAAGGTTTACAGAGATGTTTTCAAAAATATATTTTTCAAGACTATTATAAAGTTGGTTTTTTTTTTTCTCATTAAAGAAAAAGGGAAAGTTGGTTTTGAGAAGGAAATTTCTAAAGTGATTTTTTTTTAAAAAAGAAAAGGGTTTTATTGAGAAGAGTGTTTAGGGCTTTGCAAAAGTCTGTGAGCCTATAAAATTATTTGGTTTTTTGTCAAGCATGACAAGTTTTTTGGTGAAGATTGTGCCTTACGAGGGCGATATGGAAGATAGCATCATGCAATCAGGAAAGAATCTATAAAAAAGAGGAAATACCACAGTCATGGGTTGCAAAGTGCGACTAAAACATATGAGGAAAAGAAATAAAAAAAGAAGAGGCAAAGATCATTTCCGTGGTTAGATAGGTTCACGCCGTAACCGAGGAACTAAGAATTCTAGTATAAGACAAAGAAGAAATCGATGGTGATTGGTGTAGCTTTTATTTGCTACCACCTCTTATGTTTACAGGTGAATATTTTGATCATTGGGTTATCAAGATGCTAAGTTTTCTTAAAGCTAAAGAGGTAATTGAGTATGAATCTAATAACCCATATGATGCAGTATGTGATGTTTTAGCATTGAATTTTAAAAAACAAGCATTAGATGAGAAGTGTTTGTGTAGGGTAGCAAAAGCTACAACTTCCAAGGAAGCAATGAAATTCCTGGAAGCAGATTTTGGTGCAAGAGAGAGTGGCATGCAGTAGCAAGTTATGTCACAGGCAAAGAAGTCAGCTGCAAATCTCAGAGTATATGAGCAAGAATCTAAGAGGAAAACAAAGCTTAGAGAATTCCACTCAAAATTGGATGATGGTTATCAACACCATAAAATTAAAACCAATTATGCAAGCATGCATATGAATGAAGAAGATGCAGTGAAGGTTGCAAAGAGAGAAGTTGAAGCCTCTATGTGTAAAACAGACCAAGAGAAAATAAATTCTCAAGGACTCCACTGTAATGTGGATGATGCATATGATTGTGAATCCCACTATGATGAGACACATGTGGATGATGTATGCAAATTTATATGCGAATTTGTGAATCCAGCCGCTGTTGATGGATTTGGTAAAGTTGAAATTGACAACGAGCACATGCATGCTCGGATATCCCACCATAGTGTGGATGAACATCATGTTGATATGTGTGGTTTCGTTTTTGAAATAGGGATTGATTGTGGCAATATGGTAAGCACCATGTTTGATGAAGCATTGAAGGGTGAAGCTACCACTGTAGCAACAAGATATGAAGCAGTTTGAACTACTCATGAAACAGTATGTCATCTAGCAGTCGTTGATGATCAAGAACATGATAAAGTTATTGAAGAGATTTTGATGAGAAATCCACTAACAACATAACAGTGGAAGACAACCTCCATGCATTTGAAAAGAAGGCAGATGTAGAGAAGGAAGCTCTCAGTGAAGAGAGTAATATTAAATATGTTTTTAACATTGTTTTTGAATATGCAGGTGTTCAGAATAGAATTGGAGCAGAATTTGAAAACAAGGTTGTTAATAAATTTGATGCAGATTACAGGGAAAAAGCAGCAGTACCTGATGATGAAAGTGAAAATGATATGGATGTTTCTGAAGAAAAAGATGAATGTATTGAAACCATTTTTCAGCAACGGAGTCAAGAAGAGATAAGATTTTGCTGTCAAGAAATATGGTAGAAATAAAGTCAGGAATATGAAGCGCAAGAAGCAGAGAAAATAAGACAGTTTGAAGATGCAATGTTTTGGCAGAAGTCCATTGTTGAACAAATATTTCAAGAGGAAGGTGTAGAAGACAATATTAGATTGTGTTTCAGTACAAATTCAAGAAAAGTCAAAGAAAAATTGCAGAAATAGCAAGTAAAGGAATATGGAGCCTGTTATCACTGTAAAAAGCTCTAAAATTTTTGACAACTGTTATGGTTCCAAAGTTTTATGTTAGTCTTGGTCAAGTCATTTTTATTGTTTTTGTTTTAGAGTCATGTGTTAGGTTGTTTCAAAATTGACACGCGCTACGAAATTGCCTAGGAGTTTTCGTAGCGCAAAACTCAGAAAATGCACTACATGCACTACAAAATCAGGGATTCATAGTTAGGAGTTTTCGTAGCGCAAAACCCAGAATTTGCACTGGATGCGCTACGAAATCGGGGATTCGTGTCAAATCAAGTCTAGCTGTCAAATCAACCTGAATTCATTAATGTTTCATCATTAGGTGTCAGTCCATGAACCTTACTCATCACATGCAGCCATTCACTCTCATCATTAGATTCGTTAGGGGTCTTTGTACGCACTCTTTTCAAATTTCAAAAAAGGGTAAGGTAAGGGTGAATTGGTCTCTGTCATTTTCATGTTCCTTTCATGCGTAAGAAGCACTTGGCAAGTTCAGGGTCAGCATACATCAGAGTTCTTTGAAAGCTCAAGCGAGGCAGTTCTCCATTTCAACTCAAACGAGGTCGTGTTCGAACTAAAACATGGCAAGTTTTTCCAAGTCTCTTTTACAGGAATTTCATAAAAATGTCTGAAGAAAAGAAGAACCATAGATCAAGCCGGTGTTTGAGAGTTGAACCTCAAGGCTTAGATCTTCTCATGATGACTAGAGAGGTTGAAGAAGCATTTAAACAGGTGGGCTGTTGGAGGTTCTGTGAAAAACTTCAGGGAGGTCACAGTCAAGTCACCAAGGATTTTGCTTTTAATTTCACAAGTTTGAATTCAAAGGTTGGACTGCTAGAATTACCTGTTTCTCCTGAGGTCTTTTTTGCAGTTGCAGAGATTCCTAGAGGCCAAGAGAGATGGTTTAAGAACTTCAACTTTGAAATGGCACCTTGCAAGGTATTCCCGAAGCCCGAATTCATAGACTCGGACTTAACTAAATCAGTGCCCAGGAGCTATGTCAAAGACTCATTTGCCAACTTACTCGCACGCATCCAAAGATACTTTACCTGTGAAGGAAGATACCATAAGGTGTACTCTTACCATTTCAAGCTTCTATTACATTTCACTTGAAAAATATCTCTAGACTTACCCTTTTATCTTTTTCGAAGCTTAGGAAAGATGTCTGATAGGGTTCAGTTGAAGAAAGAAGCTTGTGAAACATCGTTGTTTCATCATGGCTTGATCAAATTAATTGTTTTACATGAGCTTCAGAAGGTAGATAGGGAATGGTCTGCTTTCCTATTTATGTCTGTTTTTAGAGCTGAAACAGGACTTAGCCCTAGGGCTATGGAAATAGCATCACCAACAGCTAGTCAGTAAGAAGAAGCTAGGTCAAGCAGGTTTATGAAACTAAAAGCTAGAAAGCAAGTTAAGGAACCAATGACACCTATGATTGCTCAAGATACCCATTAACAATCACAGAAGAATAAGGTTCAAATCAAGGTACCAACACAAGAACAGTCCATTGGTGAAACAATCCAGAGAAGAGTAACTAGAAGCCAATTAGCCAAGGAAAAGGGTAATACAATGGTTACTGATGAAAGCCCAACTTCAAAGGGTAATTTTTATGATCTTCTCCAGGCCATTGACATAGAAGATTCTCCTCTATTCCAAGTAGACTTAATTAAAGCAGGAGAGAGCAGGTTAACAAAGATGAAATCTTCCAAAAAGTTATAGTTTGATGATCGAGTTTCAGAGTTTGTTTTTAAGCCTAGAAGGCCTGTAGCTAGGCGTTCCAAAAAGTTACAGGAGGAAGAATTGAAGGTGAGTCAGACAATAGAGATATCAAAGTTCTTTGAAGAACATGTGGTTCCACCAATGCAACCATCGCTAATACACAAAGATGACAGAAACAAAGAAGTTGGTACTCAAGAAGAAGAATGTAGCTTTGAGGAGGTCAAAAAGAAATTGAAGTCTGTTAATTTTGAGATTGCTCAATTTAAGAAAAGGGCAAGGAAACATGCAGTTGAAAAAGCTATTTTCAAAAGAGTAAACGGCATTTGGGAAGATGGAAAAGTTCCAAGACATGAAGTAGTTGACAGTCATGCTCAATATTTTACTTGGACTGTCCCTGCAATAAAGGAGGAAAGATATATTAGAAGGATCAATGTTAAATTAAGAACTAAAATCAGGATGATGAAAAGACAAATTGAAGACCTGGAGATTTAGTTGAATAAGTCTGGAGGTCAGCCTCAGCATAAATGAACCAGACAATAAGTGAAGAAGTTTTGACACAATTTTGATTGGGACATTACTGTTTGAAGTTGTTTATGGTTGGACAATGTCAAATATATGGGGCCTAATAGCATAAGGTGAAGTTGTGAAGAAATCTCAAGGAAGACAATTTTTGAGAAAAAATTGTGTATTTCAATTCACACAGCAGTTTCGTAGCACACTATGAAACTGTTGTAGGTGACATGTATTGCATAGCAATTTCGTAGCGCGCTATGAAACTACTATAGCTGCCAGTTTTGTTTTTTGTGGATCTATCTTGAAAGGAAAAGGAGATTATTTTGAAAAGGATGTTGCTACAGAGGTATAAGAAGACCACTTAAGAAGGTTTGAACCCTAAGCAAAGGTAGATGCAAGAAACGAAAGACGTATACAAACACCAAGTCCTGTGCTACGAAAATAACAGTTATTTCATAGTTCAATCAGTTTGTCATGCTTCAGGAAACATTTAAGAGTTTTTTTGTCTTGGCACAAGTGTAGGAGCAGGGTATATGGTTAATTTAATGCATGTCATGTGATTAAAAGAGACAACATGGTTAGCAGAGACTTCGAAGAAACTTCTTGAAAACCAAAGCAGCAATACAAGGGGCAGTTTCGTAGTTTCCAGGACAGTCATAGGACAGGTAATCGAAGACTAGCATGGAGTTTAAAGCCATCACCAAAGCCAAAGTTGAGGAGGGACAGTTGTCAAAGATCGAATTTATTTCATAGTCAAGTTTGTTGCTAGCATAATAAGGAGTTACACTCCTAGTTGTATTAGGATTCTAGGATTGTCAGTTAACAGCTAGTTGTAATTAATAGTTTGTTTGAAGTATGAATAGGTGTCAATGTTAAGTAAATTTGAATTCCCCTCAGGTTTGAGGAAGGAATCCAAGATTGTAATTAACTCTATAAGGGACAAGAGGTGTAAGCCACCAAGGGCTGGAAATTTTTTAGAAGAACACTCATATTGTGTCATTGTGGAAAACTATGTTTTTATGTAATACAGAGTTTGGCTTTACTATTCAGGATTCAGAAGAGAGTTCAATGCTTGATTGTCTTATGGTCGTCCTCATTTCCTCATTTGCAGTGGTATGAATGCATGTTACTTAGAACTCATTGGCAATACTCTAACTTCCTTCATGCATTTGTAGACTGTGTTTCCTACATATTTTTATGTATTTACAGATATATTGAACTCTTGATGCCCTGACTTCCATGTAAAGCTAATTTTGCTATCATTCGGAAACATTTTTTGACTCCATAAGCCCAATGGATGTTTATTGATTAAGTTCAACCAATTATACTTCCTCATTTATTTTTCATAGAGTTAGCCATCTAATCTTTAACTAAGATCTTTAACCTAGTGAGAGAGCCCTCTCAGGTTGAGGAGGCTAAGCCTCAGCCAAAAGTTGGTTTGAAACAGTTACTCAAAGTCTTCCTAGCCAGCAGCCTATCAGGAGAAGGTTTTGTGATAACAGAGCCTACAACAAGAATCCAGAACAAAGAATGAAGCAATTTCGAGGAAATAAAATTTGGAAGAAGAGAAAAAGAAAATGCAAAATTGTGAAAGTCTTGAGTCGTTGTAAGCCTAGCTGAGACATAGACCAGTAGGCATGTTTGAGTGATAATTAAGTCAAGTCATGTTTGAGTTATGTTGAGTCATACGGTCGTAATTAAGGGGGAGTGTTAGAAATAGTAATTACTCCCGCATGTGGAGTTGGCTAAACTTAGAGAGTCAGTTAACTGAGTGATTGAGTATTTGAGTGTTGAGTCAAGTCAAATTAAGTGATAGATGACTTTGAGTGATTGAGTGATTGAGTATTTGAGCGTTGAGTCAAGTCAAGTTAAGTGACAGACGACTTTTAGTGTGTGATTGCATGTGGATGCATGTCAAGATATTTTAGGCAAGTCGCTAGCTGGAAAAGGATAAATACCCTTCATTGGGTTCATTGTAATCATCATGTTTTGTATGATCAATAGAAGAGCAGCAGCTCGTGTTTTATGTGTGAATTCTTGGTTTGTCTCCTCTGCCTTTCCAACATGATTCATCCACTGCTTAAGAAATGTGCCTCTGATGCATAAATCAAACCCTGCAAAATTAATTCTCTGTCTTCAGATTTGGCTTGTGGCTCCTTCAGAAATTATAATTAATCTTGACCTGTACCACTAAGACAAAAATAAATTTCCACGAATTCGCACTAGCAATGTGGCTCTATTCCTCGCAAATAATTAGCCCTTTAATTGAAGAGATATGACTTTTGATATTTAAATAAATTCGCTCCTTTTAATCATTCCACTAACCGGAATATGTATATGGCTTTAAGAATATAGTCCTCTCCTCTTTTCTTATCAAACCTTAACCTTTTTAAATATTTGGTCCCTTTAAGAAAATTAATGATTCAGCGTCATGGTTTGCTTTCGGCTTAAAAATATTAATTTTGCTATTGATTCCCAACCTAGAATCACTCAATGCATCAATCGGTGGTCGCTCGACCCTTCTCCTAAGACCTCAAGGCTACTTCTCTCTACCTTGTAATCACTACCCGAGAACGAGAAAATTGCCTCTCATCCCTGTCTCCAGAATGCTAGATCCTTTGTTGTAACAAAGTATTGTTAAAAGTGTAATTTCAACGCAGCCGAAAACCACCAAACAAAACCATCTACCTTGTTCGCACCGCCTTTTGGCAAAGGCTGTTTTTCCTTGGAGCCCTCCGAACACATTCAGCATGAGACACGCGTCCAGTGTACGAACCCCCCAAAACCATTTTCCCCGGACAGTAAAGTTCGTTTGTTTTACTCGAGGTTGGTGTGCGAACCTCGTTGGATCAGCCAAGTGATCTGGGCATGAAATCTTCACCGTCGATCTCCGGAAAGTGCACAGGCCCACGTCAAATCAATTTTTACGTGGAGTAAAAGGTCTATGGTTTGACCGCCGTGTAAGAAAAGTCATGGCTTTTAATGCTGTTCGTAATTGTTTGGTGGAGGCCTGTTTTAAATGGTTATGGGCATACGTCCCATTTGTATTTTTTTTATATATGCATTTACGTAAGTTTAGGTGTAGGCCATTTAATATGGTTATGGGCCACGTTAGTTTTTTTTATTATGTTTTTTATACATGGCTATGTGTGTTGATTTTTTTTGGTATGTATTGCGCACGGGAGAAAAGAGAAAACTGGTTTTTTTACGGCAGTAAGAAGAACCAGAGGGTGTATGCACAGCAGTGCACAAATATGTTGTAATGTTTTTGTGTGGGCATTGAAAAACAGAGGTGAAGGAAAACCATGTGTGGTTTTGCAAGTGCATAAAGAAAATGGTGGAGCGTAAGTTGTTTTACACACCAGTGAATGTAAATTTTGTTTTACAGCAGTAAGCTCATGTAAACTTTTGTTACAGCAGTAAGTTGTTTTTCACAGCAGTGAATATGAAAATGATTTTACAGTGGTAAATCTCTCTCAGAAAAAGAGGATGTATTAGTTTTTTTTGTTTTAATGAATAGAAATATTTTATGGTGGTGAAATCCTCTGTTACTCAGTGAAATTTTTTTTTAAGCTGTCTGTGTATAAAAATCCTGTGGAGGTAAAACAGAGCATTGCCTCTGTGTTTAGTTTGAATCTTGGTTTTGGTATTTTCCCCATCAAAAATATCCAACAGTGGTATCAGAGCAGGACCAGGCTCTTTAAAGAAGTTAAAGAAGCTGAAGGGAGAAGGTTGTTGCTGCAGCAAAACCTCTCAGGCAGACAGAAGACTCAGACAGCGAAGGATTCAGGTATTCCCCAAAAGCATTTCTCTTGTTATTGCTGAAGACAGTCATTTTTTTAAAAAAAATCACAGTCAAGGATTTAAAACCATAGTTCAAGATGCAAGGAATGGCAAGCACAAGCATGGGTATGTTCAACACCCAGCTCCCACACTTTAATGGGAAGAACTATGACTACTGGTCTATAACCATGAGAGCTTTGTTCATCTCTCAAGATATATGGGAACTAGTAGAATATGGGTTTGAGGAACCAGCAGATGAAAATGAGTTCAATGCACTAACTCAGGGAGAGAAGGATCAGCTGAAGCTCAATAGGAAGAAGGATGCAAAGGCCATTGTTTTGTTGTATCAAGCAGTGGACCAGAGTATATTCCCAAGAATAGCAGCAGCTACAACATCACACAATGCATGGCAAACCCTAAAAACTGCCTATCAAGGCATGGAGAGAGTGAAGACAGCAAAATTGCAAATGCTGAGAAAGGATTTTGAAAACTTGAACATGAAGGAGTCAGACAACATTGAATCATTCTTCACTCATGTGATTGGTGTAATCACACAAATGAGAACTCATGGAGAAACAATTGAAGATAGAAGAATAGTGGAGAAAATATTGAGGGTCTTACCCTCAAGGTTTGATGCCATAGTCACCACCATTGAAGAGACAAAGGATCTCTCAAGATATTCAGTTGATGAGCTACATGCATCACTGATGACTCATGAGCAGAGGTTGAGTAGGAATGAAAACTCATCTCTTGAGCAAGCCTTCAAGACCCAGATGTCCTTTGGAAGAGGAAGAGGTCAAGGAAGAGGAAACCGAAGAGGAAGAGGCAGAAGCCAGAATAGAGGAGGAAGGAACAGCTCATCAAATGCACAAGGAAGAGGCAGCAATACAAATCAGAACCAAGGTCAAGGCAGCAGCCAACAAAGAGATCAGTATCAGGCTCAAGGACAAAGGTATGATAAATCTAATGTTCAATGCTATTACTGCAAAAAGTATGGACATTATGCTAGTGATTGTAGAAAGAAACAACATGATATGAACAGCAGACAAAGTGCAAATGTTACAAGAGAAAACAACAGTCAAGAAAATGTCCTGTTAGCTTGTAACATGGCTGAAACACATAGTGAGGACATATGGTTTTTAGACTCAGGTTGCAGCAACCATATGACAGGGAATGTAGCCCTCTTCTCAGCGTTAAATCAGAATTTGAAATCAGAGGTCACACTAGGAACTGATAGTAAAGTGTCTGTTATGGGAAAAGGGGAGGTAAAAATATTTTCAAAACAAGGAGAAAGGAAAACCATAGCAGATGTATACTATGTCCCCGGAATGAGATGTAACCTCTTGAGTGTTGGACAGCTTATCCAAAAGGGTTACAATGTTTATTTTGTAAATGATGTGTGCACCATCATGGATATACCACCCAGCAAAAGATGCATTGCTGAGGTAAAAATGACAAGGAACAGGATGTTCCCTCTCCGGATCCGGGCAGACTTGAAGAACAAGAAGGAAATGGCAGCAGTCACCCAAGAGGCCTTCCAAAGCGTGCCAAAGGATGAGAACTGGTTATGGCACTTGAGATTCGGGCATCTAAATTTTGGAGGTCTAAACTTATTGAGCAGAAAAGGAATGGTAAAGGGATTACCGTTGATAGAAAAGCCGGACAGCCTTTGTGAAGGTTGTATATTGGGCAAACAACATAGAGAGAGTTTTCCATCAGGGAAAAGTATAAGGGCAAAGGCACCCTTAGAGATTATCCACTCAGATTTGTGTGGACCAATGCAAGCTCCATCATTAGCTGGCAGCCTATATTTCTTGACATTCATTGATGATTTTACAAGAAGGACTTGGATATATTTCCTCAAGAACAAAAGTGAAGTCTTTGAGAAATTCCAAAACTTCAAAGCACTTGTGGAGAACCAAAGCGGGCTGCACATAAAAGTATTGAGAACTGATAGAGGAGGTGAGTATATCTCCAATGAATTCCTAAAGTTCTGTAGAGAAAATGGAATACATAAACAGTTCACAACTCGGTACACCCCACAGCAAAATGGAGTTGCTGAAAGGAAGAACAGAACCATCATGGAGATGGCAAGGAGCATGTTGAAGGCAAAGCATTTGCCAAATGAGTATTGGGCTGAAGCTGTACATTGTGCAGTTTATATTTTGAACAGGTGTCCTACAAAAGCAGTCATGAACAAAGTGCCAGAAGAGGCATGGAGTGGGAGAAAGCAAGTAGTCACCCACATGAGAGTTTTTGGGTGTGTGGCCTATGCACACATTCCAGATAAACTAAGGAGGAAGTTGGACAGCAAAGGGGAGAAATGCATCTTCATTGGATACAGTGATGAATCCAAAGCCTACAGGCTGTACATTCCATCTACCAAGAAGTTCTTTGTCAGCAGGGATGTTCAATTCATTGAGGAGGAAGCTTGGGATGGAAGCATAGAGAAAACAGTGAACATTAAAAGCTGTTTGCCTCATGATGAAGATGAAGAGGAGGTGGCTGAAATGAATCCCCAAACAGCAGCACCAACACAAGGACAGCAAGGGACACCATTAAGGATCAATGAGAGTGCTTCTCCAAGCACACCACAAGGAGGAAATTCAAGTGCATCTTCAAGCACTTGCACACCAAGTGAAAGAGGTAAGAAGTTTAGAAATCTAAGTGACATTTATGATGAAGGAATGAATTCCTTATTTGCCTTGTATTGTCATGTTGATGATCCTATTCATTTTGAAGAAGCTATTAAAGATATGAAATGGATAGAAGCTATGGATGAAGAGATGAATGCCATAGAGAGAAACAAAACATGGGATTTGGTTGAGCTACCAAAAGGCAAAGAAGTCATTGGTGTGAAATGGGTCTACAAGACCAAGAGCAATGCTGAAGGCAAGATTGAAAGGCATAAAGCAAGGCTGGTTGTCAAAGGCTACAAGCAGCAGTATGGGAGAGATTATGAGGAGACTTTCGCCCCGGTTGCAAGAATGGAAACCGTGAGAGCAGTGCTGTCCATAGCAGCACAAAACAAATGGAAAGTCTACCAAATGGATGTGAAGTCAGCATTCCTAAATGGAGTGTTAATGGAAGAGGTTTATGTGGAACAACCTCTTGGCTATGAGAAGAAAGGTGAAGAGCACAAAGTGTGCAAATTAAAGAAAGCTCTTTATGGGCTGAAGCAAGCGCCAAGAGCATGGTACAGCCGGATAGATTCATATCTCTTGGATAATGAATTTGACAAATGTGAAGGAGAACCCACAGTCTACATCAAGGAAAAGGATGGTAAAATTTTAATTGTTGTCTTGTATGTAGATGATGTTATTTTCACTGGAAATGATATTTATCTCATTGAGAATTTTAAATCAGTCATGAAGAATGAATTTGAAATGACTGACATGGGGTTGTTGAGATACTTCTTAGGCATAGAAGTAGATCAAAATGAAAAAGGAATTTTTATATCTCAAGCAAGATATGTAAATCAAGTTTTGGGCAGATTTAACATGCAAGAATGCAAGGCAGCCATCACTCCCACAGTGATGGGATTAAAGCTCAGCAGAGAGGACAGCAGCAAGGATTTTGATCCTAGTTTATACAAAAGCATTGTGGGCAGCCTTATGTATTTAACAGCAACCAGGCCTGATTTAATGTATGCTGTTAGTTTGATTTCCAGGTTCATGGAGAGGCCAAAGGAAGCACATTGGCAGGCAGCAAAGAGAATTTTGAGGTATGTCAAAGGCACTAAAATGTTTGGAATTTTATATCATGCCTCAGAACATTCAGATTTGGTTGGGTACACAGATAGCGATTGGGCTGGAAGTGTAGATGATCGGAAGAGCACTTCCGGTTATGTTTTTAATATGGGTTCAGGAGCCATCTCATGGGCTTCTAAGAAGCAGTCCATTGTAGCATTATCTACAGCAGAGGCAGAGTATGTGGCAGCGACAGCAGCAGCATGTCAGGCAGTATGGATGAGAAGGATGTTGAGAAGCTTAGGCCAAGAGCAGGCAAAAGCGACAGTGGTCTTTTGTGACAATAGCTCAGCTATTGCTTTGTCAAAGAATTCAGTGTTTCATAAGAGAACGAAACACATCGACACAAGGTTTCACTACATCAGAGAGTTAGTGAACAATGGAGAAATTGTCTTAGAACATTGCAGGACTCAGGAACAGGTAGCAGACATTTTGACAAAGCCACTGGACCAGAAAAGCTTTGAATTTTTGAGGAAGTGTCTGGGTATGACAGAATGCCCAGCTGTTGAAATTAAAGGGGAGTGTTAAAAGTGTAATTTCAACGCAGCCGAAAACCACCAAACAAAACCATCTACCTTGTTCGCACCGCCTTTTGGCAAAGGCTGTTTTTCCTTGGAGCCCTCCGAACACATTCAGCATGAGACACGCGTCCAGTGTACGAACCCCCAAAACCATTTTCCCCGGACAGTAAAGTTCGTTTGTTTTACCCGAGGTTGGTGTGCGAACCTCGTTGGATCAGCCAAGTGATCTGGGCATGAAATCTTCACCGTCGATCTCCGGAAAGTGCACAGGCCCACGTCAAATCAATTTTTACGTGGAGTAAAAGGTCTATGGTTTGACCGCCGTGTAAGAAAAGTCATGGCTTTTAATGCTGTTCGTAATTGTTTGGTGGAGGCCTGTTTTAAATGGTTATGGGCATACGTCCCATTTGTATTTTTTTATATATGCATTTACGTAAGTTTAGGTGTAGGCCATTTAATATGGTTATGGGCCACGTTAGTTTTTTTTATTATGTTTTTTATACATGGCTATGTGTGTTGATTTTTTTTGGTATGTATTGCGCACGGGAGAAAAGAGAAAACTGGTTTTTTTACGGCAGTAAGAAGAACCAGAGGGTGTATGCACAGCAGTGCACAAATATGTTGTAATGTTTTTGTGTGGGCATTGAAAAACAGAGGTGAAGGAAAACCATGTGTGGTTTTGAAAGTGCATAAAGAAAATGGTGGAGCGTAAGTTGTTTTACACACCAGTGAATGTAAATTTTGTTTTACAGCAGTAAGCTCATGTAAACTTTTGTTACAGCAGTAAGTTGTTTTTCACAGCAGTGAATATGAAAATGATTTTACAGTGGTAAATCTCTCTCAGAAAAAGAGGATGTATTAGTTTTTTTTGTTTTAATGAATAGAAATATTTTATGGTGGTGAAATCCTCTGTTACTCAGTGAAATTTTTTTTTAAGCTGTCTGTGTATAAAAATCCTGTGGAGGTAAAACAGAGCATTGCCTCTGTGTTTAGTTTGAATCTTGGTTTTGGTATTTTCCCCATCAAAAATATCCAACAGGTATGGTCCGTCTTCGAAATTTGGCGGTCGTTGGAATATGGCTTACGCTCTGTATAATTTTGTGGCCTATCAGCATGATTCGCTTCGACCTTGAGTTTCTGTTGCGATGGGTTATGGTCCCACTGATCTATGACATGGTGCCTACTTCCTTCAACCTCCTCTGCTCCTACACAACCAGTTGTTTGATTGACGAATTGAATCTGAGGTTCAAGCTACTGTGCAGTTGGCTGTTCAGCCCTTCATCCTTGGTGTGTTGTCTATATGGCGCTCTCACACTTGCAAGTTAGTGTATTGGCCCACCATATGACCAAATGCTACTGGAAGCCCAAATTAACCTTCTACGAGATCTCTTTCAATGCGGCCAAATCGCTGATGCCCTCACGCAACTCTCCCGACAGTTTTGACCCCCTACTCGATCCTTCAGCGAGACCAAATCACCGCTCTCCTGACGGTGTTGAAAATTTGTTCACCGACCTGTGCTACGAGCTATGTGCAACACAATGGTGTTCCCTTGCTCTTATGTTGTGCCCAGAGTGCTGTGATCACCACACAACCTTTTATTTCTTACTGCAACCTGTCTTGACGTAGAGATCCGCAGTCTTGTTGAAAGTTGTGGTCAACCCTTGGGTATAAGTATGTAACTAATGCAACCACACAATTTTTTTTTTTTTCGATTGCGAAATCCTCCACCTCAATATAGATCGAATCATTTCCTCGAACTGGTAGCTGAAAACTTCTAAAAAAAATCAATTAGGGTGATATTAAATACCACCGAAGATGGAAATGCCAGCAAGGGTGAATAAATTCCACCAAAGTTCCTTGCATAAATCTTTTAGGCTGGGAGGGTGCACAACTCTGATATCATTGTAAGATTCCAGACGTTGAAAATTTTAATGGATATAACACACTTTAGTATTCTAATAAAAAAAATTCGGTAAGAAACAAGAACACAAACAAGATATGGAAATGCAACCTTTGTTTACATTATTAAGTCAAGAAAATAGTACATGCCCATAAAATAATATGAGAACCTCTACAATGAAATGCACGGTTGTTCATCAAATGAGAAATCAAAGACACTGGAGCACAATGGTGAACCTTGGATGGATCCACCAAAAAAATTACACCCACTAGGTTTTCGGATCAAACCAGAACTGACCTTGTCAAGTTCTCAAAAAAGACAAAATAGAAACCAAAAGTGACCTTGTCAAGTTCTCAACAAAGACAAAATAGATAGACAACTCAGGATGCTCCAAATGCCTAGCTCCTATCCCCTTTTATAGGCTCAATGAAATCTCTAGAAACCTTATTACATAGTAAATACCATGGGCAAATTTCGTCCATTTTGACCGTATCAAGAAAAAGGAATATTACATAGGTAAACATTGGAGACATTCACAGATGTATTGTGATAAAAAGAGAATGCATAAAGAGATTTAGTGGATGATCGGAAAACATGGCCTAAAGTCATATGGTTTACAAGTCTTGAGTACATGCAATGGATAACTAAGAAAAAATTAAATTGCATTTTTTTATTTCATTGTTGCTTCCCTAAAATAGATGGAGATTTGCACTATGGTAGAATATAATATTCACAAGTTTGATGTTTGTGGCAATGACATCCCAATTGATAGTCACTATAGGAGAATTGGCAAAGGATTGGTACATGGCTGAAATACAAAAAGTACATATAAATTAGAAGGAGATGACAAGTTGGTGGATGGACATGTAGAGGGGATTAATGGAATAAATAGGTGAACATTTAATAGAAGGTATGTGATGTTACACAAGGAAGAAGGATAGAGATGCAACCCATTATTGTCGTTCTAAGACAAGAACCTATTAAATGCATCTTTGAGCCAAGACGCTCATTCTACAACCCAATATGAGGGGATGTGTAAGTTTAAAATAATGTCGGCTAAAATTTAAGAAAAAATGAATATGTTGTAAAGTAATTAGAAGTAAAAAAAAAGTGTGAATCACATGTTTAAATCTTATACTTTTCAAAAATATTTTAACAAGATATTCAAATAAACTATTTGAAGATCTATGTTAACTAATTTATGTGCATATCACCTTCATTTATATATCTATATATAGAAAAAATAAGTTTTTATAGTTAAAATTTTTATTTGGTCCTATATATACTAGATTTAGCATTCCAAAATACAATTTAAACAATGAAAAATAACACATTATATTTTGCACTCTAAAAAAGTTTGAATGTGAAGAAATTTGATCCCTCTTGGCTCATGTTAGATCCCTACTTAAGATGGATCTATAGTGGTAAATAAACATCTCATTCAAAACAATCATAACAATTTTTTATTTGAAGTATAACTTGTATTTTCCATGGAATTTTGAAGCAAATCAATGATCTCGATTAAGGAATTGAGAAAAAGCTAAGTTGTGTGTACAATTGTGCTCTTCATTCTTTCTATCAAAATATGCCCTCCATATATTACAATTCACTATATATAACATGACAACCTAAACATTAGACATTTTTACACTTTTTTGGACAATTATTCTGATTAATTTTGGAAAAAATTTAGTAGGGAAATTTTGGAATCTTAAGTTTTAGTGTTGTAATATGTAAAAATAGAGTGTCTTAAAAGCGTTTCGGAGTATTAAATCTATTTATACATTTAAAAATATTTTTTAAGCAATATAAATTCAACATATTAAAAAAAAATTATCACCAAATTCTAAGAAGAAAATAAAAAACATTTAATAATTAAACTCTTCATTTATAATTATATGTGAAACATTTATAAACCTACCAATTATAATGAAAATAAATATATTTAAAATAAAATATTCTTAAAAATAATATACAAATAAACATAAAACTTATAAGGAAAATAAATTTATTTTAAAAAATATCGTCTTAAAACAATATACAAATATAATTAAATAGAAGAAAAAAATTAAAATCAAAAATCAAAATATCTATAATATGGTTGACCTGTGACAGTGTCCAATCACTTGCAGAGTACGTCCAAATGGAAGGTTGCAAAAACCACAACCAACATTTTGACTTTAAAAATATCGTGTCCAATAATATCATGTGGAATCTTTGTAAAAACTAAAATATTACTCAAAAACTAAAATAAAAAGAGAAACCAGCCAACTCTGTTATGCACATTGAGATGAGGTCGCAATCAAAAGAAACGAATGGTCTATTCAATTGGACGGCTCCACTACCAAATTACATAAAGAATTGGCTCCCAACTAAAGGAATCTTATCTCTGGTAAGGCAGATTTGCACAGGAAAATCAACTCAGTTACGCAGTCTTCCAAACGCTTTTTACCAACAGGAACGGATGGATGGGAATGGTCAATAATGCTGTGACGGGAGGAAGAGGAAATTGGCAAGAAACTTCATGCTTCCATGTTCAGATTAAAGTATATTGCCACTTGATTTGCTCAAGGAAATAAGAAGCTCAGTAATCAACCACATACCAGAGCTGTTTTGTTTTCAAACGTGTGCAAAGACGTAGCTGGTAAATTCTCTCCATTCCTTAATCATTCAGACGCCAATATTGAGGATCAGCGCACTTTCTCAATCTCTGCAAAATATATTGTATCTGGCTTCCTTTTTATTCTATATCTAATGGCAGACTTTACCCCATCCCTTGACGCTACATCCTTAGCATCCACCTCCACGGCCCCCTCCCATGGCAATAACAACTGCTATGTTTATGATGCCTTTCTGAATCACCGCGGCCCTGATGTCAAGAAAGGACTCGCTACCCATATCTACTATCGCCTTAAAGGTCTTGGATTGGCAGTTTTTCTGGACCAACAAGAATTGCAAAGAGGAGAGGGCTTGAATGCTCAGATCGAAGGGGCTATTCGAACAGCCTCAGTGCAGGTTGCAATTTTTTCTCCACGATACGCTGAATCAAGATGGTGTCTTGACGAGCTGGTACAGATGTTGGAGTCGGGGTCGGCAATAATTCCGGTCTTCTACAAAGTCGGGCCCGCAGATCTTCGGTGTACGCGGGGCGGAGATGGAGTTTATGCTCGAGCTCTGGGCGTGCTCGAAAGGAAGAGAACATTTGATTCTCAACCACGATATGACCCCAACACCATAGAAAAATGGAGGAATGCTCTTTCTGCCGTGGCAGATATAAGCGGTTTTGAGCTGAAGGACAAGTAATTAGATTCTCCAAATCTCGCTCGCTATTATTTGAGTTTTATACATTGCTGGATTGATAAGTATATCACATATTATTTATGTAGATGTTTCTTATTAGTCAATTAACTGTGATTGTGAATATTGTTCAGGGAAGAGTGGCAGCTGGTCGAGGAGGTCGTCCAACAAGTTTTGAAAAAGGTTCGCAAACCACCTTTGAACATTGCTAAATATCCTACTGGCCTCGATGACAAAATAAAAGATGTGGACAGGACATTCTCACTGCAGTGGCAAAGCCAGAAGGCTAAAGTTTTGGGAATTGTAGGTCTTGGCGGGGTAGGAAAAACTACCCTCGCTAAACAGTTGTTCAACCGAGAGAGATCGAATTACAGTCGATCTTGCTTCTTATTTGATGTCAGATCCAGGTATTTACCTTCCCTGCAGAGTAGCCTTCTTAAGGAGCTGATTCAATGGAATGCACAAATAAACAGCGTTGATGAAGGTATAGAGAGGCTCAAAACAGTTTCTCAACGGGCTCTTATCATTTTAGATGATATTGATCATATGGATCAAATGGATGCATTATGTGCACCGGTTAAAGATACTATTCATCCAGGAAGCTTAATTTTAATTACAACTCGCAATAAAGACGTGCTCACAAGCTCAGGGATCGCAGAGTCCTCTATTTACACGCTGAAAGGCCTAAATCGAGAGCACTCGCAAGAACTCTTTTGCTCCCATGCCTTTGGTCAGCCCCGTCCTGCGTTGGGATTTGAGGACGTGGTGGAAAAGTTTTTGGATGTCTGCAATGGGTTGCCCTTATCTCTTAAAGTGCTTGGAGCCCTTCTTTGTGGAAAATATGATTTGAGGCATTGGAGTGCGCAATTGCGGAAAACCTCCAAAGTACTTCCCGACGATATACGAAGCAGACTTAGAATTAGCTACGATGCTCTCGATGAAGAGGAGAAGCAGATATTCTTAGAAGTAGCCTGTTTCTTTATAGGAGAGGACAGGGATACCGCTATAAGAGTATGGGATGGATCCGACTGGGAAGGGTTGCTGGGTCTTTGGAAGCTGGAAAACAGATGCCTGGTTGAGGTGGACAGTACGAACCGTCTCAGAATGCACGACCACCTACGAGACCTCGGCAGAGATATCGCCGAGAATCCAGAATATCCACGTCGTCTTTGGCGTTTCACAGAGAATCTTCTTCATAATATGTCTGGCCAATCATTTGTAAGTATTCTTGATGGACTTTCGAAATAGCCTTGTGCCATCAAAGTTGTCTGTCAAGTTCTGAAATCTTAGAACTTCCCAATATTTTCAATCTTTTTTCTGACAGCTCTGGATGAACAATTCAGGTGCGTGGAATTAGCATGGTTCACGGAAATGGCCCTGAACAATCTTTTGAAAACCTTGCCGGCAGATGCAACCTAAGCAGGTTGCAGCTGCTTAGGGCTGAAAGTCATTCTGTTGAACGAGTATTGAGAAGTGAACAGTCACCACCACTATTATATTTCCGTTGGGAGCGTTGTCCTGAGTCCTCTTTACCTCCCTGGATTCAATTAAAGAATTTAAGAGTGTTACATATAGAAGGGCGACGACTGAAAAGACTCTGGCGACATGAATCTCACGTATAGTGTTGTTTTTCGTTTTTTAAACAGATCTATTTACTTTTTTTTCATATTGTAAAAATTGTTGAACTGACTTTTTGTTATCGTAAACCACAATGACAAAAAGCTGTAGAGGTTCAAACTCGCTTTAATAATGCATGTGAACATTGCAGGCACCTCTGCAATTGAGGGAATTGCATATACATGCTCCCCTTTCGAAAGTTCCAAAGTCCATTGACAAGCTCAACCGCCTCGAAAAAGTTGTTCTGCACACCGGATATCTTGAAACTTTTTCAAATGAATTTTGGAACTTATCAGGACTCCAAATTCTTCACTTGGGGTGCTCCAAGCTGCAAACCCTACCAGAATCGTTTGGGAACCTGACTGGCCTCCAAAGTCTTCACATGGGCGGGTGCTTCAATCTACATACGCTCCCAGACTCGGTCGGCAACCTGACCGGCCTCCAAAGTCTTCGTATGTTCATGTGCTGGAATCTGCAGACCCTCCCAGACTCGGTCGGGAACCTGACGGGCCTCCAAAGTCTTTGCTTGGTCGGGTCCTCCAATCTGCAGACACTCCCACACTCGGTCGGGAAATTAATGGGCCTCCAAACCCTTAACTTGGTTATGTGCTCCATATTGCAGACTCTCCCAGACTCGGTTGGTAACCTGACCGGCCTTCAAAGTCTTTGCCTGGCCGGGTGCTCCAATTTGCAGACGCTCCCAGACTCGGTCAGGAACCTAACGGGCCTCCAAATTCTTAACTTGGACGGGTCCTCCAAACTGCAGGCGCTCCCAGAGTCGGTCGGGAACCTGAGGCGCCTCCAAAGTCTTGGCTTGGCGGCGTGCTCCAATCTGCAGACATTGCCAGACTCGATCGGGAACCTGAGGCGCCTCCAAAGTCTTGACTTGGAATGGTGCTCCAGTTTGCAAACGCTCCCAGAGTCGTTTGGGAACCTGACGGGCCTCCAAAATCTTTACTTGGCCGGGTGTTCCAATCTGCAGAGGCTCCCAGACTCGGTAGGGAACCTGACAAACCTTAAAACTCTTTACTTGTTCGATTGCTTCAATCTGCGGAGTATCCCAGAGTCGGTGGGGAATCTGACAGGCCTCCAAAGACTTGACTTGACTGGTTGCTTCAATCTCTTGACGCTCCCAGAGTCTGTGGGTAACCTTACGGGCCTCCAGAGTCTTCGTTAGAGGTCGTGCTCCACTCTGCAGACGCTGCTCCCAATTTCGATTGGGAACTTAACTGGTGTGAGAGTGTCTTGAAATCTGCGGGTGTTCCAATTCAGAGATGTTGCCCAATATTGAACATTTGAGCTCGTTGGAGATGCTATAAGGGTCTGTGTCCCAAAGTGCATTGGAATGCAGGAGTAATGGAATAAGTGCACCAACTAGTGGGAAGAGGCTGCCGGGAAGAGTAAGCTACAGCGAAATACAGGCCTGAGGAGGATCCATCGATTCAGAATGACAAACAAAACTGCCAGGCTTCTGAAATGCGTAGCGGGGGTTTGTCTAATATGTTTATGGGTGAGCATTGTAAAACTCCTTCGAATTCTGTCCTTGTTTGGTTTATTATGTCGCTATTAAGGTTTATTATGTAGGTTTAAACCCTTCTTTTATTTTGCCATGTAACAAATCCATTTTATCGTCTGACAGCTTGGGGTTTATCAGCTCTTCGATAATCCTTTCCTTGGTGCGTCTAGCAGAACAGGGGATGGCGTGAGGGGTGGGTTGCGAAAGCCTTGGGATGCAGTGGAAGAGAAGGAAGCTCTGTATGTGTGGGTGGACATGCGGGGATTGGGGTTTACAGGGGATGCCGTGAGGGGTGGGTTGCGAAAGCCTTGGGATGCAGTGGAAGAGAAGGAAGCTCTGTATGTGTGGGTGGACATGCGGGGATTGGGGTAAGAAAACGTCAAAGTTTATGCGGAGGAGAACGCACCTGGTGATAAAGGGGGAATCGCTCTCAGACACAGACTTGATGGAACTACAACATCGGTATTGAACTTTGTCACCATGTTAGATTTAATATTTTTTTTTGTTAGATTTAAAACTTTTGTGATTTATAACGTAGAAAATGAAGAATGGTGTTCCCAGATTTACAGAAAGAAAATGAAGAATGGTGTTCCCAGATTTACGGAAAAAGAAATCAAGAATGTGATTACAGTGAATATTGAGTATTGAATAGGGTTTTTGTATACACGTTGAACCGTGGAGGTTTTTCCTTTTTGTATTTTCATTGTCATGATGTTCTCTCTGGTTTAATCACAAGACAATGGCGCAGAGTGTAAAATTTGGAAGCTAAGACCGTTTGGAGGTTGAATTTTCGATGTAAATAAAAGTGGTACTCAGATTTTCAATGTTAAAAAGATATCGGTGTATCTAGATTCTAGATTCTAAATTCTCGCAGATTTTGGTTTTCCAGAGATTTTGATTCCGAACATTGTTATAATCAAAATTTCTATAAATTTTCATGTTCAGACTCCAATTTAGATGAATGGAATAAAATTTCTATTAATTTTCATTTTCAGACACACCAACCAATTTAGATGAATGGAATATGGAGAGTGATCGAGATAAGCTCCTCACACATGTTTTGGTTTGACTTTTTATGAAGTGAAACTTGAATAACATAACAACATTGCACACATTGAATATAATCATTTATATGCATTGTGAATATAATCGTTTATAGAGAACATAAAAGATGACAGCGATTTAGAGAGGGGGATTGAAAAAATGACAGTCATTTACAGAGGTGAATTAAAAGAGGTGAGCTGTATGTATGAAAGAGGACAGTCAGGAATGGATTTTTTTTATTATTATTATTTATAAAATAATACAATTTTATATAAGAAAAATATTGTGTTTAGAGGTATTATCTAATTTAGTATAGTAAAGATGTTGTAATGCAATATTTTATTTAATATTTTGACTGGATTAAATTATATAAAAATAAAAATAAAATAAATACATATAATTAATTATATTTAAATGGATTTTTTCTACATGGAATGATAAAATAGTAACTATTGCTTCTAAAGATGTTCTTCATTATTGTGGTAGAGATGTTGTAATGTCTTGTTACCATTTTCAATTGGTCAAAATAAAATAAAAATAAAATTTAAATTTAAATTTAAATTAATAAAATAAAATAAAATAATGATTATATTTAATGCAACCTAGTATGATCCACATGTTGTAATGTTTAATATTTTGACTTCGGTCAAATTACATAAAAATAAAAATAAAATATATACATAAAATAAATAATTATAATTAATTATTAGTTAGGATTCATATTAACTCGGGATCAAATCTCTTTTATGAAAGTATTGAAAGAGGTGATATATCATGTATCAGGAGTGAACTTCTTCTACATGGAATGATAAGACAATTTTATATAAGAAAAATCATTATTGCTTCCAAAGGTGTTCTTCTGTCACTGTGGTAAAGATGTTGTAATGTCTTGCTAATATTTTGACTCTGTCAAAATAAAATTAAAATTAAAATTAAAATTAAAATTAAAATTAATATATATATATATATATATATATATATATATATATAAATAATCATTATATTCATTTCAACCTACTATGGTCAAGATGTTGTAATATTTAACATTTTGATTTGGGTGAAAAAAAAAAATCATTAATAATTATAAAAGGCTCTGCTTCCTTTATTAATGAATTCAAGGACATTAAGCTTGACCCTGGGGACATTCTTGTCAGTTTTGATGTTGTTTCCCTGTACACTTGCAACCCTATTAACGAGGCCTTGGAGGTTATCAGCCGCGTAACAAATCCTGACACTGCTCGGTTAGTTGATATGTGTCTCACTTCCACCTTTTTCTGTTTTTAGGGAGAGTTCTTTGAGCAAACCTGTGGGGTTGCCATGGGCTCACCCCTATCCCCTGTCGTTGCTAATCTTTTTATGGAATATTTTGAGTCCAAGGCTCTTAACTCATCCCGTCTCCTACCCAAGCTTTGGAAAAGGTATGTGGATGACACCAATGTTATCTGGTCTCACGACCAAGAGGAATTAGATCTCTTCTTCGATCATCTCAACAATCAATCCTCGACCATTAAGTTCACTAAAGAGCAAGAAGTTGATGGGTGCCTCCCTTTCCTTGATATTCTTATTTCTAAGAATAGTGATGGTTCCCTCTCCCACCAAGTTTTTCAAAAGAAAACACATATGGAGCAGTATCTTCATGCCAGTTCCCACCATTTCCCAGCTCAGAAGATGGGGGTTCTCAATACCCTTGCTACTAGGGCCCTAAGGATCTCGGATAAAAAGAGTTTTGAGAAAGAAAAATCCCATCTCCTTGATGTCTTTGTTGAGAATGGTTATAGTAGATACATGGGACAGAAGGCTTTCCTAAAAGCTGCCAAGAATTCTCTTGCTAAAAGGGAACCGAAGGAGCGGATTCCAGGTGTCCATCTTCCGTTTGTTCAGGGGACCACTGATAAGATTGCAAGGATTCTCAAGATGCATAGTGTCCCTATAACCTTTAGACCCCTTAACACCATTCATATGTCCCTCAAATCAGCAAAGGATCCTATTGATCCCAATGATATGAAAGGGGTATATATTATCCCTTGTTCCTGTGGGACCCCCTATATTGGTGAGATGGGTCGTTCCATCAATCAAAGGATTAGCGAACACATAGCTGACCTTAAGCATAGGAGATCAAAGTCTTCGGCTTTAACTGAGCATGCGGAAAAAACCAATCATCATGTTTGTATTGAGGAGGCTAGCGTCATTGCTAGAGTTTCACAGTTCCATCATCGGAAATTTAGGGAAGCTCTGGAGATTGAAAAGAGGCCGAGCAATCTCAATAGAGAAGATGGTTGGAAGATCAGTAGATGTTGGGTCCCAGCTCTCTCTTCCTAGTCGCTTTCTTCCTTTCCACCCCTCCTCCTCCCTCCTCCCTTCGTTTCTTGTCTCCTCTTTTTATTTTATATTAAGTTAATATTTACAAATTTTTATCTGATTAGTTTCTGTATTTTTTTATTTTTTTTACTTAATATTATTTTATTCCAATATATATATATATATATATATATTATTATATTATTATATTATTATATTATTATTATTATTATTTTAACTTAATATTATTTTATTCCCATATATATATATATAAATTTATTTATTTATTTATTTATTTTTATTTTTCTAATATATAGTTTTATTTTTATTTTTATTATATTATTATTTATTTTTTATTTATTTTTTATTTTTAACTTAACAACCAATTCTAATTTCTATAAATGGTTAATCATACGCTTTATTACATTATTTATATTTTCTATGTATTTATTAAATTAGTTAATAACTCTATAAATAGTTAATTATACGTTTTATTCTAATATTTATATTTTCTATGTATTTATTAAATAGTTAATAACCAATTAAATTAAATTATTTATATATTTATTTAGAGGTAAGGTTATTATAACTAACTTCCAATTAAATTAAATTATTTATATATTTAGAGGTAAGGTCCCTAGTCCAATTTAGTCGTTGGCCTAGTTAGCCGTTGGAGGCTCTGCTCAAGCTATTTAACATGCAAAGTTGGATCTGGTTCTTCAACTTGTCCTGACGATGAACCACACTAGTTGGTTCGAAACGCATCAACAAATGATAGATCTTGTGATTTACACCAAAAAATCTCTCATAAACCTGATATGGATCACAGAAGCCTCAACTCCTCAATGATGTCCTCAAACATTTTCTCCAATATCAATATTTTCTTTCTATGATATCTTGGATTCAAAAAGGAACATATCTGCAATAGAAAAAGCCATATGTTGCCTTATATATTCAAACTATGTATGTGGTGTATTCTTAGGCAATTTTTTAAGATGTCCCTCTGCCTTTACCAAAGCGGCTTGTAGCTTGGTTAAACTTTGTATCATTTCATTCAATATCAATTTCTACAAGATAAATGTCCCACTATTCTTTCCCATTTCTCAACATGCTACATATGAAAAATTGAAAGTCACATAAAACCAAGAGAAAACCCATTTTCTAACCAAAACAAACAAACAAACTGTGTCTCTAATAAAAATTCACACCTCAAAAATTACTCTGCCATGTGCTTAGGCTAAAGGTGATATTCTTTGAATCACCTTTAGGTCATATTTAATAGGATTTTCGTATGTTTTTCGTGATGTCAATTTGGTGCTAAAAGCGATATAGAAATCCAAGCTATTATCAGTGAAATTCAAGTATAATTCAGAAAAATAATGTCATTACAAGGTAGTGGAGGGAGAAACATCTTCATAATTAGGCTTCTCTATTTTAGTTTGATTTGAGTTGAATTTGTATTTGAATATATAGTTTTCACTAAAGAAGTGAAACAGAAAGATGAGAATTGAAATAGCCCTGTGAATTTTTAATCAATTCATATTATATATCGCTGAAACAGTGAGGCCATCCTTCTCTGCTATTTGATACAGATTTATTGTGCATAGAAGAATAATTAATTAACTATCAAACATAATGATGCAATATATTAACCAAGGAAAGAAAAATGGCATGGTTGCGGTATTTGTGTGCTCGAATGAAATCTAACAATGACTACATTCTTTCTTTATCATGAAATAGTCTTGAAGACAAATGTCGATTCAAAAATTGAAATCCGTTACCAATAGAAGATGAACGTTTTGGGTAAGAAAAGGATGCCTTGAAGGGCCCAAGGTTTAGCTCCAATACATAGTTATCCTTGTCACAACAAAATACAAAGTTGTCATCATTTGTTTATCTAGGTAAAATGGAGAGAGAGTATGTATTTGTGCCCCTATGATAGTATATGGAAAAGAGAGCACTAGTGTACCCTAGAGCACCATATCTCTCTCCTCCACAAATACTAGTGTGCCCTCAACACTATTGTACAAACCATTAAAGGATGGCATTGTTTATTATACTTTACACTATTGTACAATGTTATAACTACAACCCTCCTAAAGGAAGAGCATTGTGGTTAGAACACTATCCAAACCACATGGATAAACTAACTCTAAAGACATGGAAAAAACAAAACCTTGAAAATCCATGAATTTTTCCTAAGGCACATGAATAACACCATTTTGAGAAGCAATTTACCAAATAAAGTGGTGGATAATAGGACCCATAACAAAAAACTGGCTATATGAAGGTTAAACTAACATCCCTAAGGCAGTAAGATTATTGTTAATTATTGTAGAATTGAATTTTAGTAGTACTGGGAATTATAATCCAATATTTATTTGGTCAACTAGTAGCACATGCTTGTACTGCTGGTGGAATTAATTCATTGGTCACACTATTTACTAAGACTGATATTACTTTTCAATTTTATCTACAAAAATTAAGAATAGTACTATGATATTAGTATTTTTTTCATGTGCTCTATCAAACCCTAAGGGAAAAAATTCCCTAGGGAGACTATAATAGTATCAGAGTTGGTTGTCCTTCCAGCCTAGAGGCTTATGTGAAAATGTCACAACAAGCATTAGTTCCCCCCTTGGGGAAGGAGAACACTGAATTTTGCAATAAGTCGAAGATCGGATCAAGTACAGTATAGAAAAAGGGCAACAAGTTAAAAAGAATGGATGAAGGCACACCCAATTCAACCTACATGGTTATGTTGCATGAAACTTCTAGGAAACTTGCATTTCAGGATGTACCTGAACCTGAAACTCCGAAACTCAACCATCATATAATCATCTATGAGAGCTAATATAGACTTGCTTTTCCTTCGAAATTGTCATCTATGGGTCATATTCGTTTTTTCCTTGCAAGATAATGTGTTATTCACTTATTTATAAATTTCTTTTTAGATATATAAACATGTTTCGGCTGACGTTTCCTTTTTTGGGAGGTGAATTTTCTAAATGTACCCATTTCAGAAACTCTGAAATGTTTCGGCGCTTCTTGTAACTTAGCTACATGGTTATATCCTCCCAGAAAGAATAAAAGAAATCAATATCTTAAACATGGTGGTATGGGTAACCCAAAATATTCACCTTACAATATTAATGGGGTTCAAAATAAGTGTGGGAATGATGAGAAACCTAAACAATGTTTATTAAATGGGAAATTTTTGGCTAGTGATGTTGAGTTCATTTTGCAACAATTTAAAGATCAGGTCAAGTACAGTCTAGAAAAGGGACAACAAATTAAAGCATGGATGAAGGCACGCCGAGGTCAACCTATATGGCTATGCCCTCCCAAAAATAATAAAGGAAATCAATCTCTTGAACCTGGTTGTATTGGTAACTCAAAGTCTCAGCCTTATAATATTAATGGGGTTCACAAAAGGTGTGGGAATGATGAGAAACCTAAATAGTGTTTATCAAATGGGTAGAGTTTGGCGAGTGATGTTGAGTTCCAGTGTTCAGTTGATGAGAACTGCAAGTTTGAATCTCATGGTATTTCAATGAACATGATCTTGAATTACACCCTCGGTTAATGTGCCCTGCAAGCTCGAAGAATTAGAGTGTGACAGGTGAAGAGAACAAGTTAGAAGAGAATTGTGAATCTCAATCCCAAGACTTGGAAATTGAGGAAATTGACTATGGCCATGAGGGGAAGCAAGTTGAACCATTGTTTGTGTTAAAGGTACACAAGGGACCTACAATGTAGTATGTAGTAGAGAAATCCATTGATCTCGAATCACATGTTGTTACAGAGAATTATGATAATTTGAAGGTTAAGCAACAAATTGCTAAAGTGAAGGTTGATGGGGGCCAATAACCTGCTGAAGTTGTGGAGTTAGAGGTAAAGAAAATCTAGGAAGAACCAACAAATGTGAAATCTATGAAAGATAGTGATGGTGATGGCTATGGATATGAGCAGAGAAGCTTTCTTATTCCTATTTTGCTAGCAAGTGCCACTTACCATTCTCATGCATTAATAAAATATTTGGAACCAAGTGAAATTCTGACTAATTGCTTTCAAAATACATCCATTCCAGTCAGTAAAATTCAAAGGCAAGAAGTGCCCCTTTTCTTGTCCAGCAAAAAATAGTCTTCTTGAAGGAAGGCTAGTTGTGCCACTCGGGAGGAAACCATGCCATCGATGGTTGTCACTAGATGAGGAAATTTCTTCACGTGAACTAACTATCTCATGTAGTGTCCCAAGGGGATTTTTTGGCCCTTAGGGTTTCAAAACATGGAATATATTGCACTAATATAACAATATTAACAATTAAAATGCAATAGTGGACAAATAAGCAATATCACCAAGATACTTAGAAAGCATGAAATCTTTAGTAGATTACTCTAGTTCCACTTTAACAATTGTTTATTAGGGTTGTTACACCTTAACAATATCAATCCCTTTAATATTGCTAGTCACAAATGAACCCTAGTCAATGCAACAACCAACTATAAATCAACAACTTCAATCAACATTGATCCTGCAACAACTTAAATCAACTTATGAAATAGTTAACTAAGAATTTTGTTGTGCTAGTGATGCCCTAACTGAACTGGGTCCCTTGCTACCCTTATAGACTTGCTTCCCATATTTGCTTGCCTATTGTTCATTGTTTTGGCTAGTCTATTCTACCCTACCTAACATGTTGTTCTAAGTCCATGGGAGAGATGTGATGGGATCACTATTTATTGTTGCAAAAACCCTAATCAGGTTGATGCAGAGAATCCTTCTTCAACCATTTTCCTTGTTGAGGGTAGTACTGGGTACGTTGGTTGACTGTTGTAAAATAGTGGACCAATCTACATTTATATTAATCTGCTATTCCAAGAGTAGGTATCACTTCCTCAAAGTATTGTTGCTTGACAAACCCCTTCCCTAAATGGCCTTCGAAAAACTTCAAGAAAAGAAATTGAGATTCAATTCATGCCCTAGGAGATCTATGTTATCCTTAGTTCATGAAATGGTGCTCCAAATCCTTACCATTTCCTTCAAAGTGACTTGGGAGGGTTTCTCCTGTGAGATTTGTGTCCTAGATGTGCCTTGCCACCATATGAACAACTCGTTGTGCTCAAAACCCTTTGATGTCAACTTCAAGGAAAATTCAAGAGGTTATTCATAAGGAATGGATCTTTGTTTTTCTTGATAAAGTTCATTGACCAATGAAATAACCATAGAAAGCTTCTTCTTTACTAGCTAGAATAGACCTGAGTTGTTCCAAAAGAATATGTTGTGATAGGACAAAAAAAGGAAAGACTAGATAGGGTGGGACCACCTCCACCAAAAATAGGCAAATGAAAATGGAGTCTTAAAACCCTCAGACACTCAGCTCAAAGAAAACAAATTTAATCCAATCCAATTCGATGATGAAAAAATGATTTCATCTCTCCTTTATTTATAGATTCCTCATGGGACTCTCACTTCCTTAATCTAATGTGAGGGTTTACAAGTGTAGCCCCCTGATATGAAATTAGTGCCCTAGCTACTAATTCAGATTTCAATTCAATTCATCTCTCAATTCTCCACTAAAACATAATGGAAAATTTGCTTACAATATTCATTCTCATCATTGCTTAAAGACATACAAACAGAACATATGAAAACTATAATAAGCAATCAAGATAGAGACATGACACAAACAATATGATAACGGAGTTCATGAGAACCTCCCTGGATACCTCTCTAGGTTCATGAATCCCATGAACTTGCTTTATTGATCCTTGAAGGAAAAAGGAAAAAATAAGTAGATCTACAATGTACTTCTCCTTTACAAAATCCCTGAATCAATAAGCCTTGAACAAGCTCCCCACAAGCTCTCTTCTCCTCTTCTTGATTCCCAAGAAAGGTTTTTAAAAGGTCTCCATCTAAACCACCTAAATATTTTTATGGAGACAATATATCTCAAAATCCCCTTTGATTAGGACCTTGGCATATCCCAAGGGAATTGATTGGAACAAATCTCTCAACCATCCTTAAGGATCTCAACTTCCTCCACAGGACTCTCATTGAGACTAAGGATTGCAAACCCACATGGCTTTGCTCCAATAATCCATTTTTTTAATTAAAAATACGTTATTATGAGAATATTATCACATATGTTAATCATTTTACATAGCCATTTTTCCCAAATACCAACAAGAATATTTTCCAAGCCTATGAAGACATATTAACTTCATTTCCTTTTCATTAGAAAAACTCCATGTGAGTTCTTTGTTGGCTGGATTGTGTTGGTTGTATCTTAGGTCTACCAAAACATGTCAACATTTGAGGATCCTCTTGGATCACACATCCCCACGGAAATAACTTTTGGTCTCCAAAAGTATCAAATCATTAATCAACCATATGCAATTTCTTTGAAACATCTTCTTTGTCACCTTCACCTCTGTTCTTCAAAGCTTGAACGATGAAACCATTACTTGCATCTATAGCTGACATTATTGAGATTACAATGAAGCAATTTACTTGCCAAGAGTTTATAAAATACTCATTAGACAAATTTACACGGAATTGTCAAGATGGTTTAGGAAAATTGCTTCTTTCAAATTAATTACATAATGATGGTTACAAAACCCATTACAGAAAATTAG
This sequence comes from Pinus tabuliformis, assembly GCA_031772625.1. Lineage (NCBI taxonomy): Eukaryota > Viridiplantae > Streptophyta > Pinopsida > Pinales > Pinaceae > Pinus > Pinus tabuliformis. The sequence goes on from CM062806.1 coordinate 593,711,615, forward strand.
GCATAATGCCTCACTCTCTCATCACCTCAAAGTGGCTACAAGTCATTTAAAACACTTTATATTTTGGAAAAGATGACATTGCTAAGCAATAAAAATGTTTTGAGAGTATCAACATCACTTTCATCTTCTACAAAACGAAGTTGGACATCTTAGGTGGCAAAGAGTGAGTCAGAAAATTGGTATACCATGTCTTCTGAGGTTTACATAAGATCTGTTCATAAGCTATCTCCAGCAACACATACTAAAGCCATAAGATTTATGGAAACCTTAGGAGATGAGCAGTCCTCAGATGGCCCAACAACATTTGTTGTCTAATGTGTTGGGGATTTTTAATGGGAAAATCCCAAAAACACATAAAAACTAAAACTCAACACACAGAGACAGTGCTTTGTTTCCTTCACTCCAGGATCTTTTGTGCACAGGGAAGCTTAAAATTTTTTTACTGAGGAACAGAGTATTTCACCACCATAAAAACATTTCCATTCATTAAAATATATGCCTGATACATATTCATCCTCTTTGCTGAGAGGGATTTACCACACAAAAAAAATACATTCAACAAAAAAAACATTTACTCTGTTTTCACCTGAGAATTCACTGAGCTCCCCTTTTACATTCACTGCTGTGAAAGACACTTTACTACTGTAATAAAATTTTACATATACATACAAATGCGCTCCACCATTTTCTTTATGCACTGCTCTGCAAAACCACACATGGTTTTCCCGCTACGATGGCCAACACCACCATTACAACCCACGAGCATATTTCTTTTCGCTCGTTCATATATCTTTTTAACTTGTGTCTGTGTTCTTTTTACATGCCATTACCAAAAAATGGTCAACGCATAAAAAGCATTAAACATTACATACATGGTACATATGTGCCATACAAAAATTACGTAATATGTATATGCGCCCATACCTCCGATTAAAAAAAACATTAACACTTTACCTACCCATATGACAGTTTATTAATAAAAGTTATGGTCAATGAAACTTGATTTTACTCCACGCTATGAAATTAATGTTTGCCGTATGCAGGTTTGGAGCAGCTTCGGACAATCAACGGATGAAAAAGGTGGAGCAGATCGAACGGCGGACAGAGATATCGGGAGATCATTTTCTGCAGAGCTTTATGTCCCGAGAATGTCAGACATGGTGACGTAAGGGGACAGCCACACGTCAACTCCAAATTTTCTCAGGCTCAAATATAAGAAAAGTCCCTTTACCGGAAAGTGGCCCGAGAACTCTCAGGCAGGTTTGGTGAACGATTTCTGGCGATATAACTCTGCGTTGAAATTACACATTCAACATAATGCGTAACTTCTCCATATCCATCTTAATCACAGTTGTTAGACGGATATCCCTCAGAATGAAACTCCATAGAGGAAGGTGTGAAGGGATCCCACTCTGGACTCCCAGCTGTTGTGCAAGAATTACAGAAATCTTGTCTGTCGAAGATGGATGTGTGAAAGTCACGGACTTATCCGCCCAATTTGAATGGTATACCATAAATTGCGTTCCAGATTTCACTGCATTTATCGTCACGCTAGAACAACCGCCATCAACTTTTCCGTTTCCTGTGAAAGAATCTCCCCAGGCTATTTTTGAGAAGATCCTACAAGGGCTCTGAGTGAAGGGCTTCGTAGGCAATTCCTTACCACATCACCACCAAATTCGAGACATCTTCCACCTTCCAGTGAGGCAACACTATGCTTTCCGAATAAACTGCGTCGAATTGAATACTGGAGCTTTCCAGAAGTTTCCAAGCTCAGGACCGGTCCAATCACCCAGCCTCGTTCTGCACAAAATGAACTCCAATCGCTACTTCGACCACTTCTTCCCGCTTGACACCGTTGCCCGTGGTTGTATACACATGAATCTCGATCTCGGCCTCCTGCGTGAAGGCACCACCGACCAGTTCACTCATTCAGAAACAAGTCATGGGCACACGATCCACCTCCACATAATCGATCTTGCCATGATGGATGCCCTTCCGTGGAGCCGCTCGACCGACTTTTTGCAAACCATTATTTGTTTCTGAGATGTCGATATCCTTTCAGCGTGGGATTTAATTGCACGTGTTCGCTGCTCGTTTTCTTGAGCCTAAAACCATGAACAGGCACCAGCACAGCCTTCAAACTCCCAGACCTTCACAAACATATCTCTGCTCTTCCCATATATGAATTCTTTACACTATAATCAAAATTCAAAATTGGGCATAAATAGGGAATTTCTCTCCACCGGTTTGGGCGTAACCCTCGCTGAAAACCAAACCAACCTCTCAAGATATTCAAAGCCACGTGGATGGACCAAGCAAAGCAGTCACCCTCAAAATGAAAAGGGTGGGCGTTCCTCTCTGCCTAGATTACCACAACATCTGTAACCACGAGATCAAATCCGCAGCAATGTAACAGAAGACCGCATACCCGCAGCACTGTCACGCAATCTAGAGATCCAATCTCCTATGCGCAGATATTAACAATGATTCGACTGGCAGCACGTTCTCTATCACATCCCTCTGTTGATTGAGGAATTTGGCCTTTAACGAAGGAGTTGCCTCAACGTATCTATGCACAACAACCAAATCACGTACAGGGGTCCAACTTCTCCAGATGCGCATTGTTATTGCCTGTGTCTACGTCCAAATACCAGTTGCAACGTTCAAGTTATGTTGCATTTATACTCAGATTGGCCTTCATGTAACTCTCTGTGCATCGCATCGAGACCCATTTTTTGCCTTTTACTCCACAGCAAAACGTTCCGTAATATTTTGTGCCCCTTCATCAATTCGAAAGCAACAAATCAATTCGAAAGCTCCATAGCAATCGATTCGAAAACTCCACAATAAATGATGGTCATGTTCTGAACTTGTACATGCACTGCATGTATGTAGAATCAACCTCTTGCATTTGTTGTTGCCATGACATTTTTGGGCAGTTGAAGGCAGAAATTGGTCTTCAGCATTTCTTGCATCAAGGCCTTTGGCCTGTGACTGCACTTCTTCAGCAAAACTTCATAGGCAAGATTCGTTCCTCGATTACCCTCAGATATGTTGGGAAAAGGATCTGATATGTCGATAAATTAATCATGCTGCTCATATCCAACTTCGATCTTCCATAACGACGAAACAGAATCCCTGTGCAGGAGGATAGACACCCATTTCGGCAATTCTTGCCACAGATCTTTTGTTGGTGCATCTCCAAGGGAATATGCCTGATCTACATTTGTAAAACCCACTTACCAAATTGAGTGATACCTCTTTTGCATCGAAGGGTGAGCCATATAACGTCTTTTGAACACAATAGATTGCAGATATAGGAAGATCATTGATTGGAGCCACCCAAAATACGATCTTGATGTGATTTTGGCCAGTCAAAATAGAATCTCAAATGGATCATATCACCACAATATATGTTATACAATCATTGCTTCAAATGATTTGAAGGAGGATATATTGGCATCTTCCACGCAACACATAGTTCTGCAACACACAACACGTAGTCCATCGCTTCCACGCAATACGCAGTTCACGATGATACATCAAGCCACCCTTGATCACCGAATGAAATCTTCGATACCGACACGCTTCCACGCAACATGCAGACCACGAATACAAACTAGGCACCACAGGAAAAAAAAATTATTGAAGCAATTCCATAATGCAACAGAAACACTACCAGCTACCATGCAATCTCCGCCAACGATCCAACAAGACCACACAGATCCACCAATCGAGCTGCATATCCACCAACCGAAGGTGCTACTGACAATGATTGTTTCACAAGTGCTTAGCCACAAATCCACCAATCTCGGTCCATCTCATCGCTTCAAACCTTTGCCCATGGTTGTACTTTAACAATCCACAAAAACAACCTCTAATCTTGAGGCTCTGATACCACCTGATCTAAAATTAGTGCCCTAGCTACTAATTCAGATTTCAATTCAATTCATCTCTCAATTCTCCACTAAAACATAATGGAAAATTGGCTTACAATATTCATTCTCATCATTGCTTAAAGACATACAAACAAAACATATGCAAACTATAATAAGCAATCAAGATAGAGACATGACACAATTTGATAACATAGTTCACCAAAACCTCCCTAGCTACCTCTCTGGGTTCATGAATCCCATGAACCTGCTTTATTGATTCTTGAAGGAAAAAGGGAAAAATAAGTAGACCTACAATCTACTTCTCTTTACAAAAATCCCTAAATCAATAAGCCTTGAAGAAGCTCTCCACAAGATCTCTTCTCCTCTTCTTGATTCCCAAGAAGGGCTTTTAAAATCTCTCCATCTAAACCACCTAAAGATTTTTATGGAGACAATATCTCTGAAGGTCCCCTTTGATTAGGACCTTGGCATATCTCAAGGGAATTGGTTGGAACAAATCTCTCAACCATATTTAAGGATCTCAACTTCCTCCACAGGACTCTCCTTGAGACTAGGGATTGCAAACCCACATGGTTTTGCACCAATAATACCATTTTTAATTAAAAAATACATTATTATGAGAATCTTATCTCATATGTTAATCATTTTACATGGCCATTTTTCCCAAATAGCAACAAGAATATTTTCCAAGCCTATGAAGACATATGAACTTCATTCCCTTTGCATAAAAAAAACTCCATGTGAGTTCTTTGTTGGCTGGACTGTGTTGGCTATATCTTAGGCCAACTAGAATATGTCGACATTTGAGGATCCTCCTGGATCACCACAATTTGGGTTTTTGTCCCTAGCTACCCCAAATTTACTGAGTGTTGCCCCAAAACATTGGATAATGGGTTTTACCCCTTTATCAAAGACTATAGCATACGAGATTAGATAGCCTATTTCGTCCTTCCTAGGGCAATTAATCCATAGAGAGCATTACAGTCCCCCCTTCCCGACATTGCTTGTCCTCTAGCAATTGCATGTCTGGGTGTTGCACAATTTGTTTTTTTTCCCTTGATGTTAAAAATTAGACCATGTAGATATTCAACCATTTTTATGGCTCCTTCCTTATAATCATGTCGATCATAGGTTTTCCAATGGTTTTTAGCAATGTCTGTGACAGATACCAACATTTCACCAACTTGTTAATTTTTATTTTCATGAGCAATAATTGAGGGTCAAACTAGCACACCCAATTTTCATCCTTCTCACGAATGTGATCAGAATTAGTCTCAAAACTGCCTTCTTAACATATTGAAAATCTCCTTGCATCCGTGAGATTGCCAAGGAATCTAGCAGCTCCAATGTATTCAAAGATAGGATCAGCAACTTCTACAGTGAAATTTCTAAACTTGGTAATTCCCAATCTAGATAAACACACATCTGAATTGTTTGCCAATTGGATTTCTAGCACTGATTGTTGCCATATAGTGAGTGATAGGTTCAGGTGCAGGCTGCCTATTGTTGTAATTAATCTTTATACCTGTCAATTTCTGGTCCTCCAAGATTGTTGCTTGCATTCATAATAAAACCCTTATTAGACTCAGGGACTACAAGTGTTGACAGTATTCCATCCTGGGTGATCAGTGGCTCATATACCTGCTTTTTTGGAGCCTTGAATGCTCCTTGCCGAACAAGGTCTACAATTTTCCATTGATTTTTCCATTGTCTTAAGCCAAGTTCAAGGTACCAAACTCTTCCTTAATAACCTACACATTCCTTTCTGCTTGAAGGATATGCTTTCTCAGGGAATCCATTCCTTGATCTAGGAATTTGCTACATTCTTGAATTTCCTTAATGTGGCCAAATGTCTCTTTCATATCATACAACAACTGCCTTTCTTCCTTTAATATCATACTCTTGTGCTCAATCCTATTTTGCATCTGATATGTATTCTCATAAATTTCTTTTAACCTTCGTCTTTGTCCAACATTGTTCAATATGTTAGCAGTGTCGTTCTTGGATTGTATGGACCAGTTGGATAGACTTTTCCTGTCCCCCCATCCAATCTTTCTAAGAGTATTTATGTTTTCATCTAAGGATTTGCCTAAGCACTGTATTCGGTGATCCACTAGATTTTATATTATTCAAAGGCAAGGCAGAATTTTGTTCAAGATTCCTCTTACAGGACTTGGGTTCCAAACTGTGTCCCTTACTTGGTCTCATTATTTAATCTAATTGACCATGATCAGAATTTGATGTTGCGGTCACTTCCAAATTAGCTACTCCATCAGGGCTAGGTTTGATATACTCAAAATTTTCCAGGACATCTTTGCTATTATGATGCTCATATTTGTCAACAGTGTCCTCTAAAAGGTTCCCATGTTGTTGAATCATTCTGCCTGCTGATATTCTTATGTCTTCCTCACTTTGCGTTTGTTTATAAGAATATTTGGTTTTACCTAATAATATTTCTTGAATTGAAGACTTAATATTTGTTTCATGCTCAATGTTTCTTCCTAGCATACATCCTTCTGAGAAATGATTTCCTTTTACGTTTCTTCCTAGCATACATCCTTCTGAGAAATGATTTCCTTTTACTGCCAGCTCAGAATAATCACAAAATACTTCATTTCTAAGTGTTGAGATAGTTGGGTCATGTGAAAAGAGTTCCTCATCTGATAACAACCATTCCTGGCATGGTTTCCTCCCCAGTGGAACAACTAACCTTCTTTTTGCAAGACTTATTTCGTTGGACAAGAATAAGAGCACTTCTTTCCTTCAACTTTCATTGACTGGGACTGGCGTATTTTGAAAGTAATAAGCATTGATTCCAGATGTGGCTAGAATTTCACATAGTTACAAATCCATTGTTAATGCATGAGAATAGGGAGCAACATTTGGTAGCACAATAGGAAAGCTTCTTTGCCCATCCATCATCTTTCCAGTGTAAGAAACAGGTTCATCATCTTCTTTAGACTTCCTAATGTTGGTGCATGCATCATCAGCTACAATAGCATCCATCTTTCAAATAATATGATCAACAAACACATGGAAATCAACCATACGCTGACCAATTGCTACAATGTTTTTCACATTGCAAGCGCTCTCCTTAACTGCCACTAGAAACCCAATATTGACCTTCCTTTCTTCAGTGGCCTCACAGGACTCAACCTTGCAAGCACTTTCATAACCTGCTAAAGTGTCATTAACAAGGCAAACACTCTCATTAATAGTTACATGGGCATCAATCTTAGAGACACTCTCATGAACTACTACAACATCATGAACGCTATCATCTGATTAATTAAAATAGAGACACCAACCTTGCACACATTCAAAATATGTCTTACGGGAGTGTCAAATGTAGAAGCACTCTCATCAATTTCCATTGGTTCTTCAACCATGCCCATGACTTCATCTTTTGTTCTAGATCATCATCACTGCATAAATTATTAACAGCCATAGTCATATCAACATTATGAAATCCTTCATCAACTGCTAGATTACAATCCAATTTGCATACACTCTTATCAATTGCAATGGTAGGAGCAACAACCTTATAGAAATTTTCAACAACTGGGAAAGTAGTATGAACCAGTTTAGTGTCAGTCATTTCAAAAGAAGGGGAAGACACATCAACATTTTGTCCATTGTCAGTAGTGTTACAAGCTAAGTCAAAACCAGTGTCACATTTTGGAACCTTCGTGCCATTGCAAACTTCAATCTCATGTTTGACATGCCCCGAAACCTACTCAAGAGAAGAAAAATCTCCCTTATATCCATAATAAATTCCTTTAGAAATTTCATTTGATACTTCTATGGAATCCTTTACAAGAGCTATCCCCTACTCTGCTTTACAGGATGCATCAATTTCTGGAATTAAGGTAAGGTGTCTGTTAGTTGGTGCTTGAAGAAGCATCTCTTAGCTTGCATTGCTAATTTCTTGTTTACCAATTTCACTTCCAGTATAAGTGTCTTTAGCAGAGTTGGAAATTCCTTGTCATACAACAATGGATAGATTAAAACTATTTTCACTGCCAGAGCCATCTGATGTAACAACACTCAATGCCAATGAATCACGATGGTCATGACCCATATCATTTTCACCAAGAGATATATGATTTCCGACCTCATCACCTGTGTGCCTCTTATCCTCTAATTCAAGAGATTGATCTCTTTTATTCCTTTTAGGAGGGTATAGCCATGAGAAATCAGTGAGGTGTGCCTTTTCCCATGCTCCAGCTTCTCTTTCTAGTTTCTCGTGAAACTCTTCACACTTCCGAAAAGTCTATGCTTAGTCCTTCCCAAGAAACATACTGGGTCGACACTATCATTCCAAAAAATATGATAGAGTAAGCACCAATATCATCTTTTCATCTACATTTTTTTACACACAACATAATTTATTTGCTCAATTTTATGTCATTTTATTTATGATAGGCTTTCCATTCAATCTAGATAGACATACCATTCAAACTCTGTTATTTTCTGAACCTGCTCATATCTTGGGTTTATGCTTTCAATTTTTTTGTTGATTGGGCTATGGCCTAGCCGTAGGCTGATGGGATTTTACCACAAATTTCCCACCTTCTATTCTCAGTGCATTCCTTTATGGACTCCACCCGAGAATTCCCAGAGTGATATGTTCCCAAATTTTGACCAATCCTTTTCCAGCCAAGAATTGGGTGGTTTTTGTTAAAAAAATGTTTATCAGTTTTGTTAGGATTTGTGAGACTATTGTAGTCTATTTCTGTTGGGAGAGTATGGTGCTCCTATTTTAAGGTATCTAAGCTATTTTATCCTCTCCAAATGATGTTTTCTTCTTAAGATTAAGGAAGATCTAGCTAACATTATATTCTTGTATCTCATCACCTTCCAAATTACAACACTGTATTACACAAATAAACATTGTTAATGGAAAGATGCAACATGGATTGGCGGAATCATGTCTTTATCAGTGAAATTTCATCAGACCATTGAATAGTTTCGCGTTGAAAATATTTAAATAAGTTAGAGGAAATGCTTGACCTATATTGTACAGATTCTGGGATGGAAATCAATATGTAGAAATATTCACTTGGTTTTAATTGGGTAGAGGAAAAATAACTTAGAATTATCTTGTATGTCTCCTCATTTTAGAGCTCAACTTTTCAAGAAGGCTTTAAGCATCCACATTTCAAGAATCATTAGAAGTGGTTGATAAAGAATATAGGGAAAAAAAAACTAACCAACAACGTAATCAATAGCTTTCTTGGGAGGTAGATTGACATTGGCCAAGGCAGTGTTGGAAGCAAGTCCAATCTATTGGCATGTTAAGACCTACATCCCTAAGGGGTATTGAAATAATTAGAAATAAATGCTTTAAATTTTTTGTGGACGAGTGAGAGAAGAAAGAGGGCATTCCGCTTATCAAATGCCAGTCCTTGTCTAAACCAAAAGAAACTAGAGGTTGGGATTTCAAAGACATTCACTTCTTTGGCAACGTTCTAGCTACCAAATGTCCATGGAATATTATTTCCAAATAGGGACTCTAGAGGCAGGTGATATACCAAAATCTCTTAGCCATGGCTCCTCCCAAGCCAGAAGGGAAGCCCAAGAAAGGTCAACACAATTATATGGTCATTCTTTCTCACAATGTTGTGTACGAGTCTCTTCGATTATGTGTTTTGGAATTATTTTTTTGGGTGCCAGTTCATTTCATAGGTGATTGTGTTTTTTTCGGTTGGTTTATGGAATGCCCATGTGACCAAGTGCGTTCCCATTTGTTGTTGTAACAACAGTGATTGGGATGGTGAAGTTGGCACTGGAAGTTGGTAAGGAAACTCCAGCTCCCCTGTTGCTCCAACATTGGGATGAAAAGGAGTTAACATCATGGCCTTCTGCAAGGAATACAATGCCAAAACTGCAAATAAAGTTGGATATGTCATTCCTGTTGAAATTATGGTATATGATGTGAGTTACACCATATATCTAGTTTTTCTTTCTAATAAAAAAATTATTGTTATATTTAGAAACGTTGAACCTTGGTGAGAGCAACAATATGCTTTGACTTAGCCACTTGATCACAATTTGTTTGGACTAAAAAATGGAAGGTCTTAAGGAGGGCACAAAATTAGCTTTTGGGCTTGTAATCTGGTCACGTGAGCTAACTACATGTTAACATGCATGATCAATCCATCTTGATGGGATGCCACCATGTGTTGCCATAAGTTCAATCCCACCTCTGAGTGTCCTCATTGGTATCTTCGTGTGACAGGTAAAATTTCTGGCTTCCCATCATTAACATCAAGCCCCCTCTGTAGGACCTTTGCAAATATTGTTAAATGTTTTTTTTTCCAAACCGGAAATGCCCTAACCTTATATTACTAAAGGGGCAACATTGATCATTCCTTCGAAGAATACATACTATTACTAAGTCATCGAATATGCTAAGCCATCATTAATCATAATAGCCTTCCCTTTATCCTATCCATTGAAATATGACAAATGCAGGAGGTCTAGGTCCTACATCTAGCTTTTTACAATATTTTCTTAAGGAAATCACGAAAATGAACATTGAATATTTATGGAGCGGAAAATCCAAAATTTGTCAATTTTAATTTCCTCTTTTGGGGCAATCTTCAAATTTGATAGCATATCACTTTTTCCACAAAAGGTGAAAATTAGAAAGTGACCATCCTAGTCAATTGTTAGACAATTTAGACAGATTTGTGGCAGCACCAAGGACTTCTAAGATTTACTGCATGCTAGTAGAGTTGTAAAATAAACATACCTGTAAAAAGGCCTTGTATCCTAGTCTAGACCTTCATATAGCAAATGGGTTCCTCCAAAAATCATGACCAACATCTTCTAGATTACGACAATTGCTCTAATATGGTTTATTAATGCTATTTTATGTAACTTTCTTTCAGCTGGGAGCACCATGTACATAATGAACCAGGCATGATGCCTCATTTAAAAGGGAACTCTTGCATCCAAAATAGCTTGCATTCTTTAGTGTCATTTATGTTTGTCATCATTGAGTTTCATCATTGACATCATCCCAACAATTCCCAAACATAGAATCTCCAACCCTACTGCAGATTGGAACAACACAAAAGTTTTGAAAACTCAGCAGTCCCCTTACTACTATATGCTATCACAAGACTTGACTCTAATTGAAGAAATTAAAGAGTCTTTAGGCCACCTAATGGTGGGAAGAAAACCATCCTTCAAAATCTTCTATTCTGCAACAAAAACTAAACCACAGAAAATTTAAATAAAAAAGAACCATCACCAACCTGAAAAAGAAGTGGTTGGTTCAAGTCCATAGAGAACGCTTTGAAAACCATTCGTAACTCCAATGTTATCACATTGCATAAACATTTCACCAAATATATATGAGGTCAGAGAAAATTAGTAGCAATAAAATATAGAATGTCATGTATGATAATCATAACCTGAAGAAAATAATTACTCGCACCAAAATTAGCCATAAATTATTTTTTCCACAATTGCTTATATAATGTGTGGTGTGGTAGTTTCTCACCCGTATTGCATAGAAGTAACTAGAAATATGAGACATGTTATGCAAACTTATGAATTTATAACAATTTGTTTTAAAAAAGATACAAAGTTGTGCATGCATTTCTCTCAGTGAAGAAAGGCCTTCAAACAAACACAAAGAGGCAATGGATAATTTCTAAAGCAAAAAAAAAAGATAATGAACAAATCCATTCACAACAAAAGATGAAAATATAAACTAATAACAACCTATTCTATATAATGAAAATAATGGGGTTAAAGAGGAAAAGGATGAAAAGATTAAGTATAGTTCTTTTTTGCGGTTAGGAATTACTTTTTGGAAACCACTTTGCTCTTCTACTAATAGCTAGACAACCCTACTCAGATGAGCTCTTTTCCATGGCATATCTCAAAACTCCTAGTTATCAGGATTTCAAGGAGGAGGTAGCATATTTCCAACTCCTTTTTGTGGAATCTACAAAGCAAGGAAGGAAGGTGCACTCAAATCATGAGCACTTCGTGAGGAAGTTAGAAGAGTTCCTAGAAATAATGATCAAAACCCCCACTCTCGAAAGAAAAGCCCTTTTGGTTGTAGAGAAAAGCTTAGTTGGAAAGTTAATGGGGCAATGGCCAAGTTACAAGGACCCTGATATCTAGATAATCGAGTATTGAATCCCTTTTATGAAGGGCTTGGTAATTGTTTTTCTTTACAAAAGAGGATATGGATTTCTTATTTCAGATTAAGAAGAGCCCATGGCCTGATCTTCAAAAGTAGTCACTACTTCCTAAGCTCTCAAGGGCTACATTTGAATCATTGGATGTTGAAATTAATCATAGAAGAATCTCCCTATGACTAAGTTGGACAAAACACATAAACATCTAAAATTTTCTGAAATGGGGATGCCTGGAAACATGAACCCCCAAAATGGGTATGTATGGGCACAATTTATAAAAAAAACAAACACATAGATGTGTAGTTTTTATTAAATAACACATTGTCTTGCAAGAAAGTAAGAAGTGATACACATGAATGACATTTTAGGAGACCCGTGTCTATGTTGACCCTCATAGATGATTAAATGATGCAAAATCCCGTAGCTTTGTAACCTTTATAGCTGTCCCAAATTGGTAGATCTTGCTGGAAGTAGGAGGATGGATAAACCTAAAGTTACTGGAGATTGTTTGAAGGAGGCGCAATACATAAATAAGTCCCTTTCATCTCGAGGGGATTTTATTGCAACATTGGAACATATGAATCCACAAGCCATATCAAAATAGAAAATTGATTCAATTGCTTCAGGTTTCATTAGGGGGAAAGGAAAAGCCTTTGATGTTTGGGCACATAAGTCCTGAACCAGATTCATATGAGGAGTCAATAAGCACCCTTAAAAATGTCGAATGGGTGTCCCTTTTTGAACCAAGTACTTCTCGCTTGAATAAAAAGAGTGGAGAACTTCGTGAACTTAAAAAAACAGATGGACAGTTTGAAGAAGACATTGGCAAGGAAAGGAAGTTGTCAATATAATAAGCTTACCACAGACAGAAATGCAAGAAAAGTGCCAGGGAGTTTTGTCAATATTACCAACCAGGGAACTTAAAAAAAAATGAATTTTTTAGTGAAGCTTGAGGTGCAGAATATGTTTTCCATCCTTCCTAGACTCAACTTCGTTCAAACCATCCATATTCATTATGTATGTTATCTCCATGAAAGAGAAGATTTAGTTGCATGCCTGGATGGGGATGATGTGATACTTCATGAAACAGTTTCCACTGTGGCTTCCTCCAATCTTGGTTCTCTGGGATTTTTCACTGCACATTATTTTACAGGTTTTCGAAGAGATTTGGAGTCCATTATTCATGGAAATATTACAACAGATGGAGTTTATGTAACACTCAAAATGCGACTAGGTAATGGGATATTCCACAATGGGAAAGCTATACCAGGAAACATGTTTGATGTCCTTAATAAAGTTGGGGATGATCGTGTTTCCAATCATTACCTTTGTAAGAATGAATGTTATGAGCATAACCACCTTACAACTAAAGTGCAAGTTGATGGAGTCATAGTAGCAACCCCTACTAGAATCACAACCTATTCTACATTAGCAGGAAGCTCCATAGTGCGTCCTAATGTCCCATTCATTCTTTTTACTACAATATGTTTCCACTCACTATCATTTCATCCTATGATAATTCCAGATTCAACTCAGCTTGAATTGAATATTTCTAGTGCTGCTCAAAGTAATTCATGGGTATTGTTTGAAGGTAAGAGATGGAAACAACTCTCAAGAGGCAATTTTGTCCCTGTTTACGTGAGCAAGCAACCTCTTCCAACTATAAATGAATGCGATCAAACTAGTGAATATTTTCAGGAAAGTCAGATTTGCGTTGCATATGATGATGATGATGATGATGGGATCAGATCCATTTTGCATATGTTGATGATAAGTCTTCTTAGAGCCGAGTCTGGAGTGAAGAAGCCTATAGCATTGAGAAAAAGTCTGTATAGTGATGTGGGAAATGGTCAAGTTTTCAAAAATACATGTTGTGAGGAGGACAAACAAAATCTTCATAATATTGTACCAGATAAATCTACAATACGTAAACAGGGGTTGGGAATTTGAAACAAGTCCAAGAAAATTGTAAGTGTCCAATGGAAGGGACAGAAGGTCTCTTTTGATACAAGCAAGGACAAAGAGGAGGGGTCTGCTGATGAAGAAAATACATCCACACCCTCCACATATCTAGATGCAACTAGTGCTAGGAAATTAAAAATATATCCAGCCTGGATATGTGATTGATCCAATAAGCATCTGAACCTAGCTAAAAGTAGAGACTTTCTACCAAATGTAAGGAAAATTCAAGGATTTAAGTAGACTTTCAAATTTGTAGAATTTAATTTAATGCCTAACAATTATGGCATCAAGGACTAGAATGATATTCAATTTCATCCACTATCAAGGATTAGACTTAAAAATTGCTTTCAAATATTTAGGATTTGGTCTCATTCCTAACAACTATGACATCGAGGCCTAGTTGTGGTTGACAAATAAAATTCATTAGATGATGACTCATAGAGCCACAAATGGCTTTGTTTAGGTGGAAAACTAGTATTGTACAAGAGTGTACTATAAGTCATTATAGTATTAGATGGCTCTCGCTTTATTTCCAAAATCAATCTTCCACAAGATAGAGAAGTTGTCATTCAATTTCCTTTGGAAGGGTTCTAGGGAGGATAATACCCTTTGGTAAAATGCATGAGACTCACAATGGCTACTAAATCTATATGGATTTTGATCTCTAGAAGGATTTTATAAAAAATATAATTCTATAGAAATACATTTCCCAAGCAGTAATTTAAATTGGATTAGAAGCCTAGAGAAACCCTATGTGCGAATTTCATTTTTTTTAGAGCCATGGTCTAAACCAACCTTGTAGGGGATTGTCTTACCTACAAGATTGGGGGTGGTACTTGTTGGAGTGGGTATGGATCCTTGGATTGGCATGAGCCAAGATTTCAAGATATCTTTGGACCTAGTCAAAAACCTTCAAAGTTGAAAATATTTATTATAAACAAGGGTTACAATGATACTCCAGCAGTAAAAAATGGGACATAAGGTGGTTGTATATGTGGAGGAGTTAGGCTTGGGTATAAAACAAGAACAAGGGTGATATATCTACAAAATCCATCTATCTAAAGTTGCTATCAAGCTTAGGAGTAGAAAGATTTATTAAGTTGGGGAGAAAATGTCAATTCAAGCAATATATCATCAATCTGGGTTTTCATGTCTCCTTAATTCCCAATGCTGATAAAGAAAATATGTGGGAATGGCTAGGTCAGGGTACAAAAGAGAATAAGTCCATGGATGTTTGTTTCAAAGGTGATGCATTGACAGAACACATAACAGGTTTGAAGAGGCCTTCTTCAATCATACATGCTAGAAATTGATGAAAGTCTGTTGGCGTAATGTGAACAAGTCTTACCTCTCTCTTGAGAAGAAACAAAATGATAGAAGCTTCCTATGTCCTTTTTCTTTTAGTAGAACACATCACTTATAATTTTTTGTTAAGCCATTTTATTTTGGCTTTTAAACCAAGCCATTTGAGGAATGTGATATGGATTGTTGTACTATTTTTTTACTATTGGTGAAATCCTTCACACAACCAAAAATAATAACAAATAGTTTAGGAAGACATAAGGAATGAAAATAATTTTCAACTGAGTACAAACATGTTTAGAATCATTACTAAACAAAACTATGAGAGGTTTCATGGAATAAATGGAAAAGTTGGCATGAGATTCCCTGCAAAGTTCATACCAGTCTAACTAAGGAAATAAAATCCCTTGCCATAATTTCCTTTCAAATTCCATGCTTTTTTCCTTTTCATTCACTTCCAACAAATCCCCAAGCCACAACAAGAACAACATCCAGGAATACCCAACTGACAAGGAACTACAGGACATCCCCATTTGCAGGGGGTGTCAATAACTAGAATGAGAGCACACCCAGCTGCTTCCCTGAACTATCCAGCATACACAGTACTTCTAGAACACACTCAAGATTTCCCCAACATTTTCAATATGGAACTTGTGCACAAAACACATCCCCTCGATGTGGGGACACTTCCATGTGTATCATTGGATATGAAACTACTTATCATTGACAATCTAACCATTGGTATCTGTCATCTTGTAGCCGCTTTTAATTTAGTTTATTGTGTGTCAAATCCAAATCTGAATATGCATGTGAATAATGTCAATATAGAATTTCCTAATCTAGTTAACATCAGTGGCATCAGTTATGTACTGCATGCTCATTACTGTAATACCAATTCCTAGTATCCTGGCATAGACTATATGTAACCAATCTCCATAAGACCTACTTCATCCTTCACTATCTAGAAAGTTATCATAACCAGCTTTTCCAATAAATGAAGATAAATTGAAAATAAATTGACCTCCCCTCCAATTCAAAAAAAAGGTGTAGTGCACTAATGGGCACTGAAAGCCCATGGCGATAACTGTAGTTCAGTAGGCATGAAAATGTGAAATGGTGTTTGTGGTTACTAGTGGGAAGTATAAGTGGTATAGCACCCTTTGAAGTAGGAGTTGAACTTGTGGTTGGAGGAAACTTCAGAACTGGGGTTGTTGCACGAAACCCTAGAATTGGAGGTCATGGAAGGGGCATCACACCCATGGTTCTTGGTGGACGTGGAGGAAAAGTGGGATGCACCATAGGAGGGTAAGGAGCCGAATATCGGGGCATACCTATAGGTGCAACACCAAGAACTGGACAATTTTTGTGTCAGGGCATAGCACATTTCTAATAATCAAACAAACGCATCATACTGAATAACACTTATCCATAAACAGGTATTATAGGTAGGAAGGAATGCACCTACATGATCACTGCAGACTTCATTGCTACAGAGACAAAGGAATGAGAATGTTTGCTAACACAATCCATAGCCCATAATACAAAGGAACAAATTACTCAATTCACAAGAAAATATCAAGCCATTTCACTTACCTTCTTTATTTCGCTCAAGTTAAAACCATCTGAACACCAATTTCTAAATTTTGTATTTAAAACTCCAAAGATAGGCAGGATCTTACAGAACAAAAATGAACAACAGGTCTTCCTTACGTATTAGCTTACTTAAAAGTTCATAAAATCATTTCCTAAATATAACAGTGAAACAAATGAAATACTAACAACACCAAATCCTTGGTACTTGCTCGTTAAAGGTGATTCATTGTTGTTCAAATGAAGGAATCCCTTGCGTATCATAGTGTTCTTAATATCTAGAAGAAAGGAACCTACTATGTGGGCTTGCTTTCAGATACTGCAGACAAGAGGATACTACTAGTGACGCTGGCACAACCTTTCATTCCTCTGAAATTTGACAAATCTTGAACCAAGGGGAAATTAAAATTCCCAAAGAGTTTGAATATTTTTGTATCCACTCTAAAGAAGATTGTTGCAAAAAGTATTGCCAGAAAAGTACTAAAATATCAAACAAAGTGTTGTTTTATGACTACAACAACTATATGTGGGGAATTTATGCATACCACAAGAGATGATGTAGAGGGCTCTTTAACTAGCTGCAATGACACTCTTTTCAAGCTTTCACCACAAAATGTGGATATCGTAGGAGAGAACATCCGGTCATCGGTTTGCATTGTACTCGTGCATCCATCCCATGCTAACCTACAAGCTCATTGTTCTTTCTACCATTAAAGGCATATCATGCCCTTCACCTATATATTAACTCACCCTATTTCCACTCTTTCCTTTAAAGATATTGCTTCAAAAAAATCAATTAATTTTCAATTATTTTGCACAGCTTATACTCTTTACATTATTTACATCCATGAAATCCTGATAATTAGCATAGCTTACACTCTGGAAATGTTAGAGGTTTCATTGTTGTTTGTAGTTTTCATATTCTTAACTTGTCCAACAAATAATATGGGGACAATATAGTTTGAAAATAAGAATCCTCTGTTGTCGTGCTCTCAAAGTATATAAGACAGAGATTGGCATGATTTTATCAGGATACTGCCAAGGAACAAGTCAAATAATTCGAATTCTGAATATTTATGGGCCTTACATTAATAGAAAAGTGTTCTGGGATAGAATTGATGGGAGTGGTATCTTAGACCTACAACATCTTATAGTAGCTAGGGATTTGAACCTTACTCTTGAGGACCATGAATTTTGGGGGAAGAAAGGTAGGGTGGATCCCTTGGTTGGATACTTTAAGGACCTCTTTTATCGGAAACTTCTCTTGGACATTGTTCCACAACCCCTATTCCCGTCCTAGGGGAATGGGTAGTCTGGAGATGATAGTATAGCCAAAATGCTTGATCGGTTCCTAGTGCATTCTTACTTGAAAATGAGGCTAGTCAATCTGGAGGCCTTATCCTTTTTTTCTGAAACCTCTAATCACCATGCAATTATGATCCAATGGAAGGGTGCTGAGAAGTAGGGAGCACTTCCTTTTAAATTTAACCACCATTGGATCGAGGATCCATATTTCAAGGAATTGGTTGTTCAATCATGATCTCAACCTCTTTGTCATGCCTTCAATTCGAAAATGTATGCCTTCAGCTACAAACTCAAGAGAATTAAAGGCCTTGTCAAGGCCTAGATCCAATTCAAAGGAAGAATAAACTTCTTTTAGCCTGAGAGGAGGAGTGGTGTCTTAAGAGCAGGGCCGCTTGGATCAAAGGAGGGGATCAAAATTCTAAATTCTTCCACACGGTTCCTTCTAAGTGAAGGGTTGCTAATACTATTTGGAATATTAGGAACTCTAAGGGTAAATTGATACATTCTCTCAAGGATATTATGGAATAAGCGCATAGGTTTTTCAAAAAATAGATCACTGAACGAGAGGAGGATAACTGTACGGATAAATTAGATTTGGCAAACCTCTTTCCCATTTTTTTTAATGAGGATGACATCAGTCGCATGGATTTTCCAGTTTTTGAAAAGGATCTCCTCCATATGCTCAAAGAGATGGCCAAAGATAAAAGTCAAGGCCTTGATGGTTGGCCAGTTGAGCTCTACTTATCCTATTTTGACCTCATGGGAGCTTAATTGTTGCAGGTGGTTGAAGAATATTGGGTATCTGGTCGCATCTCAGGAGCCATCAATGCAACTTTCCTTGCATTGATTCCTAAGAAATCAAAATCTACTTGTTTCTATGACTTTAGACCTATTTCCCTTTGTAACTCTGTTTATAATTTGATTTCTAAAATTGTAGCTAACAGAGTTAAAAAGATTCTTGCTCTTCATATATGCCCAGAGAAATTTGGCTTTCTTCCTGACAAGAGAATACAGGATGCAGTTGCAATCGCATTAGAAAGCATACATTTGATCAAATCAAACAAACAAAAAACCTACCTCATGAAAATAGATCTACTGAGGGCATATGATCAGGTAGACTGGGATTTTCTTCGTCTAATCCTTCACAAGATTGGCTTTCCACATCATCAGGTTAGATGGATAATGGCATGTGTGACTTCGGCATCTATGGTGGTCCTAGTTAATGGGTACCCCTCTAATTTATTCAAAATTTCCAGGGGCCTGAGGCAAGGATGTGCTCTCTCCCCGCTCCTTTTTATTTTAGTCATGGATTCGCTCAGTCGAAGCTTGAGGATAGAAAAATAAACTAGGGATATTACTGGTTATAGGGTCTCTTCCACAGCCACCTCAACTCATCTTTTCTTCATAGACGATGTCCTTTTTTTTGGTGCGACCAATTTTTCAGAATGGGAAATTATATATTGGATTCTTTCTAAATTTAGTAGAGCCTCAGGTCTCATTGTTAATAAGGAAAAATCTGAGTTTATAGTGGATGAGATGGATGTATCAACCATCCAAAAAATAGAAGTTCTATTTGGGATAAAGTCGATCCCTTTGTCTTCAAGTTTCAAATACTTGGTATTCTTTCTCAAACCTAATTGTTACAGACTGCTGGACTGGGAATGACTAATCACAAAAGTCCAGAAAAAGCTTTCTATTTGGGACCATCGATGCCTGACCCTCGGGGGTAGGGTGATCTTGATAAAATCAGTGCTTCAAGGAATTTATGTGAATTGGATGCACTTATTTCTTCTCCCATCGGTGGTCATTCACAAAATCAACATTATCATTGCCAAGTTCTTGTGGACAGGATCTAGCCCAGGGAAAAGATACCACCTCATCAAGCTTGGAATTCTTTCTTTCCCTCAAGATTTGGGTGGTTGTGGATTAAGGGACACAAAGCGGTTTAATCTAGCCCTCCTCTGTTGTAATACGTGGGGGGATTTTAATGCTCAGGGCTTATGGAGAGATATAATATTAAGGAAATATCTTCATCAACAAAGTATGGAAGAGTGGGTTGCAGCGAGAGCTCCCTCTAAATGTAAAAAATATGTTATATGGGGCATCTTGATGGCTGCTAAGATTTGCCTTTGTGAAAATCTGAAATGGCAGATTGGAAATGGGGCTAAGATACATATCGGGTTGGATGCGATGAAGGGGATGAATAGGGGTCATTCATTATCGCCACAAATTATCTTGGCATTGCACCAATTGGGGTTTAGACTTCTTGTTGACTTAATGAACCCGACTTCCCTGGACCGCCCCTTACATACATGGCCACATTCTTGGGAGTTGGGACTGAATGCAGAATTGGATCTTGAATGGGAGTCTTATAGACTCAATCTTATTGAGGCAGGGATAACATTAAATGATAGGCACAATTTTCTTTCATGGGATGGCCGAGTTGCTAGAGGAAACATAGAAGTCAAAGAAATTTATGCATTCATTTCTGGTTCTCCATCCCCCAGTTCCTTTGATGAATGGATCGTGCCTATGTGGAAATGGGATGCACCCTTGAAGATCAAATGTTTCTCTTGGTTGAACCTTTTAAACCACATCTTGAGCTCGGATAATTTGATGAAAAGGGACCTTTAGGGTTCGGGTAGATGTTATTTTTTCCATTTTTCCATCGAAGACATTGTTCACTTATTTTTTGGAGTGTTCTTTTGGGGATATGGCGGTCTAGAAATGCTACAATTTTTTAGGACAGACACCCTGACTCCTATTCTGCTAGTGTTAGATTCTTGGTTACTTTCTTGAGATAGGCCCTTGGGTTCCTAGGTCTCCTCAGAGAATTGTTCGAATTTTGGATCTGGGAACACTCTTCCCTACTAGATTTTTCGATGGGGCTTTTGTTGGGGGACAATGTGGTTGCGGAGCTCTCATTGAGCTTTGTCCTAGCAGGGTTTTTTTATTCTATTGGAATGGGGTGATGGAACTAACTATAGGATCGAGATTGTGGCATTGTGGGGTTTACTTCAGAGTGTTGTTTGGCTAGCCACTAAATCCATTAGGATTGTTGGAGATGCCAAAAATATCATTGATTGTTTGTAGGGGAGGATGAATCTAAATGTTCCTTTGCTACATCACTGGATGGCTAATATTGATGCCCTCCAATCTTCTTTCTCTGATTTATCTTTCCTCCATGTGTACAGAGAACAAAACATGGAGGTCGATGACCTGCCCAAGCGGGGATTGGATAGTATCTTTGGATTTCTTTTTTATGAGCTATGGATTGATGGAACCATTCATTATTCTGGGTTCTTTGAGCTATGAATGATTTTCTAGGATCTGTTCGGTTTCTCGGATATTCTTGTGGCTTTATTTGGGTTTTGGCTAGGTGTTTGTTTTTTCAACGATTGAGAGGCACCTTATGCAACCATCCTAAGACAGATGTTCTCAGTTTCTGCCTAATACAAGATAAGTTACATCTATGCCATCCGCTTCGTTAGACGATAAAAATCAAGATCATTTTATCAAATTAACAAGACCCACCCACTGTGAAATTTAACAAAACCACTCCTACAATAAAATGAACTAGGAAGCACTCAATACACCTAATATTATCCATATAATCATCTTGTTGCTCTTATCCTTTATTGATTCATTCTCAGTTGAAAATAAACACTTGTAGAGGGCATAGGCACTTGGAGTGGACTTCCCTGGACAACCCCTTACATACACAGCCACATTCTTGGGAGTTGGGACTGAATGCAGAACTGGATCTTGAATGGAAGTCTTCTAGACTCAAACTTATTGAGGCAAGGATAACATTAAATGATAGGCACAATTTTCTTTCATGGGGTGGCCGAGCTATTGGAGGCAACATAGAAGTCAAAAAAAATTATGCATTCATTTTTGGTTCTCCATCCCCCAGTTCCTTTGATGAATGGACCATGCCTATGTGAAAATGGGATGCACCCTTGAAGATCAAATGTTTCTCTTGGTTGACCCTTTTAAACCACATCTTGACGTGGGAGAATTTGATGAAAAGGGGCCTTCAAGGTCTGGGTAGATGCCATTTTTTCCATTTTTCCATCGAAGACATTGTTCACTTATTTTTGGAGTGTCCCTTTGCCAAGGCCATATGGGAAAATGTTGCAAGATCACTGAAGCTTAGGGTTGGTTCGAATTGGTCTTCCATTATTGAGTGTCTTATGTTTTGGTCCTTGAATCTAAGACCATACAGGGTGCTCTCCATGTATGTTCTTTGGGGGATATGGTGGTCTAGAAATGATACAATCTTTGAGGACAGACACCCTGACTGCTATTCTGCCAGTGTTAAATTGTTGGTTACTTTATTGAGATAGGCCCCTAGGTTCCTAGGTCTTCTCAAAGGACTGTTCGAATTTTGGATCTAGGGACACTCTTCCCTACTGGATTTTTCAATGGGGCTTTTGTTGGGGAACGATGTGGTTATGCAGCTCTCATTGAACTTTGGGGTGATGGCACTAATTGCAAGGCCAAGATTGTGGTACTATGGGGTTTTACTTCAAAGTGTTGTTTGGATGGCCATTGAATCCATTAGGATTTTTGGAAATTCCAAAATTGTCATTGACCGGTTGCAGGGGAGGATCTCTCTAGATGTTCCTTTGCTACATCACTGGATGGCTAGTATTGATTCCCTCCATTCTTCTTTCTCTGATTTATCTTTCCTCCATGTGTATAGAGAACAAACATGGAGGTTGATGGCCTGTCTAAGTGGGGGCTATATAGTATCTTTGGGTTTATGTTTTATGAGATATGGATTGATGGAAGCATTCATTCTTCTGGTTCTTTTGAGATATGAATGATTTTCTTGGATTTGCATGGCTTCTTGGATATTGTTGTGGCCATGTTTGGGTTTTGGCTAGGTGTTTGTTTTTTCAACGATTAAGAAGCACCTTATGCAGCCATCATAATACAGATGTTCTTGGTTGGTGCCTAATACAAAATAAGTCACATCTAAGCCATCAACTTCATTAGACAATAAACATCAAGATCATTTTATCAAATTAACAAGACCCACCCACTGTGAATTTAACAAAGCCACGCCTACAATAAAATGAACTAGGAAGCACTCAATACACCTAATATTATCCATATAATCATCTCATTGCTCTGATCCTTTACTGATTCATTCTCAGTTGAAAATAAACACTTGGAGAGGGCATAAAAATCCTTAGGGCCAAAATAAAGACACCCCGCATCTAATTCATTCTCAAATAAAACCATAACAAGCTCCCCTTCAAAATAAAAAAGATGATAAAACCCATCAAGGATGATAATACTATATTCATTACTAGAAAAAATAATGATGAGCCAATAATCAAACCCCACCAGCTTGGCCTGCATGTTATTGGTTCTCGTGGTCGCCATTCAGTCCGGGGATTCGATGCAAACACACAAATTCTTCGATTTTTTCTCTGTAAATTGTTGAAGTTCCACAGATTTTAGATCAACAGAGGAGTGAGAAGGAAGATATGTAGCTGAGAATTTGGTGATTGCAACGAATCTAACCATATACCAGACAATGATTTGTGAATGAATTCACTCCTCGCTCCCCAATGAGAAAAGCTCAAATTGTTATCGTTAAGATTTGAGATTAATGTTTCCTTATTCGTACACTCCATGTAAAAAGGATGTAAAAGGATGTATGACGATGCATAGAAACCTCATCAGTTGCACAAAATGCATTGATACTAATTAAATTATTGCAGCCTATACAAATTCCTCTTAAACTTCCCTCTAGCTAAGGAAAAAACAGAAACAATTTATCCACCACAAAATCTGTCCAACAATGCTAGTAATTTATTTCTTCTTCTCAGTAGCTCCAACAATCCTCATCTTTCTAAGGACATTGGACATCTCCTCTCTCTTCTTCTTGGCCCTCTTGTGTGTTTCCAGCTTCTTCTTTGCCACTTTCAAAGCACGCTTATCCTTCCCCACTTTCAACAACTCGGTGATCTGCTTCTCGTATGGGGAAAAACCTACCACTTCCCTTATCAACTTCCTCACAAAATATGTTCATTTTCTCCTCTTCCCTTTGTTGGCAGAGGGACGGGGAGCCAGCTTGTGCTTGGTAACTATATGCCTCTATTCACAGCTACGAAAATCACTGCTTGCGGTTGTGCAAGGCAAAATTTATTTTAAATAAAATTTAATATTTATTAATAAGAGCTTGGTAACTATATGCCTTTGTTCAGGGCTAATATTTATTAATAAGTTCTTGGTAACTATATGCCTCTGTTCAGGGATATGAAAATACCTGCTTTCGACTCGGCAGCGCCAAATTTATTTGAAATAAAATTTAATATTTATTAATAAATATACAATGTAATAAATAATATGTTTTGTTATTTAATAAATTTTAAAAATTTGAAGTGAACAAATAATTAAAGTTCAAATCTAATTGTTATTTATTTTTATAAAATAATGTTTTGATGATGATATGTAAATAAATGGTAATGGACAGGTTTCGACCAAGGTCTTGTTGGTGTTGGTGAAAGGCATTTTTTTTGTTTTTATATATCTCCTAAGAGTTTTAAATTGGGTCATTCGGGGTCTAATCTTGGTGGCTAGGTATTTCTAGCCCATCAGTCACGCTTCTTTTCAAGTAGGCTACTAACTTTGCTTTGGATGACAAACCTTTTGGGGACTATTCTATCACTTGTGGTTGCTTCATTATGATCCTCTATGCCAGTGGATTTTCTAATTTGGTAGATTTTGGGACCAGTGATGTATCTTTCTCTTATGTGGCGTTCATTTGTCAGGATAACCCCATGATGCACTTGTCATTAAACCATGCTTAAACCTCTCACTTCTACCCATCCATGCTACCCTCATGTCCCTTTGCCTCCTTCAATACACCAAAAGATCCTCTTGCCCCAAAATTCATGAGAATTGAACATTTGGATGAGTCATTTAACAACCACCTCTAAAATCTTAATTCTAATGACTTTGGGTGGGAGGGGGGTTGGGGGATGGTCCAAAACTACCTCCAAAAGTTATATTGTCATGATTTTTAAGGGGGGTTGTCAAAAAACCCCCCTTGAAAGGCACAAGAATTAAAGTTTAGAGAAGCATAATGGTATCCATCTGCCTAGCTCAGGCTACTAGGAGTAATGACTCTACCAATCACATTCAACATCTTTTTCCAAGGTATTTGAAGTGGGAACCGATATAGATAACAATTGCGACGACGCAAGTTCATAATCCGCGACTGCTCATTGGAAATTTTAACCTCAGAACTTGAGAAGGATAATAGATAAAACTGAAATGATGAAATTCGAAACCCTGTGGCTATTCCTAGCCCTCGAATCACTGTAATCACACTCGTTATAGACAAACAAAAAGAAATCGGGAACACCCTATTGGGTTGTGTTATATTCTTTCCACGACTAACCTACATAGTGAATCGGGGGGTTAGAGGGGGGCGGAGCCCCCCCTTCGTTGCACCCATTGCGCAGGGGGGGGTCATGGGGGGGCAGCAACACCTCCCTCCCCCCCCCATTGAGGGGTTTGAGGGGGGTGGGTAGCCCCCCTGTACGGTGTCTAGGGCAGCCCCCCGGGAAATAAAAATTTGGACCCTATATTAGGTTGGGCGAACCTACCTATGGTTTTTGAATCATGGTTTTGGACGCGATGGTTTTCGGTCCATGGTATTGGATGCTTCGGCATGTATAAATATGTATTGTAACATTGAAAGGAATATAATGAAAAATCAAGCTAGTAGTCCCGGTTTTGGGA
This sequence comes from Pinus tabuliformis, assembly GCA_031772625.1. Taxonomy (NCBI): domain Eukaryota; kingdom Viridiplantae; phylum Streptophyta; class Pinopsida; order Pinales; family Pinaceae; genus Pinus; species Pinus tabuliformis. The sequence goes on from CM062806.1 coordinate 593,737,605, forward strand.
TCCAGGGGAAAATATCTGTGTATATGTGTTTTATGTGTTATGCTCTCGCATTGTTTATTTTCTGTGTTTTAGAATTCGTATGCAGGTAATTTCTGTACAGGGTTAAAACCTACATTTGGTATCAGAGTTGTTTTGGCTTCAAGGGGACGCCTTTGTTGCTGAGGGGTTTCGCTCGGGCCTGTGGTAGACCCTGTTCAGTGGGAGATCTGCGAGATCGATTCTGGTGGTGAAAGAAGATGGCGAGCAGTGGAAAGATAGAGATCAAGAAATTTAATGATCGGAGTTTTGAGTTGTGGAAACTCAAGATGGAGGATCTATTGGTGGATAAATATCAATGGATCACAGTAGATCTAGGTACTAAACCAACGGGAGTGTCCAATGAAGAATGGAAGAAGTTGGATCAGAAGGCAAAGAGCACAATACGATTGTGTGTCTCAGATTCAATATTGTTGAATGTATCAGGGGAAGCTACGGCGAAGGCTTTGTGGGACAAGTTAGGGACTTTGTACCAATCTAAGTCTCTGGTGAATAAATTGTTCCTGCAAAAAAAGTTGTATAACCTGAGGATGAAATATGGAGACTCGGTGACAAAGCATCTGAACCCATTTAATATTGTGGTAAGTTAGTTAGCATCTGTTGATATTAAAATTTCAGATGAAGATAAGTGCATCAATTTGTTGTGTTCTCTACCAGATTCATGGGATAGTCTGGTTATTGCAATAGGTAGCAATGCAACTGCCTTGTAGTTTGATGAAATAGTCTCATCCTTGCTGACGAAGGAGATGAGACGGAAAAATATGGAGAGCTAGAATGGTGATGCCTTGTCTATACGAGTACGGTCCCAGAACAGAAACAAAATAATTCATCGAGTGGGAGATCTAAATCTCTAAGAAAACCTATAAAGGTGGTGTGCTGGAAATGCGGAAAGGAAGGGCACTACCAAAGGGACTGTAAATCTAAAGCTCCTGATAAAGGAAAGCGATCTAATGATGCTCCTTCTATAGAGGCAAAAACCACCTCAGATGAAGGTGGGGATGTGTACTTGGCTTCTTCTAGTACACATGTAGATCATGAGGCATGGTTGATTGACTCAGGTGCATCCTTTCACTTCACTCCCCATAGAGAGTGGTTCTGCGAGTATGAGAAATACGATGGTGGTGATGTCTTATTGGGGGATGACAGGAAGGCTAGAATCATTGGTCGTGGAAAAGTAAACTTGAAGTTGCAAGGTGGAAGGGTTAGAACACTTCTGGGTATTCTGCATATTCCTGCATTGGCCAGAAATCTTATTTCTGTAAGCAAGTTGGATGATGTAGGTGTAAAAACAGTGTTTGAGAAGGTTACCTGCAAGATGGTTCGGGGAGCACTAGTATTGATGCGGGGAGTTTGGACTGGAACTCTGTACAAGCTGCAAGGTAGCACTATTGTTGATGGGTGCAATAGTTATGTGGTTCCTGAAAGTGAAGCAGAAAATCTAGTGGTCTCTGGAGAGAAGACCATGTTGTGACATCAAAGGCTTGGACATATTGGAGAGAAGGGCCTTCGAATACTTCATGGTAAAGGTATGGTAGAAGGTATGAGTAATAGCTCTCTAGATTTTGATTTCTGTGAAAATTGTGTATATGGGAAGCAGAATCGGGTAAGTTTCCCCTGTGGTGGTAAGAGGGTGAAACAGATATTAGAGCTTGTGCATAGTGATGTGTTTGGACCTGTGAATGTTCCATCACTGGGTAAGTCTGTGTACTATGTATCATTTATATATGACTTCTCAAGGAACACATGGATATATTTCCTTAAGAAGAAATCTGAAGTTTTTGACAGGTTTAAAGAATTTAAGGCTTTGGTGGAAAACCAGACAAAGAAGAAGATAAAGGTGCTGAGAACAAATAACGGTGGAGAGTTTTGTAGTAAGGAATTTGAAGAATTCTGTAAGAAGTGTGTTATAGCACAGCAGAAGACTACTCCATATACACCTCAGCAAAATGGAGTTTCAAAAAGAATGAACAAGACATTGATGGAAAGGGAAAGAAGCATGCTCGGTGGTGCTGGGTTAGGACAGGAATTCTGGGCAGGGGCGGTGGAGACAGCATGTTACCTAGTCAATAGATCACCTTCATCAGCGTTGGAGGATAAGACTCCACAAGAGGTATGGACTAGTAAGAAACCCTCTCTTTCACAACTGAGGGTATTTGGATGTGATGCATATGTACATGTTCCAAAGGAAAAATGAACCAAGTTGGATAGTAAATTTGAAAAGTGCATCTTTATTGGGTATAAGATGGTTTAAAGGGTTATAAGCTTTGGAACCCAGTAACAAGGAAGGTTGTGTACAGCCGAGATGTTGTGTTCAGAGAGGTGAAAGATGTTATTAAACATGAAGTCAAATCAAAGGAACCTGAGAAGATAGAGTTTGAGCTAAAGGAGGAAGAATCATACTCTACAACGGAGGAGGAATCAGAAGATGAAGAGCCACAAACTCGGGGTGTACGAAGATCAGTTCAAGAAAGAAGGCAGCCAGAAAGGTATAGTCCATCTGCTTTCTGTTCAAATTTTTCTTTTTCTATTACTGATGATGATCCCAGAACTGTGAAGGAAGCAATAGATTCAGAGGATGGAAAACTCTGGATAGAGGCCATGGTTGATGAAATGGAATCTTTGCAAAAAAATGAGGCTTGGGATCTGGTGGAGTTTCCAACTGGAAGGAAACCCATTGGCAGCAAATGGGTGTTCAAGAAGAAGACAAATGAAAAAGGAAAGGTGGAGAAATACAAAGCTCGGTTGGTAGCAAAAGGTTATTCCCAGGTGCCAGGAATTGATTTTGGTGATATTTTTTCTCCTATTGCCAAGGTAACTTCTATTAGATTACTTATATCTGTTGTTGTTGCTTTTGATTTTGAGGTAAAACAGATGGATGTGAAGACAACATTTCTTCGCGGGGATCTGGAAGAGGAGATCTACATGAAGAAACCTAAAGGCATTGCGGTGAAGGGTAAGAAAGAAATGGTATGCAAGTTAAAGAAGTCTCTGTATGGGTTAAAACAGTCACCAAGGATGTGGTATCAGAAATTTGATACATTTATATAGGGACTTGGCTTCACCAGAAGCAAAGAAGATCACTGTGTGTATTTTAAATTAATTGGTGACCATGTTATTTATCTGGTCTTGTATGTGGATGATATGTTGCTGGTTGGAAATGACAAAGAAATTATCTAGGATTTGAAGACCCAATTGTCCTCCAAATTTGACATGAAAGATCTTGGTGCTGCAAACTATATTTTAGGCATGGAAATTAAAAGAGATCTGGCAAATAGGAAGCTTTGGTTAAACCAGAGGAAGTATGTCGAGACCATAATGCAGAGGTTTAATATGCAGCATAATAAACCGGTGAAGGTTCCTATTCCTGTAGGTGTAAAGTTATCTATTGAACAGTGTCCCAAGACATAAGAAGAGGAAGAGGATATGTCCCGTGTTCCATATGCAAGTGCAGTTGGTAACCTGATGTATGCAATGGTCTATACTAGACCAGACATTTCACATGTAGTTGGAGTATTGAGCAGGTTTATGTCAAAACCGGGGAAGGAGCACTAGACAGCAGTGAAGTGGGTTTTCAAGTATTTGCGTGGCACTAGTGACTATGGTTTGTGCTACCAAGGAAGACCAGGATTGGACGGAGTGTTGGATATTCATGGCTTTGTTGATGCAGACAGGGCTGGAGATCTGGATCAGAGAAGATCTACAAGTGGATATGTGTTTAACCTATTTGGAGGTGCAGTCAGTTGGATGAGTAAGAAACAATCTGTAGTGGCACTATCAACTACAGAGGCAAAATACATGGCAGCCACTCATGCAAGCAAGGAAGCAATTTGGTTGCAGAGATTGTGTTCAAGTATGGGGTTAGTACAGGGAGCTATAAGGATAGACTGTGACAGCCAAAGTGCAATTTTCTTGGCAAAGAACCCTGCTTATCATTCAAAGACAAAGCACATTGATGTTCAGTATCACTTTGTGAGGGATATGATAGAAGACAAAAAGGTGTTGTTGGTAAAGGTGGACACTTTGAAGAATACTGCAGATGCATTGACAAAATTTGTGAGCTCTGAGAAGTTTTCGTAGTGTAGAGAAACAATGGGCATTTCAGGGTTGGAAAAATGACTAAACTCTCCTGTGGCCCCCTGTGGAAAGAAAACAGCAAATGGGAGAGTGTTGGATTGTGTTATATTCTTTCCACGACTAACCTACGTAGTGAACTGGGGGGTTAGAGGGGGATCGGATCCCCCCCTTCGTTGTGTCGATTGTGCAGCGGGGGGGTCACAGGGGGGGTGGCAGCCCCCCCTGTCCGGGGGGTTTGAGGGGGTAGCCCCCCCTACAGGGTCCGGGGCAGCACCCCGGGAAAAAAAAATTTGGACCCTATATTAGGTTGGGCGAACCTACCTATGATTTTTGGTCCATGGTTTTGGACGCGATGGTTTTTGGTCCATGGTATTGGATGCTTCGGCATGTATAAATATGTATTGTAACATTGAAAGGAATATAATGAAAAATCAAGCTGGTAGTCCCGGTTTTGGGATCCAAGGGAAAATATCTGTGTATATGTGTTTTATGTGTTATGCTCTCGCATTGTTTATTTTCTATGTTTTAGAATTCGTATGCAGTTAATTTCTGTACGGGGTTAAAACCTACACACCTGCCATAGTTCTCTACTTCATTTTCAAACCTTCGAATCAATTTTTTCAATTTTTTCATTAAAAACATAAACCCCTAAATCCAAACCCTTGTACGTCAATATCTCAAATAAATGGAAGGCAATTGTAGCCAAATGGGAGGCATCATTACTAATAGGTGTCCTTAACACACATGTGTATGCTCTTTCTGGCTACACTAAGGTTTCAAGTATATACATAATTGCTATATACCAAAAGTTGCATCTATCTTTTCACTATTGTAAGAGGAATCTAGATATGTAAAAATGCATGGACATAAGACATATACAAACCCAACTGACCTATGAATTCTCTAAAGTTGCACACTTCAATTGCGAATTAGCTATTTCCCGCCTCTTCAAGAGCCTCCAAGTTCTCTCCAATGATATTTTATCCATTGCAGAAGCTAAAAATATATATAGAATTTCCAAACCCTTAAAAATCTCTAACCACATATGAATTTGTCTCAAAACTAACCAAAACACTCCCACCAAAGGGAAAAAAATTGGCGCCAAAAACTAGTTTCATGGATGGTTCAAAACATCTAGATTTCGTGGAGAGTTCATCATAGTAAGAATAGTCGGTTTTCATGGAAACAGGGTTCATAGCCAGATGTCACGGGGTAAGAATGACCAGTTTTCGTGGAAACGGGGTTCATAGTCAAGTTTTCACGGGGGTTTCATAGGTAGGTGTCAAAGACATAAACTTCATAGCCATCCAGTTGGTTTCCCATTTTCATTGAAACTGGAACCTAAGATTATTGATAGAGAACACATAAAATGGGTTTGGGTTTTCGATAATATTAGATTATTCATAGCGAGCATGATAGTCACCTAATAACATTGATTAAAAAAAAAAAACAATTAAACAATTAAATTGATAAAAAATAAAAATAAAAACAAGTATACAATTAAGTTATGAACATTTATTTATAAATATATTTGTATATTATATGTGTGTGTGTGTGTTATAGAAATATATTTATATGTTAAATATAGATATATTAGGTTTATCTATTTATATTTTAATCCTATATTTAAATAAATTCGAACTTTTAACATGAAGTAAGGTTATGATTATTTATTTACTAAATGTAAATATGAAGATTTAACTCTAGATTTAAAGGAACTCACATGAAGCAATGAAATTTAAAAATTAAATTTTATCACCAAATAAATATCAATATCAATATTTAACTATCTGAAAATTACCTTTACTAAAATTATAATGAAGCCATTAGTGCAAACACAAAATTAAACTTTACCCAAATAAATATAAATGTCAATATTTGATTTGACTATACATGCAAACCATTGGTGCAAACAATAAATTCAATATTAAAACAATTAATTTCCTATGGATAACTCCATCCCTGGTCTCTAAATTTTAGCACTGCAACTTGATTCAGAGAAGAGGGTCTCTGAATTCATCCGCAATGTTAAAATTTAGAGACAATTAAAGGGTCTTCAGAATTTTAATGTCGTAGATGGATTCAAAGGCCCCTGTGTCTCTAAATTTTAACATTGCGGATGGAATTAGAGATCCCTCTAAGAAGGTCTTTGAATCCATCTACAGTGTTAAAATTTAGTAAAATGTGACACTTCAGTATCAAAATTGCAATTTTCCATTTCCAAATGACACAATTAAAAATTACTAACATAAATGACTAATTCATATATTTTGTCAATTATTATCTGGTCATATATTTTAGCCTTGGACTAAATTAGTCATTTAAGTTAGTCACTTTTAGTTGGGTCACTTATTATCTAGTCATATATTTTATCCCTAGACTAAATTAGTCATTTAAGTTAGTCGTTTTTAGTTGGATCACTTAAAATTGCTCAAATTTAGTAGTAATTCACTTGAAATCAATGTGGTGACTAACATTTTTAGTCACTTAGTCACTAATTTCATCATTTTCTACTAGTGTTTAATGCCTATCGTCAAGGTCAGGTCTCTTATTTGCAAAATAAACTATATCATCCTTACAAAAATTCTGCATTCCTAGCTCCACAATCCACGTCCTCAGACTCAGTGTCCTTTTTTTTGTTACTCCAAATATTACAACATATGTACATTCTTTTTACAATGGAACTCATACCAAAACCTTGGCTGAAAATTTTCACATAGATAGTGAAACTCATGAACACTAATAATTAGTAAAACCCCTTTTCTATTGTCTATTCTTGTTCGTTGATCTGACACAAAGTGAAATAAATGTCAAACAACTCTAATTGTTTACTAATTTATTTTAAGAAATAAACTTTCTATCAAATTAATAACTATAAGTATTAGTACACAAGCAAACAACAATGTTGTCACCTATTCAAAAAAAAAAAATAGACACAAATGCCATTTTGCAAAAAACTAAGTAAAAATAAGTTTTGCAAAAAAAAAACTATACCAATAAAAGTAGATTGATTCATAGTCTTATATATATATATATATATATATATATATATATATATATATATATATATATATATATATATATATATCTATATACATGTGTGTGTGTATTATCGAAAGCTCATATTTTTCTTTAATTAAGAATACTCTATAAAATTACACTTAGGAATTAAGTTGTAATATTTTGAAATTAGAAATTGAAATGAAATAGTTCACAAATAACATTATAACTAGATAAACTAAAAACTAAATGCACACGAATCATGTATACAAATAAGCAGTGACATGTCACCACGTGGCTCATGTTAAATAATGATAGAATGAATTTTCATCATGAACATGTGCATCATGAAATGAAATATTTGAAAACAATCTTAATCTTAATAAATGAAATATTTGAAAATAATTTTAATTGCAGTTGCAGTTGAGATTATTATGGTGCAATAACTGACAGGACCGTGTCCGTGCTCACATCAAACAAGTGTTGAGATGATTTCGTTTTTGTTCAAGGTGTTCTTCAAATAAGCTCTATAAGCTCCTTTATGTTGAAATTTGAAGAACTCACTTTAAATAAGGCATGTGACCTTTGTTTGCTAGGATCCTATTACCTTATTTAATGCAGTTGAGTGATACATTGAAATCAAGTGATCGAATTTTTCAAAGTAAGCTCAATAGCTTGTTCCATCTTTCAAAGTAGCCTGATCACATCTTCAAAGAGGCTCATTGTAGAGGGACAAGTTTTCAAAATCCTTTAATGGGCAGTATTTCAAAACAACCAAATTGCCTATTTCCTTGTGTCAATGAGATCTTTTGAAAGAATCTAATGAGGGATCTTTCAAAATGGCTTGGTGGTCCATTTCCTCCGTCACGAGGATATTTATAAAGAGCCTAATACATAATATTTTGAAATGGTCTGATGATTTATTTCCTTGCATTTTGTAGACTTTTAGAAAATGCCCCATGAACGCTTTTTCAAAATAGCCTCATGGTCCATTTACTTACATCTGTTTCAAAAGTTCTTTATGGACGATCTTTCAAATGCCCCAATGGCCTATTTCCTTGCATTGGGTTGATCTTTCAAATATCCTTACAAGCAATATTTTAAAATCTCCAAATGACCTATTTCCTTCCGTTAGGAAAATATTTCGAAAGTTCCCAAGGAGCGATCCTTAGAAACAACCCAATGGCCTATTTCCTTTCTATCCAAGGGAACTTTCAAAAGAGGTATTTGGATCAATCATTCAAAGGGAGGAGTAACAACTTTGTGTTATTGAAGTAATACTTCAAATGGGCCCAATGTAAACATGACAAGGGAGTTGTTCATGATCTTTGATCGAGTCAATTTCTTTTACAAACTCTTTTTGAGTTGGGAGTAATAGCTCTTGCAGTTACAAGTTGGAGAGTGGGTGCAATGAAAAATTACATGTAGTTTCTACTCTACAAAGAGTGAAGATGTTATACATGAAAATCTAGCTCTCACTAAATTAATTGTTAAATATACAATCAGTTTTTGTTAAATATTTTTCAATATAATACAACACACACTCAATAGGTTTATTCTTCCAAATATATATAAATGCAACATAAATATTATTGGTTTAGACAATTTTATCCCTTACACGTTCTCCCTCTCCATAAAATTTGAACTAGGAATTTAATGGCAATTAAAACTCACACAAACCAATTAATCTACACCTCATAAATATCTATTTAGTTAATTACATATAAGCATATAAGTACACGGAAAGCTTAAAATTACACTAATTTTAATAAATTAATAAAATACGATACTTAATAAAATTATACAAAAAATTTAATTAAATTTTTTTAAAGGAAAAACTTTATATAATGTTAGTTAAGCCAGAAGATAGATTAATGATGAAAAATGTAAATATACATATTAAAATTTATAAATTAAAAAAAAAAATGAAAAGAGAAAATATTAAAAAAATAATAATATTAAAAAAAATACACATAAATTATAATTCACCAATAAAGAAAGGCATAGTCTAATATATAGACGAAATAGCTTTTCTCACGGGAATCTTGCTATATAATTTCAAGCAAAAAATGTGTTTTTTCTTACTTAAACTACAATTTTGAATGCATAAATGGATTCAGCACCTTGAAAAATCTTGAGATACACGACTCTTACAGATTAAACAATTCAAATCCAAATCTTTAAAAATCTCTAAGAAATTTAGAAAGTAGAACAACTTAGTACATAAATATATATTTCATTAAAAAAACATATAATTTAAATAAAAAATATAGAAAAATAAATATGCATATTAAAAACTTTTGATTTTATGATTTTATGTCTTTATAAATTTGATAGATGTATATATTAAGACTTAAATTTGTTAAAATAAATATAAGTACTTAAATATAAATCCAGAATTTGAGAGATTGAAAATTAAAATATAAATTTAATTTTTTTATTTAAATTTCTTAAGATAATAAATAGTTTAGAGTTTTTAGGTTTATGTGATTCATATCAAATTTATAGATAAGATTTTTTGGTAAAAATCACATCGTAATTCATATGTAGGCATTTTGAACCAACCAGTGTGGTTTATCATCAGGACAAGTTGAAGAACCAGATCATGGCTACAGGTTAAATAGAGAGCGCAGATCATTCAACGGCTATATTTGACTAGGAAACGGCTATATTTGACCAGCAAACGACTATATTGGACCCAAAAACGGCTATATTTGATTAGGAAACGACTATATTTGACCGGCTATATTTGACTAGGAAACGGCTATATTTGACCAGGAAACGACTATATTGGACACGAAAACGGCTATATTTGATTAGGAAACGACTATAGCTATGTTGGACTCGAAAACTGAACTGGACCAAGGGATAGGAAAATAATTAATAAGTTATTTTAGTTATATTTATTCTATATTGGGCCCGAAAATTGGACTAAACCATCGAATAGAAAAATAATTAATAAATTGTTTTAGTTATATTTATTTCCATTTATAACCGTTTAAATAAATTACTACACTTATTTTTCTTATTATTATTAAAACTTGGGCCCGAAAATTGGACTAAACCAGCGAATAGAAAAATAATTAATAAATTGTTTTAGTTATATTTATTTCCATTTATAACCGTTTAAATAAATTAAAACACTTATTTTTCTTATTATTATTAAAACTATGTCAACTACGTAAAAACTTATAATATTATTAATATTAATATAATTTTAATTTAGTGGAAAATGTAGAATTAAAAAATAAACTAAATCTTTCCCCTTAAAAATATATTTTTTAACCTTCTTAGTTAAATTTCTTGATAAGAAATGCCTAAAACCAGCGCGCGGCCCGACCCTTCGCTCTCAAGCTAGGGTTCTGAGATTTCTGCTGCGTCGCTCAGGCTGCTGCGCCCCTGCGCACAGCCTCGCCCCTCCCTCTGCAGTCAGATGGAGGCTCCTGAGAGCTCTGCCCCCCCTGCGGATCCGCCCCCCGAAGTCACAGCTTTCAGAAACTTGATTGCAAATGGGACAAATCGGACTCCTTCTGTGACACAGCAGAAATTCATCAAAAGAATGGATTCGATACCCTCTGTTGCCCTGCCAGAGGAGGACACCTGCAAAGCGGCTCTGAACTTGGCAGAAAAAGGCCTCATAGGCCAGTTTACAGGCCTATGGCCCTCCCCCAAATCCGTGGAGGATTGGACCCAAAGAAACTGGAAACCTCTGATAAAAAACGGAGTGAAGAGTTATTTTGTGGGCAAAGGGTACTTCGTTTTTGTATTTGAAAACACGGAAGACAGAAGCTTAATATTCAGAAATGGCCCCTACTTCATGGGGCCGCAGGGACTGTATTTAAATCAATGGAATCCAGACTTTGATCCCTCTCAAGACGTCCCATCTGCTGTGCCGGTGTGGGTAAGGCTCCCTCATCTGCCCCTTCATTGCTGGAACCAAAAATCGTTTCAGACTATTGGGAACGCATTAGGCAAATATATAGACCAGGCTGTAAGAAGAGACCAATATTCTTGTGCGCGTATCTGCGTCGAAGTGGACCTTGAAGAAGGATTGCCTGAAGCGATCAAGCTCACGGTGGCAGGATGGACGCACATCCAAGAGCTCGACTATGAGCAGCTCCCCTTTAAATGCAGACACTGTCACGGCTACGGTCACTTTGCCAAGCATTGTAAGAAGAAAGCAGAGGATCAGGCTGAAAAACAGAATGGAGATCAATGGACCCTAGTCCAGAGAACAGCCCAAGCAAAGAAAGACGCAGGAAAAAGCGCAGCAACAGGAGACAGGAACAACGTCACCCCAACTCAGGAAACAGGAGAAAATGCAAAAGGAACCGAGGAGGCGCAACCCGATCCACCGATCAAAGACCAGGAAAAAGAGAACCATGAGGAAACCCCTCTTGAAAGCAAAGAGGGAGGGGGCGACATCCACATCGAAGCCACCCAAGGCAGCCCCTCAAGCCCCACTTATGCAGAAATCATAAAGAAAAAGTCAGCCGAAAGCTCTGAGTCCTCAGAGGAAGAACTCTTTGAGAGACCATTAAAAAGACCCGGAAGGAAATCCCGCAAGGAAAAAAGAGAAGAAGAAGCAGAAAGGCTCAAAACCCAAGGGAGCCAATCCACGATAGAAATGACAATCGGAAGAAGTAGCAGGCCCAGGTCATCCAAGGGCGGCTCCACCCCAATCATAGGTAAATAATGAAGCTAGTCTCTTGGAATTGCAGAGGACTGGGGAACCCCGCAAAAATAGAAGCAGTTAAGGACCTCTTAAAATCGGAACCTACTGACATCCTCATGCTCCAAGAGACTAAGATAGCAGGACAAGCCCTGCTAGAAACCAGCAAATCAAAATGGAAGAAAAGTTCAGGCATAGCTGTCAGCGCTCGGGGCTCCTCGGGAGGTCTGGCAACTCTCTGGAACGAAGATCAATTTCAACTGATCAACACTCACGAGACCCTGCATTGGATATATACAGAAATAACCCACATTTCAAGTAAGTTATCTATCTCTCTAGTCAATCTATATGTACCTGTCAATTACTCCGAAAAAAGAGACTGCTGGAAATCTCTGGCAGAATTTCTTGAGCAGGAAACCCCTAACAACATCATTCTCGCTGGAGATCTCAACATTGTTTTGAAAGCCAAAGAAAAAAGAGGAGGTACCAACTCCAAGGACCCTATGGTGGGAGTAGTGGAGGAGCTTGCTCAGCACTGGGATCTGCAAGATTTTAACCCAATCCAAGGCTTATTCACCTGGTCAAACAACAGAACTGGAACAGATCATATCTCTGCTCGACTTGACCGTTTTCTTGTGCAAACCCTCCTCATGAACAAGAAAATCATAACAACAAAAATTCTGCCCAAGTTGTCCTCGGATCACAAGCCAATACAGCTCTGTTTAGAAGACGAAGAGGATTTGGGTCCCATCCCATTTCGTTTTTCTCCTCAATGGATTGAAAGAGAAGGCTTTTTGGACACGGTGAAAGCAACCTGGAACATCTCCATTTCAGGTTCCCCAAGCTTCGTTTGGGAGCAAAAACTGAAACTCACCAAAAAAGCATTGAAGGAGTGGATCAAGAAACCAACTCCCAACCCCACCTCTCTTAGAGTCGCAGCAGTCCAGGCTTTGCATTCCCTACAAAATGACATGGAAAGCAAAAATATTAATGAAGACCTCTTGGATAAGGAAATAAAAGCGCAGAGAGCAGCCTACCAATCTTTTAGAAAAGAGGAAGAATACTGGAGATTAAAGTCTAGGAGCCTGTGGCTAAAAGCAGGGGACCGCAATACCTCTTTCTTCCACCGGCAGTACAGGGCTAGATTGTCAAGGAATCATATAGCAGAAATAAAGACTATGACGGGCCAAATCTGCAAGGGCAATCAACAAGTCAAAGAAGCAGCAGAATTACACTTTCAGAATCTCTACAGCTCGGATGTTCAAGGTGAAGAAACGGATGAAACAGAATTCCTCAATCACATCCCCTCCTTAATCTCTCCGGAGGACAACTCAGATCTATGCAAACCTGTTACAGAGGAAGAAATAATCAAAATTATCTGGTCTATGGACTCCGACAAGGCCCCCGGGCCGGACGGATTCACCATTCATTTCTACAAAGTATGCTGGGACATCATAAAAAATGATCTGCAAAAGATGATAAGGGGATTCATGACAAAAGCTAAAGTAGGTGGCAGCACTAACTCAACCTACTTAGCTCTGATTCCCAAAGACTCTAATCCGGAAACTTTTGCCAGATTCAGGCCAATTTCGTTATGCAATGCTTCCTATAAGATCTTGGCAAAGTTGTTGGCCAACAGAATGAAGCCCTTGCTTCCTAGAATTATCTCTAACTCTCAAGGAGGTTTCGTGGAAGGTAGACACATTCTGGACAACGTCATACAAGTGCAGGAGACCATACACTCAAGCAAGCAGAGAAAAGAGAAAGGTATGCTCATAAAGTTAGATATGGCGAATGCGTTCGACAGAGTCAATAGAACATTTCTCAGCAAAGTCTTGCTCTCCTTTGGCTTCTCCATTCAGTTTGTCAACCTTCTAAAAGCCTGCATGAATAACCCATGGATAGCTCCTCTCATAAACGGCAGGCCTGCTAACTTTTTTAAAGCCAAGAGAGGCATCAGGCAGGGATGCCCGCTCTCCCCCTATCTTTACATCATATTGGCTGAAGCATTAAGTCGAAAACTTGAAGCTGAAAGACTGTCAGGATCCATTCCGGGCCTCAAACCCTCCAACAGAGTAAGCCCCCTGAATCACGCATTATTCGCAGATGACTCGATTCTTCTGGGGGGCGCCTCAACCAGAATAGCAAAGGCCTTCGACACGGTCATTAGGAACTATTGCAAAGTCTCAGGAGCTTTGGTAAATGAAAGCAAAAGCGAAGTCTACAGCTGGAATACAGATCAACAGGAGCTCAATAATATAGCTAATACTCTCGGATTCAAAGGGCATTCACAATGGGAGAGAATCAGATATCTCGGGCTACCCATAATCTCAGGAGTGAATAAGAGATCGCTTTGGAGCGACATAATCTGCAAATTTAAATCCAAGATTTCGAAATGGGGAGGATACTGGTTGACAAAAGGAGGTAAGGTCATTTTAATTAAATCTCAGCTCTCTTCCTTAATAATTTACCAAGCAGCCTTTCTGCTCGCTCCCAGAAATGTCATGGATCAAATCTCCTCTCTCCTTAGAAATTTCCTTTGGCAAGGAGGCAGGGGCAATGACAAGAAACATCATCTTGTAAACTGGGAAACAGTCAAGAAACCCATCGACGAAGGAGGATTGCAAATCCGAGATCCTTCTCTGGTCAATCTCGCCTTAGGCAGCAAAATCCTGTGGAAAATGATCAAAGAGCCAAGTCATCCTGTAAGTGTCATACTGCGGTCGAAGTATACAAACAAAACTGATTTGAGAAACCTCCATCTGGGTTACACAGCTAACAGTACGCTGTTGTGGAAGCTCTGTTACAAAAGCAGCAAAATCTTCAAACGAAATGTCTACAGAATTCCAGGGAATGGCAAGAAAACTCGTCTCTGGCAGGATCGGATAATGGGGCGAAATCCTCTAAGTGAAAATGAGGAAATCGCTGGCTTAAGGGACTGGTTAATTACAGTTGGGAAGTTAAGTTTATTTGATATATCCGTTTGGGATCAGAGAGACGATTGGGCAGGTTGGGCAATCCCCGCTCCTCCAGCCCATCTGCAACAGCAATTGAACTTATTTCTGGAACTGATCGAAGATGCTGCACCGATACATCGATCAATGCAAGACCGGTGGGGCTGGGGCCAATCTGGAGAATACACAGCAACAGAAGGCTATAAAGCACTACAGACTTCGGGAAACAACAAGCACAGTCCTGCGTTCTGGAAAAACGTATGGGATCCCATAGCTCTCCCAAAAGTCAATTTTTTTTCTGGACACTGATCCATAATAAGATTTTAACAGGAGACAATCTAGCAAAAAGAAACTTCGCTGGCCCTCACTGGTGCGCTCTTTGCAGAAGCAACGCCGAGACAGCTCAACATCTCTTCATCGACTGCCAGTTCGCAAAGGAAGTATGGGATTTTACGCTCCAAGATTTACTTATAAGCTCTCCCGCTCAGATATCAGTCCCAGACCTCTTCGCAGATTGGAGCCATCGCTACTCTCATCATATCCCTCAAAAATCGATTTGGTACAAAATCTGGAACGCTTTGCCCAAGTTTGTCTGTTGGAAGATCTGGTTGGCCCGTAATCAGAAGATCTTTAAAGAATTCCATCTCACTCCCTTGCAAGTAGCAGCTAAGGCCAGATCCCTTCTTCTAGAAGCGGTGCAGCAACAGAACTATAAAGAGGATGCATCACTTCAGCAGACAGAGAAGCGGTGGCTTGGAAAGCTTGAATTGCAAAACAGAAAAATCCTCTTTTCTCCTAAATCAGAGCCCCCAACCTGGAAGAAGAGAGACACAGATGAAACATTCCAGCTCTGGTGGCGAGCTCAAAACTCACACACAATCTTCTTTGATGGGGCTTCTAAAGGAAACCCCGGCCCCTCGGGCGCCGGTGGGATCATCTACTCCCCTGAAGGGCTCACCCGAGATTCTTTCTATTGGGGTCTTGGTTTGAAGACTAACAATCAAGCAGAGCTGCTCAGCCTTCTTAAAGCATGTCAAATTGCCAGAGAAAAAGGGATCAGAGATATTCAGGTTTTTGGAGATTCGGAGATCCTCATAAAGAAGCTGAACGATGGAGAGCTATTCAGAAATGCAGGTCTTAATAGAACACTGGAAAGATTGAAAAGAGTGCTCTCATCCTTTGCATCTTACAAATTCTACCATATACTCAGAACCTCAAACAGCGAAGCGGACTTGATGGCAAACAAAGGGAGCGCTCTGGACAGAGGGTGGTTGTTCATCAATGAGGACAGATTTGTAGAAACTCCTTACTAAAAGCTTAGATAGATCAGCTGATTTAGAAGTACAAGCATGATGTAATCAGGGCTGCTTTGGCAAAGCCCCACTCTTTTTCCTCTATAAATAATAAAAAAAAAACATATCCGTTAAAGTTAAAAAAAAAAAAAAAAAAAAATCTTGATAAGAAATCGAGAAAGTTTCAAATTTTACCAAATAAATACTTTTTAACATTTTTAGTTGAATTTATTGATAAGTAAATGAGAAAGTTTCAAATTTTACCCAAATAAATATTTTTTAACATTTTTAGTGAAATTTATTAATAATTAATTGAAAATGCTTTTAAATTTACATAAATTGTGGGATGGATTTTTATTATCTTTTATTATTAAATGGATTTTTAATAATAACTTCATTTTTCACATATAATTAAATATCAATCTAATAATTTATAAATTTAATAATACTAATAAATTTTAATGTAATTTTTTTTTAAATTTAATTTTATTTAATAAAATGAATATTTACTTTTTTTTCGATTAAATTGTTTGAATGTTAATTTACACTTAAATTTTCATTGCCCTTAGGATTTCTAATAAAAAAAGCTTTGAGAAAGAGAAAACTCATCTCCTTAATGTCTTTTTTGAGAATGGTTATAGCAGATACCTGGGTCAGAAGGCTTTTCTCAAAGCTGCCAAAAATTCGTAGTTAAAAAAGAACCTAAAGATCGAGTCATAGGGGTCCATCTACCCTCTGTTCAAGGAACCACTGATAAGATTGAAAGGATTCTTAGGAAGCATAGTGTTCCCACAACCTTTAGACCCCTTAACACTAGTCGTAATTCCCTCCGATCGGTAAAGGATCCTATCAACCCTAAGGACATGAAGGGGGTCTATATTATTCCTTGTTCCTGTGGAACCCCCTATATTGATGAGACTGGGCAATCCATTAATCAAAGAATTAGTGAGCATGTAGCTGATCTTAAACACAGGAGAACCAAGTCTTCCACACTCGCCGAGCATGCGGACAAGACCAAACATCATGTTTGTATTGAGGAAGCCAATGTTATTGCTAGAGTCTCGCAGTTCCATCACCGAAAATTTAGGGAAGCCATTGAGATTGAAATGAGACCAAGCAATCTCAATAGAGAGGATGGTTGTAAGATAAGTAGTTGTTGGGTCCCCGCCCTTGCCTCATATTCGTTCCCTCCCCTACCTCCCCTCCCTCTTTTTATAGCTTGTTCCTAGAATTTTTTTCCCCTTGATTTCCTGTAACCTTCTTTCTTTAGCCATAATTCGTGGGTCCTTCTTGGGATCTTCCTTGTTCTCTCATTATCCTTCCTTTCCTAAATAGTTAGATTATATAATATAAGATATTTAAAGAGCATATATAAACTATTAATACACGAATTTATTATTGAATTTATATTAATTTATTACCAATAGATCCTTAGTAGTCCTGAGTAATAGTAAAAATGATTATATTAGATTAATTTATATTAAAAACCTAACCATTAATAGTAAGAATAAGTCCTTTATCATATCATATACTACCTTTAATAAAAGATGTATATCTTTATGGATATGCCCCTTTTAATGGATAATCTAAAGAGAACTAGGGTACGTAACATAACGATGATTATATTTAGTTTAGTCCTTACATTTAAAAATATTATGGAGTTGTCTATAATGCGACTTTTTGGAGATTCCGGTGACGGAATCTGGCAGAAGAAATTGAGGCTAAATCTTGATTTGTTGCAGTTAAAATGGTTTTTTAACTGCATATTTGGATTCAGCACCCTGGAAAACCCCTGGGACGCTTTCATTGTGCAGAAACTAGCTATCAAACTTGCGATTCCAATAAATTCCTGCCAGATTTCGACCAGAAAAACCCGCCGGAAAAGCTTTCAAAAAGTCGCGTTATAGACAACTGCAAATATTATCTGTAATTCTATTAAATTTATATTAAGAATATATTTAACATATTTTAATTTATACTAAATATTAATATTTCTCCCGATAGGTTCTAGTATTTATAATATGAATTATTTTAATCATGAGTTAAAACTAGTACTATAACATTATTATAATAATATATTACTAATTATTATTTATTACCATTTTATTATTTCTAGCAATTTTAATATATTATTTCTAAAAAAATTAATATTATTAACTCAAATATTGGTAAATATTAAAATAATATTTTGGCATTATAAAATTATATAATAAAAATTGATTAGTCATTTCTAGTTGTTTTTTGGTCAACCTTAGCTGTTTTATAGCCATTTTTCAATATAGTCGTTTTTAGTCAAACCTGGCCGTTGGAGGATCTACTAGCCCTATTTAATATGCAGCCTTGATCTGGTTCTTCAACTTGTCCTGATGATGAGCCACGCTCGTTGGTTCGAAACGCGTCAACAAATGTTTTATCATGTGATTTACGCCGAAAAGACACTCTCATAAAATTGTGTGTGTTAAGCAATAATTTAGATTTTAAACAATATTATATAAAAATATACTCAAATGTATATTATATTCTTTTAATTCTTTCAAACATTACAAAATTAATAATAATAAAATATTATTATTACCTTTCTTTCACCTTCTCAATTCTATCGCATTATTTGAAAATGTCTTCTTAATCATGCATTGAAATAAAGAATTAAACAAGATTAATATAAATTAAATAGAGTTCTAGTCTTTTCAAGCTTAAGACAAATGTCAATTTATAGAATTATAAACAAGAATTAAGAATGATTAACAAAAATGAATGCAATGTAGATATCTATTTAATAATACTATATAGCCAATTATATAATGATGATGATAATTGTTATTATTATTATAAATGCCCACCAAGACCCATGTATACAATGGAACCTCCTAAGGTAAGAGATTACTCATATTTTTTTTACATGTTGTTTTTATGCTCTAAAAGCATTATGAGAGTGTTCCAAGATTACCATAATTTTTCCAATTTAAAGGGTGAAGAAGGTTGGCACTGTGACAAATATTTTGAATATGATCTAATTGAATGAGAGGCACAACGAAAATGGAACAAATAGTGAATCAATGAGAGGAATTCAAAGAATATATTTGATATTGTCTCTTGTTACAATCACGCATGTCTATTTTACAGATATTTCAATTGGTTATAAAATCTAAGTACTCTGTATTCACGAGGAGGCGACTAAGTGATTATGTGAACCATCATCCAATAATGATGCATAGTAACTTGTCATTATTACATAAGGAAGATATATAATTTAACATCCCCTCTTAAGACTTCACTATTGAAAATGAAACTTACACACAATGACACAATAGAAAACAAACCCTGCCATTCTTCAAAGGCTTTAGTTTTGAAAGCAATGCTTGTTTTGGCAAGAATCCTTCACGATGTTTATTTTTTGGCTCGGTGTATTAGAAACATTGAAGGAAGTCCTATCTTGGGCTAGATTTTGATGTTTCTTCTCACAATTTGGTGTTTGGATTAGTGTGCATTTTATCACAATGAGTTAGTATTCCTAGTGGACAGGTTCCGTTAGCCCTTGTGGGGTAAGTGTTTTAGTTTATAGTTGTGCATCTATTTATAAGTCAGTTTATTGGTTCTTTAAACTTTGATAAACTTGGGGTGAGCAGTTCATTGGTATTTCAGTATTCTTTCTTCACTATAATACTATTTCTCACTTTGGGGAAATCATTGAAGAGTCGTACTATAGTAATCTTTCTTCTCATTTCGCGTCTATCAACCGTGCTTCATACTTTTATTTTTAAATTACTTGGATTACAGACTGTTATTGCTTCTCTATTTTATTATTCATTGTTTCAGATGTAGGTTGCTTTCATGGAAACCTTATATCAATTTGTAGCCCTAGGGATGTCCACAGAGAAATATGAGAATCACCAAGGAGTGGCATTGGTTATAGGTGTAACATGAATTGTAGGAAATTGCTTGGCATAAATATTTCCTTTGTTTGATACTCCTGTTCGACCTTGGAAAGTTTGTGGAGTTTCTAGGAGGGCTAAGCTAGATTAGTCTCTAGATAGTCTAGTGGAATATGTTCAATGTGATGTTTTATATAGAGAGAAAACTTTAGAAAATATCTCACTATTGGATGTCACCCATCTCTTTTGGGTTGTTTGGGTTAACAAACTTCGTTGTCTGACACACATATTTTGCTTCTCTGTTTGGAGTTTGATGAATGTTTTAGGCACACTGTGTGTTTATGCTACCATTTACAAACATGAGGGATTGTCTTTCAAGTACCAATGGGACAATATTTCATGGGAACAATTTATAGATGCATCTAATGTAGAATTGATTGCAAAACAAGAAATTTGCGCTGCCATAGATCCTTATGCAAAGAACCAGGATTTTAATTATGAAATTGGAGATGTGTATAAATGGAAACGCCTCTAGAGAATTCTCACTGATAAATTTGATCTGGAACCATTACCATATGAGGATGAAGAGTTCAGTCTGGTTGAGGTGATGAAAGACAAAGCTCTAGTTTGGGATGCAATTGTCAATGAAAATAAACTCTTAGATTGAGCACTTGGGAAGGAAGTCACACATGCCTTTGTTTTGAGTATATTGTATGATTGTATTACATTTAACATTAAGATTTATTTTTCACTCAAATTGGGCTATAGTTAAATCACATAACATATCACATCTCTTTTCATCCATACTTTTCTTCCATATGCACTACTGACTTATGGTGTTTCCTTTGCAACATCGATGTTAATTAATCAATTTTACCATGTGAACCCATAAAAATGTATGTTGGTAGTCACGTTGATATGCAATGTGGTATATTCTTTGTGTATAAATCATAATTTGGTGCATTTTAGGGTTCACAAGACATTTAGATTGAACATCAAGTTCAACACACTTAATCTAAACTCATAATACATAAAATGTCTCTCCAGAGATTCACAATCATTATTAATTGAGAAGATAATCCAAATGCACAAAATATCAAGAGAAGCTCAAATACTATTCACCTTCTCCAATCAACTTAAATAAGGATTTCCATTTTTGAAATACAAAAGACAAAATTTTTGCATGTAAATAAATTTCTCCAAAGAAATATGAACAAAGATAAATCTCCAAATTATGGGAGAATTGAATTCCTACCAGTGCCAAGAGAATGATCATTTTTTATGTTCCCCCTAGATTATTTAACTTGTGGCAACAATCTTTGATTCCTTGGTGATACATAATTATGTTTCCCAATAGGAGCTACTGGAAGAGAATGTATCCATAATATAGTGTAGAATTTCCTGCAAATTCTCTACAAATCTACCTCTGAGATCTATGTATAAAATCTGACTGTAGATTAACTTGATAATGCAATATACCAAAGCAAAATACTATAATCTACTTCTACTATCAAACTTGCAGAAGCGTAAAGATCGAGTTGAATCAGAGCTGAACACATATAACCATAAGAAGAATCAATGCACATGAAACACAGAAAATACTCAGGGGAAAGCCTCAGCTAAAAACCCCACTATCTGTATTATCATACAAGATGGAAATTTCTCAAGATTACACAAAGCCTTAACTCTCACAGCTATCCAACTCTCAGTATAATCCTCCTGGATGCTCACAGGCAAACAAAGCTTCTCCCAAGCCTTCTCCTCTACCCTCCAAGCTCCTATTTCCTTGCATTGTTCCTAGTGGATGATTCTCACCTCACGAAAGTGGAACACTACTCTTACACACTGTAAAACTATGCAATCCTCAAGGAATCTTTCCTTGACTGCATGGATGAGTTTCCTTTATAGGAAAACACATGCAACTGATAGTAACATGTCCTTGACATTTAGTTCAGTTGGGTCTTTCTCTGAATAGACATGCATGAGTTTCTGATGAGGGAATCTTCAGTTATCTAGAGTACACTGGTTGAGTGCGTGCATGCATCAACTGACTAATAACTCACAATTAGTTCCTCAAACAGTTTGGAACTAATTTAACTGGACTTAACTCAGCAAATTGAGCTAACTAATTACAACTCAAATATAACTCAATCTTATGTCCTTAATTAAGGGATAATCTCCTTAATTTAAGGGATAACTCTTGCATGACTGCAGAAAGATTTCTAATTTGAATTTCTCCAACTAATTAATCCACAATGAATTAATTAATTATTTTTCAAGCAGCTAGTGAGACTAAATTCAAATTTTAATTCAAGGACAAATTAAAGTTGGAATATTCTGGATTCTATTTTTATCATTTCTTGTTGCTATTTTCAGCATATAGGAGTTCCCTTCTCCTAAACATCTAGACTCGACCATAGTGAATGGCCACAAATCTTTTCTTTTACCAACTCAGTAGAAATCATGTAACTTGAAATTGATGGACTGCCTTGAGAATCATGTTCAGTATGCTCAATTTTAACATATCTAAATGAACTACATATTCTAGGTTCTTTCTTCTATAATATTATTTTTCCTATCCTCCTTCCTTAATAGTAACTTATGCCTAATAATCGCTGCATTGTGATTCATACCAAACAGAGTATCTAAATTCCCTTACACTTTAAAAAGCATCCTCATTTATTGTACCACCCACCTCGTCATCCACTCTATACATCCTAGGTTATTCTTAATTAATCAAGAGTATAAAAAATTTAGGGTGGCGTTCTATGTGCACTAAAATGCCTGTGAGGTCCAGCACTATGTATGGGGGTTCATTACAACCTTGGATATATTTTATGAGTTGATGTGATTTTTTTCTTGTGACTACAACTTAGTTTTGGTTATCACCTAGTTATCATGATTCAAACCTCAATCATTATCTCAGATCATTGCAACATTGGATATATTTTGTGATATAATGTGATGTTTTTTTTGTCACACTGATTCAAAACTCAATTATTATATCTCAATATTGAGTTTCTAATTATCTATTTTATGTATGAACCCTTCAAAAAAATCACAGGAACATTTGATTTTACATTGTGATCTCCCCAACATGGGTGGGGGTTTCAAAAATTGGAGAGAAACTTGAGTGGTTATTGTTAGAAATTGTTTTATAAGATGGGAAAGTTGTATGGTATGTAGGCAATCTGGATGCCATAAAAAATATATATTTTGAATTTTCTAGTGTCTCTGGCCACCATGCAACTAATAGGATCCATTTCAACTGAGAATGTCAATACATCACTGTGCCAATGACAAAGATCATTTATTTTAGCTTGTGACATCCCTAGCCCTTTTCTTTGATTGTGGATCAACTTATAGACTAGAATATACTCTCTCTTCAAAAGGCTCTATAATATCTATTGGATGTAGGTAAAGGTTATCATAAAATTTGTACAAAAAAATCCTCAGGGATGTCTCAACTTACTTTGTGTGTGCTGTAAATAATCAGTTCTAAAACATTTTTCATACAGATGCTCACTTGTTTAGAGGAAAAATTGAACAAACTATGTAAACATTAAACCATTTAGATCTTCAAGTTCTATTGTTTTTTTTCCTTGTTTACTGTCAATCCTCATCTTTTAAAGTTGTAAAACATCTTTCATATAACCACTTGTTTAGAGGCCAAACTCAACGTGCTATACAAACTATTTAATTTTTCGTCCTTCACATCACATGCACTTCATCATCAACTTCTCCTTTCCCAAAAAGGAAGCATAAACTTTTCTTGATTTATATATTTATATTTCCTTGTTTCCATTGGTAAGTGATGAACTAAGTATTTACAGGACACACAAAGTAAGTTGAGACATCCCTGAACCAACAGACATTTCTATGGGTTCACATGGGACAACTGATTCATTGACTGTAAGCTATTAGATTGCATTTATTTTTTAGCTTCAAATGTTTTGAGAAGGGCTTCAATATTATGCATGCTTTGAGCTAATATCTGTTTGATTTTAAGATGTATAAATATATGGGTTTGACTTCAAAGCCAATGACTTGTACTTAAGAAATCACAACCAATTTTTTCTTGGAAGGGCATTGATGGATGTCATAGCACTTTTGAACTTTCCAATGACTAAATTCTCATGGGACCACAAAGGTCACTATATGAAAATTCTACATGCATGTTTTTTCTTCACCCATCTTTTTTTGTCAAATTTATCCCTATGTTTCATGTCTAAAATGTGAAATTCACAATAACTATTTCATGTTTTTACCAATCAGATAGACGAATAGGTTATATAAAATTTGGGGCCGTTATTTTAAAACCAAGGTGAGGTGTGGTCTTTTATTGTAATAAATCAATATTTTCATTGGGGTTCTTATGGACCACACTTGCTTGATTTTGAATATAAAATTGCTTGAAATGTTGTTGAATGATCTCTACATTATTTTTAGCTCCATTACATGGGTTAGATTCTGTTAAGAGAATTTGTTGGATTAAAATAATAACATGGAAGACACTAAGGAGATTAGTGGTAAAAGGCAATGTGATTTTTTGAATAGTTTCAAGGATCATAAGTGAAATAAAAGAGAGGTGGCTCAATAGTCAGAAGAGGAACACATACATTTTTCTCAAGAAGAAGTGTAGTTGATGTTATTCTTGGGTTCAATTTCCAAATTGCAGATATGTATAGTTTTACTCAAGGGTAGATCTTAATTCACATGGAAATTCAAAATTTGTTCACAAAATTGTTATAGTCCTTTGTATAAACATGTTTCAAACTATAAAAACATTGCTTTGTATTGATTAATGTTGTCTACAGCAGGAGAAAATGATCAACAATAAATATGGAGGAATTGTATGGAAACAAACTTTGATTTTGAAGGTAGCAAATAAAGATCTATTTCTTTATTTACGAGGCATTCATGTTGGCATAATCATACAAGGTATTTAAATTCAACATAGGCCTCATGATTTGTAAGGCTCAAGGAAGCAATATTGCAGTAAGATTCATTATAGCATGGTCGATGGATGTCATAAAATAATTTGGACTTTCCAATGACTAAATTTTCATTGGACCACAAAGGTTATTATGTGCAATTTCCACATCCATATTTTTTCTTCATCCAACTTTTTTTGTCAAATTTGTCCCTATGCTTCTTGTCTAAAACACAAAATTCACAATAACTCTTTCACATTTTTACAATTTTTACTAGTCAAATAGATGAGTAGGTTATATAAATTTTGCAACCATTATTTCAAAACCCATATGAGGTGTCGTATTTTGATGTAAAAAATCTACATTTCATTGCGGAACTTATGGACCACACTTGCTTGATTTCCAAGATTAAATGGTTTAAATGTTGTTGAATGATCTCTACATTATTTTGAAATGTGTCACATGGGTTAGATTTACTTAAGAAGAATATGTTGGATTAAAACAATAACATGGCAGACACCAAAGAGATTAGTGGTAAAGAGAAACGTGATATTTTGAATAGTTTTGAGGATCATGATGGAAATTATATAGAGGTGATGTCAACATTCAAAAGAGAAACGCATGCAAAATTCCCAAGAAGAGGTGTAGTTGATGCTATTCTTGGGTTCAATTTCCAGATTGGAGATATATGCATTTTTATTCAATGGTATATCATGATTAACGTATAAATTTTAAAATTATTTACAAAACTTTTATAGTTCTTGATCAGTGGTTGTCATTCATGTCAACCCAAGCAGCACCAAGGGCTACCCCAATATTGCATGGGAATTTTGACTTGACAACTCATCTTATTCGGAGTCAAGGATATTCTATATGGATTCTACTTGTCGAGATGTTTTCATCGATATATGGCATGCCAAGTAGTTCTTCATAGTTTGAGAGTTATTCGTGTTTGAAGTTAGTAACCCTAGTTAGTAGGCTAAAACCCCATGGGGTTGTGGCATGGTACTCATCATTGGTTGTGGTCATTGAATAGTCAATAATTAATAATGTTTTATGCTCCTAAAATTTCTCCAACGTTCACTTGTTGAGGACCCTCTCAACTCGAGACATTTCTATAAATAGTGACTCTCATATCCTCCTTTAGCAAGCACTTTTCAACGAACTATCTTGTGAGAAGACCTTTGTAATTTTTCAGCCCTCATGAGCTTCTAACGCATGATATTTTGCAAGGAGTTTAATGTTTTATTAAGGTTTGATTAGTGCACAAAATTATGATCAAGTTTGAATGTTTGTTTTGAAGCAAGCTTAGAGCCTTGGATTCTAGGATTTTGCTTCTTCAAACAGGTCTCGTGGAATTTTCGCTATAACCTTTTTCTACAAAGCTTAAGGAGCTGAAATTAAAATCAATTTGAGATGAAATATTGATGAACCTTGTGACCGAATTTCAAATCTTGGTTCACCATATTTTCAAAGACATGATATGAGGAAGTTAGGGTTTTTCTGAGCTCCCGAATTCCACGTCAAATAGGTGACCTTTGGAAAATCGTCATAACTCTCTCTAATAATTGGATTCAAAATTCGTAAATCGTGACATAAAGAGGACAGACTGTAGTTTTTTGGGTATCATTTTCATTTTCGAAGGTCGAAACTGTGACACGTGGAGCTTTGTACAAGTTCGCTCTAGTGAACTAGTCTATAAGAAGGTCATCGTGGGAGATTGGGCATAAATATTTCTTGAAGAATCCAATCTCAATAAAACTTGTGGGGTTGGAAAGAGGACTTATAGGGCTACTATATGACAAAATTTCAAACCTTGAAGATACGAAATTACATAGATACAGCAGATTCAATATCAAGCTCCTAGAAGGCAAGAAAAAGTATGCATTCAAGGATCACTGTAGTAAGGACCACACATCAACAGCCAAGGGTAAGCCTTCTACAACAAGGTATGTATGATTAGTGTTTGAATTTTAATTTTGAGTATCATCTCTGACATATGTTTTTGCATGATAGTGTAAGTATCTTGTTTTGTATTTGTTTGGGTCTTGCTTGTTAATGTGTGTGCAGGAAGGATGACAATTTAGAACAACTCGGACACATACTAGAAGGACATGCAATGCCAAAGTACCATTACTTGAAGGAGGCACGACAGTACCTCAGCAATTTCAAGTGATCTAAGAAGCAATGTTGAGTCACATGTCAGGTCTTGTCAAAAATCCAGTGTTGTAAAAGAGTCATCATTGTAAATTTGTAAAAGAGTCATCATTGAAAGATTCATTATTGTAAAAGATTCAATTTTCCTAGAGTCAAATAGGCATTTTTGGGAGGTATAGGAGTCACTGTTGGGATGATGTCATGGTTGGTTTGCAGGTCATAGTGTGATTGGGTGTTCGGTCAAGTACAATAAAATCATTGTAAATCATATTGTATCATGGATCATTGTCCTTGGTACGGGATTCCACACTCTTGTCTCACTTATGATCATTATAGGGTGGCAGGGAAGTGCTAGGCAGGTGCATGAAGTCGCCTACAGGTTGTAGCCTGTGAACACTTCAGGGTGGTAGGTTGGTCTAGGATGTTAGGGCATCCATTCAGTTGATTGTTAAAGAAACCAAAGCATTGGGGTGTCCTTCCAATGGGAGCTGGAGAAGAATCCTTTTCTATAATTCTAGGAATTTGTAACTTTCATTTCAGTTGGGGCTAAATATTAAAGAATTTATTAGAAAAGAATTCGATGGTTTTTGACCCAGAGGGGGTTTCCAACTAAAATTATTGTGCCTATTGTGTTATTTTGTTTATTGTTGTTACTAGATAAATATTAATAATAATTGAAGATTAACTAATGCTCTGAAAAGATTTAAAATTGTTAATTATTAAGGAATATTGATTCACCCCCCCAGTATTTCCAACAATTGGTATCAAAGCTTGGTTCCTTCAATATAAGTCTAACAACTAGATGGAGATCATGGAATACACCAAGAATAGATTTCCTTTGTTCAATGGAAATAACTATGCACTTTGGAGTGGAAGAATGCACGTTCATTTGCTGGCACAAGGATACGAAGTATGGGAAATCATTCATAAAGGCTTCACATCGACCCCAAATGAACAAGGTAAGAAAAATATGGTATATGATGTAAAGGTTAAATATCTTATTATCAGTGGGCTTATCGAATTTGTCTATATTAAGGTATTGAGTTGTAAAACTGCTAAAGAGGTATGAGGTGGGCTTGAGAATATATATGAATGTCACTTGTAGGTGAAAGAAGCAAAGCTTCAAATTTTCATGGAAAAATTTGAGCAACTCAGAATGAAGGAAGATGAAGATATTTTTGCATATGTTCAGCGTGTTAATGAAACAACAAATACATTGGAAGGTTTGGGAGAACCTACCGATACAAAAACTGTTGTCTGAAAGATCCTTAGAACCTTGCCAGCAAGATTCAACCCAAAGGTATCTGTCTTGAAAGATAGATCAAATCTGACCAATCTCAACATAGATGAATTGAATGAAATTATTATGGCATATGAAATTAGGATTGAAAAAGAGGATGGCACATCTCACATAGAAACAACGTCTTCGACATCCAAGAAGACTAGTAAGGACAAGCATACTCCGAAAGCAAAAACTTGCAGTTGTAAGGATCAAGAAAAGGAAGAAGATGAAGAAGAATTTTCAGATAAAGAATTTGCCTACTTCATGTGGAAAATGAGAACAGGTACGAGAAAATTCAAAGGTAAACTTCCATTATTATATTTTGATTGTAGTGATGTTGGGCATTTTTCAGCCAAGTGTCCTCACAAAAATGAGGTTGTTACAAAAGGAAAGAAAGGTCCTAGTAGGTACAACAAGAAAGGCAAGAAGAAATGGTTTAATAAGATTTTCTTCTCCAAATAATATAGCTCCTCATCTGATGAAGATAATGATAAAAAAGAAGAAATCAACAGAAGAGTATTGTTTATGGCCAAGCACAATAAGCAGGAGGCATCTGACGAAGAAGGAGAAGAAGAGATGTCTGAGGTTGAATTTCAAAATGAAGTGATCAGTGTTATCAAAGAGCTCAATTCCAAGAAGAATCAACACTCTTGAAGATGAATTAAAGACAAAAAGGAAAAAACTCCTAAATCTTAAAATCAAGGTTGAAGAATACAAACAAATTTGAAGAATCACCTAGGAATGAATTAAAGGAAAGTAACAAGGAAAGAGAGCCATTGGAAGCTGAAATAGTCTCTCTATGAAAGGAAGTAAAAAAATGGAAAAACTCTTCAAAACTAAGCCAACATCTCAAAGGCATTAGAAGAACTCATCGAAAATCAGTGATCATGTAGTGACAACAGTGGTCTTGGTTACAAAGAAAAATTTGAAAAGAAGTCAAGTCCTTCTATGACAACAAAAGAAGATGGATATGGAAAATCTACCAAGCAGGTAGATCTCTCAGCTAAATCAAGAGATCAAGACTCGCGGGAAGAACCATGGAAAACAATTTCTCGAAGAATATTTCCTCCCAGGTATCAAACTATCTTTCATGGTCATTGTTATTCATGTGGAAGGTTTGGACGTAGAGTTGTAGAATTTCGCGTGTATGTTTCGAATGAATATAGCTCCAGGAGATCTTTCATAAATGGATATTCCAGAACTCAACATAATATCAATAGATTTGATCATTTGATATATGATTTTTAATGTTACAAATTTAACAATTTTGGACATTTGGCTAAAGATTGCAGACTTAGAAGATCTTCAAGGGAATTCTCGTAAAATCAAAATGAACAAGTATGGAAAAAGAAGACTGAAAAATGTGCTATCAATATCAAGGCTCAAAGCAACAAAAATTTTTGGTATGTTGACAATGGTTTCTCAATGCATATGATCGGAGATAAAAATAAGTTCATATCCTTGAAGGAAAAGAAGGATGGAACAATGTCTTTTGGAAATGACAGGTCTTCAAACGTCATAGGAGAAGGTGTGGTCACACTTGGAAGCAAGGATGCATTAGCGAAGGATGTGTTGTTGGTTGAGAATATGAATCACAATATGCTCAGTGTTAGATAGATGTGCGATCAAGGACACATGATGTTATTCAACTCTAAGAAATGTGAAATTAGGGAAGGAAAATTTAAAAATTATGGCTACAGCAAGCAGAGCTCCAAATGACATATACATTTTGGATGAAACACCTAAAGGGTGATTTTTGGAAAAATAAGATGAAATTTGGTTCTGGCACAAATGAATGGGACATAAAAAAATTGGTCAGGATCAACTAAAAGGAAGCAATAAGAGAAATACCTAAAATTTCAAAACCTACCAATATGATATGTGAAACTGGTCAGCACGGCATACAGACAAAATTTGAGTTCAAGACAAAGGAACACTTTATGTCACGTCCATTGGAATTAATACATATCGATCTATGTGGTCTTATGAGAACAAAAGGTTTAGACAGTGAATTACACTTTATGCTAATGATAGATGATTACACCAGAATGATAGTCGTCAGTTTCTTAAAGAAAAAATATGAGGCATTCGAATGTTTCAAAATCTACAAGGAAATAGTCGAAAATGAAACCAATTTAAAGATCAAATGTCTAAGATAAGATAATGGCACAGAATTCACATCAAAATCATTTCAGCAATATTGTGACAAAAATGGAACAAAAAGGCAATTCTCAATAACCAGAACACCATAGCAGAATGGAGTTGCTGAAAGAAAAAAATAGAACCGTACAAGAAATGGTTATAACAATGTTAAATGACTCAAAATTGGATGATAAATTCTGGGTTCAAGCAGTTGATACAGTCGTATTCATTATAAACATAGGTTTGCTCAGGAACAATTATAACATGACTCTGTATGAACTATGGAAGGGAAGACCAACTAACATCAAATACTTCAAAATATTTG
The DNA here is from genome assembly GCA_031772625.1 of Pinus tabuliformis. Classification (NCBI taxonomy): domain Eukaryota; kingdom Viridiplantae; phylum Streptophyta; class Pinopsida; order Pinales; family Pinaceae; genus Pinus; species Pinus tabuliformis. The sequence continues at coordinate 593,768,345 of CM062806.1, forward strand.
CAAGTAAAAGTTACATCAAAAGAGAAGACCAAAAATTGGACAAGTTTGATTCCCATGTTGATGAAGGTATTTTCGTTGGTTATTCATGAAAAAGAAAGGCTTATAGATGCTACAATCTAAGGTGAAAACAAATAGTTGAAAGTGTAAAAGTTAATTTTGACAAAGATTATGTTCTAAAGGATAACAATGAGGTCATCTCCGAGGGGCTTGAGGTAGAAGCTGTGAAGTATGAAGAAGAAGCTCCAGAACAAGACCAATCAAATAAGGAAACAACAGTCAACCAAGAGGAAATAATAAATGATCAGCAGGATGTACAAGAAACTTCTCCAAAAAAATTTAAAATAATGGTGTCAAAAGAATCATCCATCAAGTCAAATCATCAGCAACATAAATGAAGGAATTAGAACTAGAAGAATTTGACAGCTTCATTCATCACAGCAAGCCCACCTTGCTCTTTTAGCAACTTTTGAGCCTAGAAATTTTGAGGAAGATAGTCAAGATGAACACTGGGTAGCAGCTATGAATGAAAAATTGGATCAAATTGAGAAGAACGACACATGGGAATTGGGTCCATTACCAAAGGATAAAAATGAACATTATTGGAACTAAATGGGTCTTTAGAAACAAATTGAATGAGAACGGACAGGTTACTAGGAATAAGGAAATATTAGTCTACAAAGGATATGCATAAGTAGAAGGAATTGATTTTGAAGAAACATTTTCTCTCGTTGCTAGAATGGAAGCTATCAGGATGTTTCTTGCTTATGCATGCTCGAGAAAAATCAAGTGTACCAAATGGATGTTAAGTCAGCCTTTCTAAATGGTGAATTGGAAGAAGAAGTTTACATTGAACAACCCGAAGGTTTTTTGCTCTCTGACAAGGAAGACTACATCTGTAGATTAAATAAGGCACTATATGGTCTCAAACAAAATCCTAGAGCTTGGTATGCTCATCTTGATGGATATCTACATCAACAAGGATTCAAGAAAGGAAGCACCAACAACAATCTCTATGTGAAAGTGGATCAAGATAACCTAACAATTATTGAGGTATATGTGGATGATATAATATTTGGAAGCAATGATGACATATTAAGTAAAAACTTTGCCACAAAGATGCAAAGTGAGTTTGAAATGTCTCTACTTGGTGAGCTGGCATACTTTTTAGGGTTTCAGATATCTCAACAGGATAAAGGAATATTTATATATCAAACCAAGTACATCAAGGAAATTCTCAAGAAATTCAAGATGGAAGATTGCAAGCATGTCCTTACCCCAATGGTAACATGTTGCAAGTTAAGTTTAGAAGATTCGTCAAAGGATGTGGACCAGAGGTTGTATAGATCTATGATTGGAAATCTTCTATATGTGACAGCTTCTCGGCCAAACGTAATGCAAGCAGTTAGGAAAGTAGCAAGATTCCAAGAAGCACCAAAAGAATCTCATATTATTGTCGTCAAAAGAATTATTTGATATCTTAAGGGAATATCAAAAATATGGTTTATGGTATCCCAAAGGAAATGATCTAGTTATCCAAGCTTATACATATGTAGATTGGGTAGGAAGTGTTGATGATCGAAAGAGTACCAGTGGAGTAACATTCTATCTAATTGGTTGCATTATTTCATGGTTAAGTAAAAAACATTCTTCAATCTCATATCCACAACAGAAGCATAATATATTGCGACAACAACTTGTACTCAAGTTCTCTGGATGAAGCAAAATTTGCAAGATCTTCAAGTCAAGTTTTATGAGATTATTCCCATCTTCTGCTATAACACCAGTGCCATCAGTATCTCCAATAATCCTATGATCCATTCCAAAGCAAAGCACAATTCAATCAAATATCATTTTGTTAGAGAGCAGATCATCGAAAAGAATATCAAGCTTGAATACGTTGGCACAAAGGAAAAAATTGTTAACTTTACCAAACCATTACCTCATGGAGCATTTGAGTATCTTTGCCAAAAGATTTGGATTCTCTCAAGTTATCATTAGAATATTTCTTACCTAACTAAGTAGAAAGTGGGAGTGGAGGTGTGTATAGGGTCGCAGGATGACAGTTTGTCGGGGGGGTTACCATTTTCCATTGATGATAAAGGGGGACAGAAGGTAGTAGGAAGAGGTGTCATGATCGCAAGGGGAGTACTTGTGTTTCCATCAATACCAAAGGGGGAGATTGTTGATCAGTGGTTGTCATTGATGTAAACCCAAGCAGCACCAAGGTCTAACCCAATATTGCATGGGCATTTGGACTTGACAACTCATCCTATTCTAAGTCAAGGATCTTCTATATGGATTCTACTCGTCGATATGTTTCCATTGATATATGACACACCATGTAGTTCTTCATGGTTTGAGAGTTATTCGTGTTTGAAGTTAGTAACCCCAGTTAGTGGGCTAAAACCCTGTGGGGTTGTGGCATAGCACTCATCATTGGTTGTGTTTGTTGAATAGTCAATAATTAACATTTTTATGCTCCTAAAATCCCTCCAATATTCACTTGTTGAGGACCGTCTTAACTAAAGACATTTCTATAAATAGTGACCCTCGTATCCTCCTCTAGCAATCACTTTTCAACGAACTATCTTGTGAGAAGACCTATGTAATTTTTTGGCCCTCATGAACTTCTAACGTAGGATATATTGTAGGGACGTTTAAGGTTTCATTGGGGTCTGGTTAGGGCACAAAATTATGATCAAGTTTGAAGGTCTCTTTTGAAGCAAGTTTAGTGCCTTGGATTCTAGCCTTTCGCTACTTCAAATAGGTCATCGTGGCATTTTTGCTATAATTTTTTTTCTACAAGGCTTAAGGAGATGAAATTAAAAAAAAAATGATCTGAAGTCTTGATGAACCTCGTGACCGAATTTCATATCTTGGTTCACTATATTTTCAGAGATATGATCTAAGGAAGTTATGGTTTTTGCAGGCTCTCGAATTCCATGTCAAACAGGTAACCTTGGAAAAATCGTCATAAATATCTCTGAGTATTGGATTCAAATTTCATAAAAAATGATAGATAGAAAGACAAAAAACCGTATTTTTTTGGTTATCGTTTTCAAGGTCGAAGGTCGAAACATTGACATGTGGAGCTTCGTACTAGTTCGCTCTACTGAACCAGCCTATAATCAGGCCTTTGTGGGAGATTGGGCATAACTCTTTCTTGAAGAATCCAATCTCAGTCAAACCTATGGATTTGGGAAATAAGACTCAAAGGGCTACCAGAGGACAAAATTTCAGACCTTGTAGATCTGAAATTACATAGATACAACAGATTCAATATCGAGCTCCTAGAAGGTAAGAAAAATTATGCATTCAAGGATCACTGTAGTAAGGACCACACATCAACCATCAAGGGTAAGTCTGCTACAACAAGGTATGTATGATTAGTGTTTTCATTTGAAATTTGAGTATCATCTCTGACATATGTTTTTGCAGGATAGTGTAAGTATATTATTTTATATTTGTTTGGGTCTTGTTTGTTAATGCATGTGAAGGAAGGATGACACTTTAGAACAACTCGGACACATACTAGAAGGACATGCAATGCCAAAGTACCATTACTTGAAGCAAGCATGATAGTACCTTAGTAGCTGCAAGTGATCCAAGAAGCAATGTCAAGTCAAGTGTCAGGTCTTGTCAAAAATCTAGTGTTGTAAAAGAGTCATCATTGTAAATTTGTAAAAGAGTCATCATTGTAAATTTGTAAAAGAGACATCATTGTAAATTTGTAAAAGAGTCATCATTGAAAGAGCCATTATTGTAAAAGAGTCAATCTGCCTAGAGTCGAAGAGGCATTGTTGGGAGGTATATGAGTCACTGTTGGGATGATGTCATGGTTGGGTTGCAGGTCATAATGTGATTGGGTGTTCGGTCAAGTACAAGAAAATCATTGTAAATCATATTGTATTGTGGATCATTGTCCCTGGTACGGGAGTCCACACTCTTGTCTCACTATTGATCATTATAGGGTGGCATGGAGGTGCTAGGAAGGTGCATGAAGTCGCCTACAAGTTGGAGCCTATGAACACTTTAGGGTGGTAGGTTGGTCTAGGATGTTGGGGCATCCATTCAGTTGACTACTGAAGAAACCAAGGCGTTGGGGCATCCTTCCAGTGGGAGCTGGAGAAGAATGCTTTTCTAGAATTCTAGGAAGTTGTAACTTTCATTTCAGTTGGGGCTGAAGATTAAAGAATTTATTAGAAAAGCGTTCGGTTTTTTGAACCAAGGGGGTTTTCCACCTAAAATTCTTGTGCCTATTGTGTTCTTTTGTTTACTGTTGTTACTGGATAAACATTAATAATAATTGAATATTAACTAATGCTCTGAAAATATTTAAAAGTGTTAATTGCTAAGGAATACTGATTCACGCCCCCTCTCAGTATTTCCAACATTATTCCTTTGTAGACACATGTTTCAAACTATAAAAAATAAAATTGTTGATTAAGGTTGTCTATAGCAGGAGGAAGTGATCAAGAAGAAATATGGAGGAATTGTACCAAAATGACCTTTGATTTCGAAGGTAGAAAATCACGATCTATTTCTTTATTTATGAGGCATTCATGTTGGCATAATCAGACAAGGTCTTTAACTTCAATATAGGCCTCATGATTTGTAAGGCTCAAAGAAGGAGTATTGCAGTAAGATTTCATTGTAGCATGGTCCTTGCATTTTCTTGATTTTTTTTTGTCTTTCAACAGTTACCAAAGAAGCATTAATTAGTGTTATATGTTATTGCCTTACAACGTTTCCTTTGCAACATCTGGTGCAATTGCTAGTTATATTATAATTATAATAATAATTAATTAATTAGAATTAGAATGAGAATGAGAATTAATAATTATAACTATATTATAATTATAATTACAATCATAATTATAATATAATTATAAACATTTGGGTTAATATAATATATTATAATTTCAATTATATTATTAAAAATAATAAATATATAATTACAATTGACATTAATAAATATATAATTATAATAATAATCATATTATAAAATATTATTATCATTATATTATAAATACGATAATATCTATAATACTTATAATGATAATTTATAATATTTATTATTATAATTATTATAAATCAAAGTGTTTACTGATATTATTAAACAAAGGGATTATTAATATTATCAACCAAAGGCATTGTAAACCTCAGGGAATAATATTAAACCCAAAGGATTAATATTATAATCTGAACGAAATAATAAACCCAAAGGATTTATATTAAACCATATGATTAATGTAATAAACCTTATGCATAATATTATACCATAGGAATATGAACCCTTGGATTAATAAACCTAAAGGATCGATATTATAAACCCAAGGGATTAATACTAAAAACCCAAGAAATTATAAACATAAGTGAATAATATTATAAACCCAAGGGATTAATGTTATAAACCCTAAGATAAATATTATAAACCATAAAATAAATATTAAACTCTAACATTAATATTATAAACCCAAGGGATTAATAAACACAAAGGATTAATATTAAAAACCCAATGGAATAACATTAAACCCTAGGATTAATATTAAACTATAGCAATGTAAACCCCAAGATTGATAAACCCAAGGGATTAATATTAAACATTAAGTTTAATATTATAAACCCTAGCCTTAATGTTAAACCTAGGCATATAAACCCTATTACTAACGATAGGATTAATATTTTAAACTCAGGAGATTAATAAACCCATGAGATTAATATTAAAAACTTGAGGGATTATAAACCCAAAGGAATAACATTAAACCTGTTGATGGTGTTGGACTCGCCAACATGTCAAGGGCTCTCCTCAATAATAAGTCCCAACTAGACCTTAAACCGTTTGGTGTAGGAGTCCCTATAGTGGGGTAGTAGGGTATCGCCTTAACTGCAGTTGTGCGCTGAGGTGAGTAAGATGTCCTTGTTGGTAGCAAGGGTGTGACATGTGCAGTAAGTCAAGGAAGGTTCATGAATGGCTCTAATACACGAAATGGGGGAATGAGTACGTCCCTTGAAACCTGTGGTAGCATGCAGCTTGAAAGGGAACACATGAACAACAAAACATCACAAGCTGGAAAGTAGGTTAGCCAACTATCCAAAGTGATGGTTATACCAACAACACATTTCGATAAGATTCATACAATCATATACAAAAAAATTCCATACATACATGCGTAAACAACAACTACATATATCATTAGAGTAACCAAGATAGATGAATTACAATGACAACATATGCATGAAATGTGTTGGCTCTATTATATTAAGAAAGTGAAAGATCCAATCATACATACAACTATGACCAACCACTAGTCCCGACAGCGGAATGTTACAGTCACTGCCGCCTACTCCTCCAAAGAGATATACTATCTCTGCACTGTGGAGAAGCCAAGGCTCATTACAATACACTCCAAGATTTCTCTAAGTTACACCTATAGGAAGCTTGGCTCCCAAAATCCTATACAATGAGTTATGAGGTTCTATAAATAGCAAAGGGTGGGGTGACCCTTGACATTCCCCTTTGTGACTCTTCACCTACCCTCATGAATCTTCAACTACTACATGATTGTTACATTCTACTATCGACACTTGTTCTTTCACTGTTACAAGATGTTACATTACAATCTGCACATGTACCTATGTGAGACAAAATAGGCTTGAGTAAGCCATGCAAGACATTACTAAGACTCGGAAAGCTATGGGAAGACCAACTCTTCGACATCCTCGTGATGATCGATGGTGGCAAAGATGTTAGCATTGAGCATGCGAACACCATAACAAACATGCGAACACATCAACTCATCAAAGTACATGTCCAGCTCCAGTCGGACTTAGTTCTTTGACTTCACCTCGGTGAGTATGCCAATGGATGGGATCGTGTGCATGTGCACAATGACATCCATGCTTCTGAACACCTGTGCATGTGAAGCCTGCAAACTGGTGATGAGATGCGAGAGTTCCTCATAGTTTCGGATCTGACTTCGGATGTGTGCCTTCAACTCAACCACCTTCAGCTTCATCATCTTCGGCAAGTGCAATGGGGCTCCTTTGTACCTCATTGTCCATGTTTGCATGTGATCGACAGTAGTGTGCATATTTGACAGGATGTGTGCTCTCCTGGCACAGCGCTGCTGACAATCGTTGAGATGGACAACTGACTTATGCACGGTGATGAATCTAGAATACAACGTCCACATGATTGTCTCGAGGGATGATACTTCATCTAGTATCGCTCTCTTCAACTCTGCTCTGGAAGATGATGTAACCTATTCTCCTTCCTACTTGGCCGCTTGTAACTCCTTAGCCATACGCTCGTTCTCAGCTATCAAGAATCTAACACTCGAGCTGGTGGCTTTGGCATATGCTTTGGTAGCATCGGCCAATGCTTCTGGATTCTTGCACACATCGGATACGATCACTCATTCTTCAAACTGCGTAGGAGATATGTGGACATCTGGAGTAGGCACTCTACACGACTGCACAACTTTGTGTTGTGACTCGTCGAAAGATATGTTGTGCATCTCCACCTCTAGATTGTCTTCAAGGATTTTTGTGTCTCCTTGATCGCTTGGGACTTTCTCTGCTTCCAGATCTGGTGAAGACAGTGGGGTGACCTCTTGGTTCCGAGGCATGAGGTCAATATCTTGATCTGACTCTGGCTGAACCATATCCGTGTCCATCTTCTCTAGCATCTGTTCAATCTCTTGAGCTAAGTCCTGCTCCTGCGACTACTCACCCTGTCTACTATGTACCAGCTGCACAGATGATTATATAACTTGTATGGGTGCAGTTTCATCAATCTATGCATGTTGTGCCTCCTGGTGTACATGTTCCTACTGTGCTTCCTTCCCTCTTATGCGCAACTCCTATTCTTCCCGATTTTCTGCTTCAACTCCTGCAACTCCTTTTTTATTTCCTCCATCCTTTGTTTCTCTCTTAGCCTTTGTGTGATCCTCTTGTCACCTCTTAGCCTCAATCTCCAAAGTTTCTTTCAACACAAGTGGATCTGCTTTGAACTTGCAGCTTTTCTCTACCTCTACGTTGTCAACAACCTTTCTCTTGCCTTTGTCACGCGCAGGTCTGCTACCCTCTGTTGCTGCTGATGATGTTGCTCTCTGAGATGTTGCTTCCCTCTGCTTTGCTAACCACTCTACAGTTATGCCGACCGGTTCATTGAGCCTGGAGGAGTGATAACAATATCTCCATGGGTCTTCCTCAAGCCAATGACATGCCCCGTGGATCCAAGGAAATTGCACTCTCGCACAGTGGTCCTTCACCAAGAAATGCGAGTCATACGGATTGAAACTTCTGGTGCCAAAGGTGAATCTCTTGAACTCCTCCATCTCGGCCTCAGCATGCTTGAGATTTTGAATCTCATACAACCTGATCCACAAAGGAAGAGTGGGCCAAGGTGCCTTCTTCTTCTTGTGCAGTCTCGCTGACAACCCTGTCGAGATGTGATACGATACTTCTTGCATGACGAGCTTGTCCATGGAAAACTTCGGTAAAACATGCAGAGCCTTCTCCACGTTGTAAATTTGTATGAAGGTGCCAAGGGGTGAGGCATACCAATCTTCTATGTCGATCAATGCCTCCATCACTTCCTATGACATGCAAGGTGGATCCTGCTCAAATATCATTTTGTACATCGAGGTGACAAAGTGGTCTGACAACTGTATGATAACTCTGTGGAAGTTGCATTCGGAGAACAATCTACAATAAGTGTGCACAGAGGTTTCCGAAGGTGTCCATGCCCAACCCAATCCTGGGAACTGTTGACGGGCACAGACTGCATCCAGAATGTAAGCGGACATGTATATCTCTGCTTACTAACCCTTGGGCAGATGTCGAGCTTGTGTCACCTGTTCCTTCAATCTAAGAGCCAGCATGTCAGACCAGTTGCAAGGTCTTCCTTCGCTGGCCAGTTGGTCCAATGTAATCACTCAACTCTGCGGGAAGGTCTCTATGCTCTCTTGGATGTATAAGTGGCATGCAAAGATGACCAAGTACTGATATGCCTTCCATAGTATCTTCGTCTTTTAAATCTGGCTGGTTGTTGTCCTGAACTTGGCTAGCTCTTTCACCCAGCTCTTCAAGATATCTCTTGAGTTTTCACTGTTGTTAGGTCTACTGAAGGGTTTCTCCATTGTGATCACTGATTGTGGCAAGTGATACATCTCCTAAAATTCCTTCACCCTGAAGGTAGAAATTTGTGTTCCACTGGAACTTCTCAACATCATTGTCTTGGGATCAGTATGCGAGACAATCCAGTGGATCATGTCCACACATGGAAACGCGGGATACCTGCATGCAATCCGGTATAAGCCAGACTTGTGAATGTTGACATAGACCCTGCAGTCTTCCATATTTTCCTCAAATGTGCCTGAGAATGTATCATTTATGTCCTTCCATTTCATCTTGATATCTTTTTCTATGAACAACTTGGTGTCTTCGTAGATAGGCAAGCTCATAGACACTTGTTCAACTGCATCTCCAATTGCACTTTCAACGGTGTCCTTTAACCCTGCTCTCTTGGAGGCCATTGAACCTGAAGTGCTGAGAGACGGACAAACACCTGTGATACCTGGAGACATAGCAACACTCATGGAAATAAATCTATCAGTTGAAAACCAAAAGAAACTTGAGGACTGACATGCAACATACCCGGGTGACTGACTGGGAAGATTGTGCAATTATCACTAGGAGGTTGGGAGACTAACTGCCAAAATTGCGCAAGGCATAGTCTGGGCTATCAAGAGGCTAATTGGCTGCTAGAACTACATAATGCATAGTCCATCCTGGCCTACTGAGGACTGAAACTACACAATGCACAGTTTCAGTCAGCAATGACATGCAAACCCAGCAACTGCATTGCGCAATTTCTGGGGCCAGCAAGGCACTACCTCCCAGAATTGTGCAAAGCAATCCTAGAGGCTAATGTTGGGCTAGTTTTGTGCAATTTCTAGAGGGAAGGCATAGCCTTCACTCTCAGAAATGTGCATTACTAGCCGAGCAAGGTAATGTCCGGGCCAAGGCAGCCCAAACCCGCCGACGGGCGACTGAAAACATGAAAAGTTCTAAATGCATGGAGAAGCTAAGTGTAAACAAGACTGAATGATAATGCATGAAAACAGTGAGTGCAGGATTCAGAAAATAGGAAAACAAGCATGTGTGTGAAGCGAGTCACCACAACAGCGACCGTCAATGCAAAAACAGTGTCATGCATGCGACAGCAGTGAGATGCAATGAAAAACTGTAAATATTTCTTCTACAAGCTAACAAGCATTAAAACGACAGCAAGGGTTCAAAAAAACCGAGCAAACAACATTCAAACAATGCGAAATACAAAAAGCGACAGAAAAGCAGCAAAATACATGAAAAGCAAACTTACCCAGAAAAGGTTGAGTTGAATGTGCCTAATGCTCCTAGATGTGATGTGGGATGTCAGAGCTCCAAGATCGATGTGATGAATGAGCTCAGAAGCATCGAATAAATAAGTTTGATAAGATTGACGCTTATGACGTGCATGCCACAAATCTAGGAAAAAGCGACACTTGGCGGGAGGTTTCTAAAACGGGTTTGCATGTAACCTCGAGCCGCTAAAAATGGATCCCTAAAATCTAGGGGTGATTTTTTGTTTTTCTTTTTTTTTCTTTTTTCGAAAAAACAGCCCATGCATGCAAACTAAGATTGCTCAGTCCTGGAGGGGACCAGTCAACCTAGGAGCACATGCAATAGTATGCAAGCCTAGGAAAGACAATTGTGCAGTTTCTGGGTTGAGAAAGACTAGATGTCCCTCTTACATTGTGCAATTTCTAGACTGAAGCCCTAGCTGTCAGTCAAAATTGCGCATTTTCTGAGGTGAAGCCCAGTGTTGGACTGAATTGCACATTTTCCAGAGGGAAGGCTACCTGGCTGGATTGCGCATTTTTCGAGCCCAGTAGGTAGCCTAGATGGATTGTGAAATTTCTGGAGGGAAGGCTAGTTCCCCTCCAGAGTTGCACAATTTTCTAGGTGAGCACCTCAGCCAGAAAAATGACTAAGTCTGGAATGCCATCCTGCAGGTGGGAGGTAAACAAATTGACCAACACAGGCTAGTAAGCCACTGAAACTCAGCTTAAGCCTATGTACTTGGACAATGCAAGACATGTTGTTAAGGATGGTTGGTAGGGAGGCTCCAAAACGAAGCTAAGGAAAAAATTTGGAGGGTGGTTGTAGCCACTACAACAATTGGTGACACACTAGTAGAACTCTAGCTCTCTGAATGGAACTTGTTTCATGAAAAGCAAGTCTAACTCCTCCAGAAGTATTGTTCGATTCTCAGATCATCTTGGTTTCCACACTAGCTTGATTGAAAGTTGTAGAACCTGCCATGCTCTTGGTCGGTCAACACACATTCCAAGCCAATTCAACACAATTGTTTCGATTGGGGATGAGGGGTATATTAGTACACAAGTAATATGATAGTCAGAGTTTAAGTTTCATCTTTGGTGTTGCTCCACTTCCAACAGGCCTGAACAGTACCCCGACGAAGTCATGCAAGAACACAAGCATCGCTCTACTGCCAGCGAGCCTGGTCAGTACCCTGGTGGAGTTACTTGCATCACCTCTCTATGTAGGAAGCCTTTCTCTTCTTTTGACTTATTCATTTTTCAAAAAAAATCACATTTTCATTTTTCTATTTTCCATTTTTCAAGAACTATGCATAACACTTATTTATTTCAGAGGCGGAAGAGGAATCTCGACTTATTGAGAGAATAAGATATTGTTCCTTTAGAGAAGTATTTTGTATATACCTCTGACATACATGTTAAGGTTTTCCCCCTCACCTTACTCTACTTGACTGAGTTGACAAGGGTTAACCCAAAACAACCGATTAGATTAGGTGGTACTAGTTAGCACGCAAGCGTTGTGTTTTCATCAAGGTTCACTTCGAACAGAACTTATTTTCCATTGGTGTATCATTGACTGAAGACAACAAGCTCTACATAAAGATACAGGACAATAGATAACCAAGTATTGATAACTCCACAAGTCCTCTTCTACTTTACCCTGCTTGTTTCAAGAGTCGTGCATAGTTTCATGCGAAACTAACCTACGAACGTAAACAAGAAAACAAACAAACAAGACAAAGAGCAGAAGAAAATGCGAAAGCAATGCAAGTAAGCAAAGCAAGCAGGAAAGCAAACAAACAACAAAGCAAGGAAGCAAACATGCATGCAAGAAAACAAGACAAAATCAAACACTACTCCTACTCGTAGGCTAACAGTGCATGGGCCTACTCAAGTAAAGTGATACTTCCAATGTAGCCATCGGTGCATTGGTCGACCCATCTTGGTGAAGGCATGGTTCGTGAACAACATAGTCAGGCGAACCAGCAAACATGAAAGATATAACAATGAATAAAAACACACTCTGTGTTTAAATGCATCCAAAAAAAAAAAAAAAAGTGAAAGTGGATGTGTTGTGATACACTGTGTGCAGATGTTAAGCATATGCACTCTCTTGACTGTGACATGCAAGCAAACACGAGAAACATAGACAACTTGTGTCATGCAAGTGTTCTTGTTGTGTAAGATTCCTCCAATGCATGAGCAATGGGATCATGTAGTTCGAGTGGAGGAAGTGAAATCTGTGTGTTGGATTGATCTTCGATGCATACAGATGAGTGATGAGGAGCCTTGGGTGTTTCAATAATTTCCTAATCGAAAGTGAAACCAACCTTAGGACAGCGAGGGCCTGACATAACCATCATCTCGGGCTGAAGTGCCTTGACTGTCTGTGGGGTTTCGACTTGGTCAACAGATATATCATCATAAACAGGTGGCTTTGAATGATCAACGGCAGTGATAGAATCATCATCGTGATCGAATACAAGAATAAATGGATCACGATAGCTACGATTAGAAAAATCAATGATTTCATCGACATCCTCATGATCAGATAAATCAAATAGATGGGTAGATGAGAAGTAAGAAGGTTCACCCTCTACATTTCCAGAAAAATCAGATGAAAAATCAAGTGGATTTTCAATGAATAATTGGTCCTCTCCATTGTTGAATGATGGACTGACATCGGGTGTGTTCTGTAAATGATTGGTAGTGGGTGCATCTGTGGATGGATTTACACAAGGAAATTCAGAGATAGCAGAATTACCAAAGATGTCAGGAAAAAATAGAGGAGGCACGGACAAAAGGATATCATCCTTTGTCGCAGGTTGATATTGAGGTTCCCAGTCATACTCATCATAAATGACAGCGCAGGTTGGTTGTGCAACACCAACTCCATCGGTGGCTTGATCCTCGTTCACAATAGGTGTAGAGTTTGGAACAAAGAACACAAGACAATGCAATCCATAGGATCAACAGAATGCGAAGACGGAGGCTGAGGTAACAAATGCATGTGACAACCCATGGGCTTCACAACCAAATCTACGCGAAAATTGAGAGAAGTGATGTTGGGAGGATATGACAGTTGAACAGACGTGTGTGCATGTTCTCCCACATCACTCTGTGGTGGTGGAGTTGTTTGATGAGGGGAAGGCGGACAATCACTTGTGACAGCAACTGTGTTCATTTGTGATTGCGGGGTTTGAACTTCAACTTCATCTTGGGATAGAATTATTTGTGAAGGAAATATTCGAATCTATCCCAAAGATATCGAAATTTCATCTAGTTTTTCGGAGCTTCAAACTGAAGTACACAGAAGCACTGCCAAAAATCCATAGGTGATTCATGCAGAGTCTTTCATTGTTTCAACAGTTTTTTGGCAAGAGGTTCAGGATCAAAATGATGGAAAGTAGATTCAATTAGGTCACAAAACTACTTAAGTGAGTGCAAGAAATCGTGAGGCAGGTTGGGGCACCATCCTTGTGGGGATTCACGAAGTGTGTGTGAAAGCAGCAAGTTGACCTCGACTTCATTGAACTCATCTGCATCCTCAAGGAATGCAAGGAAGTCGTGTAAGTACTCAAGCTAGGCCACTTCGCCTTCACCATTGTACGTGAATTCTGACAAGAGATCATAAAACTCCCACGTGATGTCGACAAGTTCAGCATGAGATAGACATGGCGGAGGGAGGAGTCTAATGATATCCATGATAGATGTGCGAAGATTCAAAATAGGATGTGAGGACTCAGCTTGTCATCTGGCCCTCCTTCTAGTGCCAGAAATGTTGATGGTGTTGGACCTGCCAACATGTCAAGGGATCTCCCCAATAAGAAGTCCCAACTAGACCTCAGACTGTTTGGTGTAGGAGTCCCAACAGTGGGGTAGTACGGTATCACCTTGACCACGGTTGTGCACAGAGGTGAGTAAGATTTCCTTGTTGGTAGCAAGGGTGTGACATATGAAACAAGTAAAGGAAGGTGCATGAATGGCTCTAACACACGGAATGGGGGAATGAAACAACAAAAACATCAAAATCTGGAAAGTAGGTTAGCCAATGATCCAAAGTGATGGTTATACCAACAACACATTTCGATAAGATTCATACAATCAAATACAGAAAAATACATACATACACGCGTAAACAACAACTACATATATCATTAAAGTAACCAAGATAGTTAAATTACAATGAAAACATATGCATGAAATGTGTTGGCTCTATTATATTAAGAAAGTGAAAGATCCAATCATAAATACAACTATGACCAACCACTAGTCTCGACAGTGGAACGCTATAGTCACTATCGCCTGCTCCTCCAAAGAGATATACTAGCTCTGCACTGTGGAGAAGCCATGGCTCGTTACAATACACTCCAAGCTTTCTCTAAGTTACACCTATATGAAGCTTGGCTCCCAAAATCCTATACAATGAGTTATGAGGTTCTATAAATAGAAAAGTGTGGGGTGACCCTTGACATTCCCCTTTGTGACACTTCACCTACCCTCATGACTCTTCAACTACTACATGACTATTACATTCTACTATCAACACTTGGTCTTTCACTGTTACAAGATATTACATTAAAATCTGCACATGTACCTATGTGAGACAAAATAGGCTTGAGTAAGATATGCAAGACATTACTAAGACTCGGACAGATGTGGGAAGACCAACTCTTCGACATCCTCGCGATGATTGACGGTGGCGAACTGATGCCAAGCTTGGTATTTCGTTATGGTGTCTGCATGCTCAATGGTGACATCCTACTGAAAGAGCATTCTTGCCTCGGTTGCATCAGGGTACACTAATTTGGCACCTCTTTCCAACTCATTTGATAACATGCACATCATAGTCTTGAGTGTAGTCGGACCAGCAACATACTAATGCATAGTGTCTGCACTGATCTCCAAGTCTGCACTGGTGGCTACGCGCATCAACTCATCAAAGTACATGTCCAGCTCCAGTCGTACTTGGTTCTTTGACTTTGCCTCAGTGAGTGTGCCAATGGATGGGATCACATGCATGTGCACAATGACATCCATGCTTCTGAACACCCGTGCATGTGAAGCCTACAAACTAGTGATGAGCTGCGGGAGTTCCTCATAGTTTCGAATCTAACTCCGGATGCATGCCTTCAACTCAACTGCCTTTGGCTTCATCATCTTTGGCAAGTGAAATGGGGCTCCTTTGTACCTCATTGTCCATCTTTGGATGTGATTCGACAATAGTGTGCAGATTTGACAAGATGCGTGCTCTCCTGGAACAGCGCTGCTACCAACCGTTGAGATGGACAACTGACTTATGCACAGTGACGAATCTGGAATACAACATCCGCATGACTATCTCGAGGGACAATAATTCATCTATTATTTCTCTCTTCAACTCTACTATGGCAGATGATGTAACATATTCTCCTCCCTGCTTGGCTGCTATTAACTCCTTAGCCATACACTCGTTCTCAGATATCAAGAATCTAACACTTGAGTTGGTGGCTTCGGCATATGCTTTGGTAGCATCAACCAATGTTTTTATATTCTTGCGCACATCAGATATGATCACTCATTCTTCAAACTACGTAGGAGATATGTGGAGATATGGAGTAAGCAATCTGCGTGACTGAACAACTCTTTGTTGTGACTCATCGAAATATATGTTTTGCATATCTGCCTCCAGATTGTCTTCAAGGATTTATGTGTCTCCTTGATCCCTTGGGACTTTCTCTACTTCCAGATTTAGTGAAGTCAATGGGGTGACCTGTTGGTTCCGAGGCATGAGGTCAATATCCTAATCTAAATCTGGCTTAACCATATTTGTGTCCATCTGCTCTAGCATCTATTCAATCTCTTGAGCTAAGTCCTTCTCCTGCGACTGCTCACCATGTCTGCTCTGTGTCAACTGCTCGGATGAGTATATAACCTATATGGGTGCAGTTTCATAAATTTGTGCATGTTGTGCCTCCTGTTGTACCTGTTCCTATTCGCTTCCTTCTCTCTTTTGCGCAGCTCCTGTTCTTCCCAGAGTTGTCGCTTCAACTCCTGTAACTCCTTTTTTGTTTCCTCCATCCTTTGTTTCTCTCTTAGCCTTTGTGCGATCCTCTTGTCGCACTGTTACCTCTTAGCCTCAATCTCTAAAGCTTCTTTCAACACAAGTGGATCTACTTTAAACTTGCAACTTTTCTCTGCCTCTACACTGTCAACAACCTTTCTCTTTCCTTTGTCACATGCAGGTCTGCTACCCTCTGCTGCTACTGATGATGCTGCTCTCTGAGATGTTGCTTCCCTCTGCTTTGCTAACCACTCTACAACTATGTCGATTGGTTCATTGAGCCTGGAGGAGTGATAACAATATCTCCATGGGTCTTCCTCAGGCCAATGACATGCCCCGTGGATCCAAGGAAATTTCACTCTCGCATAGTGGTCCTTCACCAAGCAATGTGGGTCATATAGATTGAAACTTCTGGTGCCAAAGGTGAATCTCTTGAACTCCTCCATCTCAGCCTCAACATGCTTGAGATTCTGAATCTCATACAACCCGATCCGCAAAGGAAGAGCAAGCCAAGGTGCCTTCTTCTTCTTGTGTAGTCTCGCTGACAACCCTGTCGAGATGTGATACGATACTTCTTGCATGATGATCTTGTCCATGGAAAACTTCAGTAAAACATGCGGAGCCTTCTCTGTGATGTACATTCATATGGAGGTGCCAAGGGGTGAGGCATAACAATCTGCTATGTCAATCAATGCCTCCATCGTTGCCTACGACATGCAAGGTGGATCCTGCTCAAATATCATTTTGTACAGTTGTCTAAAAATTGTATGATAACTCTACGGAAGTTGCATTCGAAGAACAATCTGAAATAAGTGTGAACAAAGGTTTATGAAGGTGTCCATGCCCAACCCAAGCCTGGGAACTGCTGACGGGCAGAGACTGCATCCAGAATGTAACCGGACATGTATATCTCTACTTTTGACACTTGGGCAGATGTCAGTCTTTTCACCTATTCCTTCAATCTGAGACACAGCATCTCAAACCAGTTGAAAGGTCTTCCTTCACTAGCTAGTTGGTCCAATGCGATCACCCAACTCTGCGGGAAGCTCTCTGTGCTCTCTTAGTCATATAAGCGGCATGCAAAGATGACCAAGTAATGATATGACTTCCGTAGTATCTTCATCTTGAAAACTTGGCTGGTGTTGTCCTGAACTTGCTTGGCTCTTTCGCGTAGCTCTTCAATATATCTCTTGAGTTTGCACTGTTGTTGGGTCTGTTGAAGGTTTTCTCCATTGTGATCACTGGTTGTGGCAAGTGATACACCTTTTGAAAGTACTTCGCCTTAAAGTTAGCAAGTTGTGTTCCATTGTCACTACTCAAAACCATTGTCTCGGGATCAGTATGCTAGACAATCTAATGGATCATGCCTGCGCATGGAGATGGTGGGATACCTGCATGCAATCTGATATAATCCAGACTTGTGAATGTTGACATAGACCCTACGGTCTTCCGATTTTCCTCAAATGTGCCTAAGAATGTGTCATTGATGTCCTCCATTTCATCTTGATATATTTGTTTATGAATAGCTTGGTGTCTTCATAGATAGGCAAGCTCATAGACACTTGTTCAACTACATCTCTAGTTCCACTTTCAACAATGTCCTTCAACCCTACTCTCTTGGAGGCCATTGAACCTAAAGTCTGATAGATGGACGAACACCTGTGATACCTGGAGACATAGCAACATGCATGAAAGAAATACGTCAGTTGAAAACCAAAAGCAACTTGAGGACGAAGCAACATACCGAGGTGAATGACTGGAAGATTCCGCAATTTTCACGAGGAGGGTGGAGACTGACTGCCAAAATTGCAAAAGGCATACTCTAGGCTGGAAGGATTCTTACTGACTACTAGAACTGCATAATTCACAGTCTAGCTTGGCTGCTAAGGACTGAAACCGCACATGCACATTTCAGTCATCAATGACATGAAAACCTAGCATTGCATTGCGCAATTTCTGCTGACGAGCAGATATTGCTCCAGAATGTACCCGAACTGCTGACGAGAAGATATTGCATCCAGAATGTAACCGGACATGTATATCTCTACTTGTTGAGGGTAGATGTCAGTCTTTTGTCACCTATTCCTTCAATCTGAGACACAGCATCTCAAACCAGTTGAAAGGTCTTCTTCACTAGCTATTGGTCCAATGCGATCACCCAACTCTGCGGAAGCTCTCTGTGCTCTCTTACATATATGGCATGCAAAGATGACCAAGTAATGATAGCTCCGTAGTATCTTCATCTTGTAAACTTGGCTTGGTGTTGTCCTGAACTTGCTTGGCTCTTTCGCGTAGCTCTTCAATATATCTCTTGAGTTTGCACTGTTGCTGGGTCTGTTGAAGGGTTTCTCCATTGTGATCACCGGTTGTGGCAAGTGATACACCTTTTGAAAGTACTTGCCTTAAAGTTAGCAAGTTGTGTTCCACTATCACTACTCAAAACCATGTCTCGGATCAGTATGCTAGACAATCTAATGGATCATGCCTGCGCATGGAGATGTGGGATACTTGCATGCAATCTGGTATAAGCCAGACTTGTGAATGTTGACATAGACCCTACGTTCTTCCATTATCCTCAATATGCCTAAGAATGTGACATTGATGTCCTTCCATTTCATCTTGATATATTTGTCTATGAATAGCTTGGTGTCTTCATAGATAGGCAAGCTCATAGACACTTGTTCAACTACATCTCTAGTTCCACTTTCAACAATGTCCTTCAACCCTACTCTCTTGGAGGCCATTGAACCTAAAGTGCTGATAGATGGACGAACACCTGTGATACCTGGAGACATAGCAACATGCATGGCAAGAAATACGTCAATTGAAAACCAAAAGCAACTTGAGGACTGACATGCAACATACCCAGGTGAATGACTGGAAGATTGCACAATTTTCACGAGGAGGGTGGGAGACTGACTGCCAAAATTGCAAAAGGCATAGTCTAGGCTGGAAGGATTCTTACTGACTACTAGAACTGCATAATGCACAGTATAGTTTGGCCTGCTAAGGATTGAAACCGCGCAATGCACAGTTTCAGTCATCAATGACATGAAAACCTAGCAATTGCATTGCGCAATTTCTGGTGCCAACAAGGCATTACCTCACATAATTGTGAAAATCAAGACTAGAGGCCAGTTCTCGGCTAGCTTTGCATAATTTATGGAGGGAAGGTAGAGCCTTCACTCTAATAAATGTGCATTGCTAGCCGGGCAAGGCAAGGTCCGAGCCAAGGCAGCCTAAACCCGCCAACGGGTGACTGAAAACATGAAAAGTTCTGAATGCATGGTGAAGATAAGTGTTAACAAGAGTGAATGATCATTCATGCAAATAGTGAGTGAAAGATTCAGAAAATGGGAAAACAAGTATGTGTGTGAAGCGAGTCGCCACAACGGCGACTGTCAGTGCAGAAACAGTGTCATGCATGCGACAGCAGTGAGATGCAATGAAAAACTTGAAACGATGCTTCTATAAGCTAACACACATTAAAATGACAGCAAGCGTTCAACAAAACCGAGCAAACAGCATTCACACAAAGAGAAATACAAAAAGCAACAGAAAAGTAGCAAAAGACATGAAAAGTAGACTTACCTAGAAAAAGTTGAGCTGAATGTGCCGAATGCTCCTAGATGTGATGTGGGATGTCAGAGCTCCAAGATCAATGTGATGAATGAGCTCTGAAGAGTCGAATAAATAAGTTTGATAAGATCAAGGTTTATGACGCACATGCCACAAATCTAGGAAAAAGCAACACTTGGCGGGAGGTTTCTAAAATGGATTTTGCATGTAACCTCCAGTTGCTAAAAATGGATCCCTAAAATCTAGGGATTCTTTTTTGCTTTTTCTTTTTTTCTTTTTTGGAAAAAGCAGCCCATGCATGCAAACCAAGATTTCTCAATCCTTGAGGGGACTGGTCAACCTGGGAGCACATGCAATAGTCTTCACGCCTGGGAAAGACAATTGTGCAATTTCTAGGTTGAGCAAGATTGGTTGTCCCTCTTGCATTGCACAATTTTTGGACTGAAGCCCTCGTTGTCAGTCGGAATTGTGAATTTTCTTAGGTGAAGCCCAATGTTGGTCTAAATTGTACATTTTCCATAGGGAAGGTTTCCTGGCTGGATTGCACATTTTTGGAGCCCAAATGGATTACACAATTTCTGGAGGGAAGATTGGTTCCCCTCTATAATTACACAATTTTCTAGGTGAGCACCTCGGCCAGAAAAATGGCTAAGTCTGGAATGTCAGCCTGTAGGTGGGAGGTAAAAAAGTTGACCAACACAGGCTGGTAAGCCACTGAAACTCAGCTAAACCCTATGTACTTGGATATTGCAAGACATGTTGCTAAGGATGGTTGGTAGGGAGGCTCCAAAACGAAGCTAAGGAAAAATTTTGGAGGGTGGTTGTAGCTCCTACAACAAAACCCTAGGATTACTATTAAACCCTGGGAATATAGACCATAAGATTAATATTAGAAACCTTATGATTAATATTATAAACCTAACTAATTAATACTACAAATCCAAGGGATTAAATTTATAAACCCAATGGATTATAAACCAGGGGGAATAATATTAAACCCAAGGGATTAATATTAAAAATATCAGGGATTGTTAAACCAAGGGATTAATATTATAAATCCAAGGGATGTTAATATTATAAACCCAAGGGATTAATAAACCCAATGGGTTGTTAATATTATAAACTCGAGCCATTAATAAACCCAAGGGATTAATATTAAACCCAAGGATAGATATTATAAATCCTAGGAATATAAAATCTAAGATTAATAAACCTAAGGCATTAATATTAAACCCTAAGATCAATATTATAAACTCTAATTTTATAAATTATTCCAATATTAAACTCTAATATTGTAAACCCAATATTAAAAGGACCTAGTATTATAAACCTAGCATTAAACCCAATTTTTGTAATGTAAGAAAGTGACATAGAACAAATTCCAATGTAATGTAACATGGCGACCAACCGAAGGGAATAACATTAAACCCAAGGATTAATATTAAGCTATAGGAATATAAACCCCAAGATTAATATTACAAATCATAGGTTTAATATTAAACCTTAATAATATAAACCCTATGATTAATATTAGAAACCCTAGGATCAATATTATAAACGCAATGCATCAATAAACCCATTGGATTAATATTGAAAACCCTAGGGATTATAAACCCAAGGGAATAACATTATACCCCGGGATTAATAATAAACCCTAAGATAAATATTATAAACCTTATGATCAATATTATAAAACCAATGGATTATAAACCAAGGGGAATAATATTAAACCCAAGGGACTAATATTATAAACCCAATGGATTGATAAACCTAAGGGATTAATATTATAAATCATGGTTGACCATGATTGACCATGTTTGATTGTGGTTTATCATGGTTGACCGTGATTGACCATGATTGACCATGGTTGAGCATCAATGACCATGGTTGACCATGATTGATCGTGGTTGATTTTCATATTGGGACAATATTTGTCACAATGTGATGTTAGCCCATGGTTGACCTTAATTGACTATGGTTGAACTTGTTTGAGCATGGTTAACCATGGTTGATTTTCATATTGATACAATCTTTGTCACAAACCAAAGGAATTAATATTATAAACCCAAGGGATATAAACCCTAAGAAAAATGTTATAAACCCTAAAATGAACATTAAACCCTTATGATTGATCGTGATTGACTATGAATGACCATGGTTGACCATGATTGACCATGGTTTATTTTCATATTGAGATAATCTTTGTCACAATGTAATGTTGGACCATGGTTGAACATGATTTATTTTCATATTGTCAATATTATCAACCCAAGGGATTAATAATATAAACCCAAGGGATAAATAAACCCAACAGATTAATATAGTAAACCCAAGGGATTAATACTATAAACCCTAGGGATTTAAAACCAAAGGGATTAAAATCATAAACCTAGGGATTAATATTATGAATCCTAGGGATTATAAACCCAGGGGAATAATATTATAAACCCAAGGAATTAATAAAGCCAAGGGATTAATAAACCCTAATTTTGTAATGTTCAAAGGCAACATTGAATAAATTTCAATGTAATGTAACATTGCGATAATGAGTATCAGATTAATTGTCATCTTGCAACAATGTCTATCACAATGCAACGTTGGATTGATTTTTGTACCATGCAAACACCAAAACGCAAAGCCCTATTATAGTGTCACAATGTGACATTGAAAAAATTGCAATGTAATGTAAGGTTCCAATAATGATTGTCATATTACTTGTCACATTGCGACAATGTTTGTGACTATGCAACATTGGACAAATTTTTGCACCATTCAAATGTACAACATTAAACCCTAACATTTTTATAAACCCAAGGGATTAATATTATAAACCCAAGGAATTAATAAACCCAAAGGATTAATAAACCCTAATTTTTTAATGTTCATAGGCGACATTGAATAAGATGCGATGTAATGTATAATTGCAAGAATTAGTATCAGATTAATTGTCATCTTGCGACAATGTTTGTCACAATGCGACAATGGATTGAATTTTGTACCATGCAAACATCACAATAAGAAATCCTATTGTGGTGTTGCAATGTGATTTCAAGAAATTACAATGTAATGTAAGCTTCCCACAATGATTGTCATATTGCTTGTCATATTGCGGTAATGTTAGTGACAATGCAACATTGGATAGATTTATACACCATTCAGACGTCCAAACATTAAACCCTAATGTTATTATAAACCCAAGGGATTAATATTATAAATCCTAGGGA
The DNA here is from genome assembly GCA_031772625.1 of Pinus tabuliformis. Taxonomy (NCBI): domain Eukaryota; kingdom Viridiplantae; phylum Streptophyta; class Pinopsida; order Pinales; family Pinaceae; genus Pinus; species Pinus tabuliformis. The sequence continues at coordinate 593,791,582 of CM062806.1, forward strand.
ATAAAAACATAAGGGATTAATATTATTAACCCTAGGGATTATAAACCCAAGGGATTAATATTATAAACACAAGGAATTAATAAACTCAAGGGATTAATAAACCCTAATTTTCTAATTTTGAGAGTTGACATTGAATAAATTGCAATATAATGTAACATTGTGACAATGTGTATGACACTAATTGTCATATTGCACAATGTTTGTCACAATGTGATGTTGGATTGATTTTTGTACCATGTAAACATCACAATATGAATTGATTTTGTATTGTCTCAATGTAACATTGAAAAATTGCAATGAAATTGTAAGGTTCCGACAATGATTTTCATATTTCTTGTGACATTATGAAATTGTTTGTCACAATGCGATGTTGGATAGATTTCTGCACCATTCAAATGTCACAACATAAACCCTAATTTTAATAAACCCAAGAGATTAGTAAACCAAGGGGATTAATATTGTAACCCTAGGGATTAAAAACCTAGGGGATTAATATTATAAACCCGAAGGATTAATAAACCCTAATTTTCCAACATTGAGAGGTGACATTGAATAAATTGTGATGTAATGTAACATTGCGACAATGGGTATCAAATTAATTGTCATCTTGTGATAATGCTTAACACAATCTAACGTTGGATTTGTTTTTGTAGCATGCATACATCACAATACGAAGCCCTATAGTAGTGTCACAATACCCTATTCTAAAATAGACATAACTTTTTTAAAATTAATGTTCAAAATTTAACTAATTTTTTTAAGATATTAAATTTTTAAGAAATAAATATCAATGCTTCAAAACAACTTTAAAAAAAAAACATTAGATACATGATAAATCCCATAGATTAGGTAAATATTTTATGGATATTCAATAAAGATTAAATCACTTTCATCTACTATAATTCTTAAATTTAAAATCTAAATACCCCTTTAAATTAAAAGTATAAATATCCTATTCTAAAAAAGTTTTCTTTGCAATCCTCTACAGAGACAAATTTAAAATTGAGTCAATCCCTTACCAAGATGTGACATCTATAATATGATTGTGATGATGATGACATGATGATGATGATGATGATGATGATGATGATGATGATGATGACGACGACGTGACGATGATGACTCGACTTGAATGATGTAATTTCTCTTAATGTATAATTATTTATTTTAATTAACAATTACAATACCAATTAAATTGAAAAATTACAATATAAATTAATGGGGAAATATATATATATATATATATAGATTAGATATATATAACAATCTATATTGAAAAATTAAATTAAAATTAATATTTATTTTAATCATACTTATCTAATACAATAAAGATTATTTAACTATTTTAATGTTGGAAACTAGATCACTTTGAGGAGGGTGGGGTGGTGAATCAGTAGTGAAGGAAATTATAATTTTTTCTTCAATTAATAAACCTTCAAACCATGCATAAATTGAAACACATAAGTAGAGATTAGAGAATCAAGCACAATTAAAACCATGCAAGCATTGAACACAAGAGACATAAATATTTTTGGTGGAAAACCCTCCTCCTGGGTCAAAAACCACCCTTGTTGCTGGTGCGCTACTCAATAATTTTTATTATGTTAAGAAAATTCTTTACATAGAGAATTATCTAGATACTATAAAATGGATATATTCTTCTCATGTGGATCTACGGACTACCATCCACTAAAGCCCACCACTATCAACAATCCTTGTCGAGTTACTCCTGAACTATCAAACGACTCTACAAACTCCTATATGCTAGAAGCCACCATGACCAATGAGCCTCACCTAGTTTCTCATGAACTATAAAACTACCATCGGATTGAGAAAACTACTCACTTATATTGATTTCATCAGAGTCCTCCAACTCCACTCCTCTATGCAGTTCTCATTTCATACATTTTCATACTAGAATCAAGAACTCCTCAACATGAACACCACAACAACAATATCTTCAAAGCATAGAATCAAAACTCAAAACTACATCACAAATGCATCGCAATCTCACCAAACACTACATAATTAGCTAAAACCCTCTTGAACCATGTAAAACTACTTGCAATTGAATACTGCAATCAAACAATAAACTAGATAATATGCTACAAGTAAACAATCTCCAAATATTCTTGCAATCAAACTCTATTTCACCTCCTCAATTGCTACACAAAATACTTGTTGGAACATACTTTAGCTAACTGCTACAACACCTACAAACTGCTTCAGAAAATCTGCATCACACAACCCTCACGCAGCTTGGACACTCTTCTCCACTCTCACACTCACTCAACACATCAAAAGAACCAACTATACTATCATTGAGCTTCCTCCAATATATAGATGAACTAAGGTGCTCAACCCAACAATTTCCAAGAACTACTAAGCTCCACAAAATTTGTTCATACGCTTGATTTGATCTGGATTCAACTCATTGACTAGATCTTGCCACTAACTCCACTTCATAAATGATATTTTCAATGTTAATCACTTTCTATAAGCTCCCCAACATTTTCTGGCCTTTACATGAAAATTTCTGAATAAGCCAAGGCATAAAAACCATGATTTACCTTATATGCACGAGGAATGTGGAGAGAAACACTTCCGGGATGTATACATGGGTTTCCTTCACAAGACATGTGTATATACTCAAGTTTCCTTCACAAAAACTACACATATTTCTCAAAATTGAGTTTTCTCAAGAGTTTTTGTAAACCTACTTTAGGAG